>JAIEZT010001373.1:471377-766377 GCA_019594935.1 Periophthalmus modestus
GTGGCATTTGCAGTGGTGGAAGGTAACAACATAAAAGTAGAAACGTACTGTACTTAAGTAGAATTTTTTTTAGGTATCTGTACTTTACTGAAGTACTGTGACCAAAATATGAATAATTTTAATCCGTATCACTACATTTAATACTTTAACAAATGACCAACACTTGTGTGAAATGCTTTCACTTTTTACTCTTAAACTACATTTTTAAACAGGTACTTAAGTACTTTTACTTAAGTCGATTTTTTTCATGTGATACTTTTACTTTTACTTGAGTTTACCTCTATATCTGTACTTTTACAAAATTGAGAACTTCATCCACCACTGGTTATTTTGACCATGTTTGTGGTAGCATCCTGACTAAAGTTTTCAAATTTAAGCTTTGGCTTTGAGCAAACAAAAATGAATACACAAAATTATTTTACTTTCATAGATTTTCTCCATGTGATATTTTTACTTTTGCAGCTTTTTGCCTCTGTATCTGTACTTTTACTTAAGTAACTAAACTGAATACTTCATCTACCACTGTGCATTTGTAGTGCACCCTGTAGTCATGTGACAGTGTGGCACATGTGGGCCGATATGACTGTAGTTTTTGTAGCAGCACCAAACCACTTTGCTTTTCCCAGTATTGGCCAATTATTAAAGTTTACAACTGCTCTGATGTGTTAAGTGACAAAAGCAGAAGTGCAGAAGCATGACTTGTGCCTTTGCCTATCTGAGCCTCAGTGACACGAGCGTCTGATTATCACTGTAAGTCAGCTCTGAAATAACAGGCCCACGTGAAGACAGGAAACATTCTTTTTTGGCATGTCGTATTTTCTGACACGTCTTCAGACTCTATATGTTCCTTTAGACTGGGGCCCTGGAGTCAAACCCAGGCCTGTCTTTCACAAACACAAACTGTATTTACTGGAGCAAATCCAAAGTGAATGCATAGACTGAAACTATGTTGTTAAAAAAAGTTGCAGAAAGTTTGATTACGCTTTATAAAAACTACACTTTTCAAAGTCCTAATAAAGCATCAGCAAATAGTCTATTAAAGGTCCTACATTACACATTAAGCCATATTATAATGTTGTTACTTCATCAAAAACAGACCTGCAGTTATGTTTTGTTTCATTCACACGTTTGAGAAACCCTGCATTATTAGTCTCATCTCCAAACCTCAAAATGCTCAGTTCCACCATGTGATGTCACGAAGAACAGCTCCTTTTACCTTTAGCTCAGTAGAGATTTGGAATTCCAGGACTGAAATTATCCAAATGATTCTAGTGAAGGTGTATGGAGTTTAAAAACACAGTGGAGCACTTCCTGTATCATCACGACATCACAAGGTGAAACATAATGTTTTCAGTTTGTAAAAGAACTCAGCCTAAATATGCAGGGTTTGCGTGTTAAACATGAATGAAACTAAACACAACTCCAGGTCTGTTTGTGATAAGGAAACAACATTATAACATAGATGAGAAAATAGCATAACATGGGCCGTTTAACAAATCAGGCTTGGTCGAATTCACTCAGGGTTTAGGGTTATGATGGGAGACAGAGGCTCAGTTGGTGGAGTGTCATAAACATCACTGGTTGAGAGGTCAGATCCACAGACCCAAAGGTTAGCAGTGCAATTCCAGCTCCCGCAAATGAATGCTGTTGTTGTGTCCTTGGGCAAGGTACTTAACCCACCTCACCTCCAGTGTCTGTGTACAGTACTGTTTGAATGGTTGAGTGGTTCCATGATGTAAAATGATTTAAGTGCCTTGAAAGTGCTATATATAAAAAAAATCTGTGGCACTTATGGTTAGGGTGTTAGTTAAGTAAAATAATTCTGAATCATTCTTCATAAACTATTTGTTCATTATTAATTAAATCTTTGTTAATGCTTTATTAAGGTCCATTAGGTTGAAGTAGTTATTATAAAGGGGTTATAACTGTAACCAGATATTTACAAGAGTAGAAGATGATTTACTAGTTATTTCTGCAAAATTGTGTTTATGTTAGAGGGGAGGAAAAAAAACACCTTCTATTTCTTTTGTGCTTGCTTCCTTTCATTCTCATTTTACACAAACTGCTAACCATAGCTTCAAGTTGATACAAAAATAAATACTCATCCGTCAGCAGACACTTATGCAGTAGCAGTGCAGTAATTAAGCACAGAAGTCAAAGACATTCTCGGTATCGGGTCGAAAACGTTCACTCAGCAGCTGGGGTTAGCGGCTGCAGCTACCCCACCCAGATGTTACCATGGCGATGGCCTTGTCTTGTCATACTATAAACTGTGACATTATTACACCTTCAATGTCAGAAGAAAATTCGTGTCAAGAGACCATCTGAAACACTCCAGTACAACCACTATGAGTTCAAAATAAATGGGAAACGGGGGAACATAAGGCAGTAACAGTAGTTCATGGTGACTTGGTATAGGCAAGGATAAGCTGTAAGCTTGCTTGTGTACTACATATTTGCGGAGAGCAAAAGCAAAGTAAAATTGTTCAAATATCAGTAGTAAGCGGCACTGTGTAACTTTCTGTAAACAGTGTATCACCTGCATAATCCTTGGAAATAGAAAATTAAAACCATACTTTGGAACCTTCTCCATGGAGATAGATACAGTTTATGCCATACTGTGAAATACTATAACCAAAGGAACAACGTTTCTATGAAGACCAGCAGGAAGAAGCCCCCCTCCAGACCAAACTAGAGTCAGGTTTGTGGAGATGCAAAGACACATGTTTTTTAGTGCAATAAAAACATCCAAAACGATTTAAACATGCTTTTGTTCATGGCTATTTTTCAGCAAAAACAAATTACAGAGTGGAGCTTTAAAGAAAACATAAAAAATGATACAAACTTGCTTTTATTTTATACTATTTTCCAGCTAAAAAAGTGACAGCGATGGGCTTTAAAAGTACTGCATTTGTGTATAGCCTTGGCTTCACTGTTGTAGGCCTACTTCTCCTTTAGTGCAGTTGAGAGACTGAATTCTCCAACAGCAGAGCCCAAAATGGTGTTATGAAAGAAAAACAAAACACCTTATAATCAGGCTTATTTGTATAGATGCCCATTTTAGAGCTGTGCGGTACAGTACAGATTTTCCAAAATATCATCGTTAGCATTGGATTTATTTTTGGTTTGAGCAAACATGGAACTGTAGTGCATTACAGAGGATTCCTTGTGTACTGAGCTGTGTGAATGCGTGGGTGTACAGCTCGCTGTCTCTAGTCATATTGTGTCATTATGAGTGTAACAAAACACATCTCTCTAGTGCATGTGAAACGACACTTCATCAGAACACAAATATACAGATGCGCTGATGCAATGGAAAACTTTGGTGAGCTTTTGAAAATGTGTTGTTCGGCTAAATATAGTAATGAACCTGCTGTGTAACTTATTCATTTTGTTAGTTTTCCTTGGTAGGCCTACAGAGTACCAAAATGGCGTACTTCTGAATCAGAATGAAGTTTATAATGCTGCAGGCTGTTCCCTAAAATGCATCAGATTCTGCAAACTACCAGCCAAAAGTTTGAACACACTTTTTCATTTATAGCCTTTTTTCCATAATTATTTGCATTGTAAATTCTCACTGAAAGCATCAAAACTATGAATGATACACATGGAAAGTAGCAAAGAAAACATGAACTCAAAATAACTCAAAACTTGGTTTAGATTTTTTTTTTTTTTAATAGCCACCCTTTGCTTTGCACTTTTGGCATTTCTTAACCCTGACAAGGCACGGCTGTGGAGTGAAAACGATTTCAGGAGACTTAATCTTGAAAATCTTTGAGAGAATGTAACTTTTTTCCCTTTGCCACATGATTCCATACATCACATACTTTATGTCTTCCATAAGTATATAAAATGTAGAAAGTGGTGGGCCTAAATATAAAGGAAAAAAAAGAGAAATAAGTATGTCCAAACTTTTAATAGGCAGCGCACATACGACTCAGTATGTCTCCTTTGGATAGGCCGATGTTATGAGGTGATTTTTTTTCAGTGCATAAAAGTGAAATGTTGCACATGAGTCTGACTGAAGCTGTTTTCCAACGGGCCTAATGTGGACAGTCGAAAATACTGTATTGTGCTGCCCCCTTGTGGAGAACGCTATGAGTAATACTCCTGCTACTGGTCACTGGAAAGCACTGAACAGAATCCCCTCAAACCCCAGCACGGCCCTGTGAGGTCAGCTGTGGTCAGACTGTTAGAATATTCACACATTTACCTCTGCTTACACTGTTTTACATGCGCACGAAGGCTGTTCCACGCGGGGACTGTGCTTCCTTGGTTGCTTAGAGACACGTCTTTCACAACATCCTTAGTGTGCCTTATGGGCCTATGCACCACTCCCACGTGCCCACTAGTATAGACACACTTTTACGATTTGTTTTGTAGTGGAGGAAGTGCAGAGTAAACGCTGGACATTGGAGGTGCAGGTTTACAGGCAGTGGATCAGTGGAAATCTGGAAAAGGTTATGAGCTTGAACTATTTCCAAATGCCACGGTCACACAACTTTAAAGCAACACACTGCAACATGCCCTCTAGGCCTATCATTTTGGTCCAATGGTTCAAGAGAAAATAAATAAATAAATAAAAAATCGTGGTCATTTGTGGAATTAAAAACTTATTCAGACTGGTTTTGTTAACTGGATTTTTTCTTTACAAAGATGTAATCCCACAGCTGCATGCATGGGGTGGAGGACACTGACAGCGATGGAGAAAATGTAGTATACTGTGTGGAGCCTGTAGTATAATGTGTGGAGCCGTGTGGAGCCTGTAGTATAAAGTGTGGAGCCTGTAGTATACTGTGTGGACCCTGTAGTGTGTTGTGTGGAGCCTGTAGTATACTGTGTGGAACCTGTAGTATACTGTGTGGAGCCTGTAGTATACTGTGTGGAACCTGTAGTGTGTAGTGTGGAACCTGTAGTATACTGTGTGGAACCTGTACTATACAATGTGGAGCCTGTAGTATAATGTGTGGAGCCTGTAGTATACTGTGTGGAGCCTGTAGTATAGTATGGAACTGTGTGGAACCTGGGAGCCTGTATACTGTGTGGAGCCTGTAGTATACTGTGTGGAGCCTGTAGTATAAAGTATGTGGTGGAACCTGTAGTATACTGTGTGGGAGCCTGTAGTATACTGTGTACCTGTAGTGTGTATTGTGTGGAACCTGTAGTATACTGTGTGGAACCTGTAGTATACAATGTGGAGCCTGTAGTATAATGTGTGGAGCCTGTAGTATACCGTGTGGAGCCTGTAGTATACTGTGTGGAGCCTGTAGTATGCTGTGTGGAACCTGTAGTATACTGTGTGGAGCATGTAGTATAAAGTGTGGAGCCTGTAGTATAATGTGTGGAGCCTGTAGTATACTGTGTGGAGCCTGTAGTATACTGTGTGGAGCCTGTGGTATACTGTGTGGAGCCTGTAGTATAAAGTGTGGAACCTGTAGTGTGTTGTGTGGAGCCTGTAGTATACTGTGTGGAACCTGTAGTATATAATGTGGAGCCTGTAGTATACTGTGTGGAGCCTGTAGTATAATGTGTGGAGCCTGTAGTATACTGTGTGGAGCCTGTAGTGTGTTGTGTGGAGCCTGTAGTATACTGTGTGGAACCTGTAGTATACTGTGTGGAGCCTGTAGTATACTGTGTGGAACCTGTAGTGTGTGTGGAACCTGTAGTATACTGTGTGGAACCTGTAGTATACTGTGTGGAACCTGTAGTATACTGTGTGGAGCCTGTAGTATACTGTGTGGAGCCTGTAGTATACTGTGTGGAGCCTGTAGTATACTGTGTGGAGCCTGTAGTATACTGTGTGGAACCTGTAGTATACTGTGTGGAGCCTGTAGTATACTGTGTGGAGCCTGTAGTATAATGTGTGGAGCCTGTAGTATACTGTGTGGAGCCTGTAGTATACTGTGTGGAGCCTGTAGTATACTGTGTGGAGCCTGTAGTATGCTGTGTGGAAATGTAGTATAAAGTGTGGAGCCTGTAGTGTGTTGTGTGGAGCCTGTAGTATACTGTGTGGAACCCTGTAGTATATAATGTGGTGAAACCTGTAGTACTATACTGTGTGGAGCCTGTAGTATATATGTGTGGAGCCTGTAGTATACTGTGTGGAACCTGTAGTATACTGTGTGGAGCCTGTAGTATACTGTGTGGAACCTGTAGTATACTGTGTGGAGCCTGTAGTATACTGTGTGGAGCCTGTAGTATACTGTGTGGAACCTGTAGTATAATGTGGAGCCTGTAGGTGTGTGTGGAACCTGTGTATACTGTGTGGAGCCTGAGTATACTGTGTGGAACCTGTAGTATACTGTGTGGAACCTGTAGTATACTGTGTGGAGCCTGTAGTATACTGTGTGGAACCTGTAGTATACTGTGTGGAGCCTGTAGTATACTGTGTGGAACCTGTAGTATACTGTGTGGAGCCTGTAGTATACTGTGTGGAACCTGTAGTATACTGTGTGGAGCCTGTAGTATACTGTGTGGAACCTGTAGTGTGTTGTGTGGAGCCTGTAGTATACTGTGTGGAGCCTGTAGTATACTGTGTGGAGCCTGTAGTATACTGTGTGTGTAGTATACTGTGTGGAAGCCTGTAGTATACTGTGTGGAGCCTGTAGTATACTGTGTGGAACCTGTAGTATACTATGTGGAGCCTGTAGTATACTATGTGGAGCCTGTAGTATACTGTGTGGAACCTGTAGTATACTGTGTGGAACCTGTAGTATACTATGTGGAGCCTGTAGTATACTGTGTGGAACCTGTAGTATACTGTGTGGAGCCTGTAGTATACTATGTGGAGCCTGTAGTATACTGTGTGGAACCTGTAGTATACTATGTGGAGCCTGTAGTATACTGTGTGGAACCTGTAGTATACTATGTGGAGCCTGTAGTATACTGTGTGGAACCTGTAGTATACTATGTGGAGTCTGTAGTATACTGTGTGGAACCTGTAGTATACTGTGTGGAACCTGTAGTATACTATGTGGAGCCTGTAGTATACTGTGTGGAACCTGTAGTATACTGTGTGGAACCTGTAGTATACTATGTGGAGCCTGTAGTATACTGTGTGGAGCCTGTAGTATACTGTGTGGAGCCTGTAGTATACTGTGTGGAACCTGTAGTATACTTATGTGGAGCCTGTAGTATACTGTGTGGAACCTGTAGTATACTGTGTGAAGCCTGTAGCCTGTGGAGCCTGTAGTATACTGTTGGAACCTGTAGTGTGTGTGTGTGGAACCTGTAGTATACTATGTGGAGCCTGTAGTATACTGTGTGGAATCTGTAGTATACTATGTGGAGCCTGTAGTATACTGTGTGGAGCCTGGTGCAGCCCGCGTGCGGCTGTTGCTGGGAGCCCTGGCCAATCACCAGCGCGCCTTGGTGTTCAAGTACCGTGTGGGCTGAGAGGTATGACATCACCCCCTGCACGAAAACACTCCATGTAACAGATGTATTTACTACATAGGGCTGCTGCCTTGCCTGCTCCTGCGCCGTGGGCAGCACGCTCCTCCAGCAGCACAGCCCTCACGCACAGACTCCGTGTGTAGCGTAGTCTGGGAGGGGCGTGCGTCTCTCTGTCTGTCCTCGCGTCTGTCCGTCCGGGGGAATGGCGGATGGGGAGACAGCCGCTTCTATGGAGTGGGACAGCGGCGGTGTAGCACACTAACATCATATTGCGTGTACCGGTGTCACCTCGGTTCAGTGTGAGTTCCATCTTTCGCCATGGACCCAGAGAAGACGCTGACATTCTGCCACGGGCTCAGGGCTGAAGAGGTACTGCTTTCCCGTTACTCTATCTCACACGCTGCTGCTGTCAACAGCTGGGCTCCTGCTCATCTGCAACATGCTTCCACGGCCTGCGCGCTCTTGTTGGTAAACACTGGCCTGGATGGAGCATGCACAGCGGCTGTGTGCACTGGATTCACATGCAGGAGTGGAGCATAGATATAAATCTCACTGTTATTGCCCACGCGTAAATACAAAGTCTGGAGATTATCTCAAATTTGAAATGAGGAGAATGTTTTGAAGAGGCTTGTGTTGATACAACTCAGACCACATGAACGAGAAGACTTTCCTGGAGAATGCACGGTGTAGTAGTATGTAGGCTGTGTGCGTTAGGTCAAATCACCAGACAGAGAGTTTAACCTCTGGAACATAAAACTATGTCAACAAGAATGCAGTGTGACATTTACTGTTAGGTCATGTGCATGGCTGAACTGTACTATTTGGGGAAGGTCTTTTAACTTACAGCTTCAAAAACCTACCTATAGTGACATAAGGGGAACTACATGACATCAAGTTCTAATGTTGTTATCCGTAATGTATGCAGGACTATTGGCAACACCAGGATTCTGTTAAATCTGTAAAGGATTTTTTTTTTCATTGCTACAGTTCAGTGGAGGACTGACACCTCAGGGACTTAAGTGGGAATCGTTTGTGGTCCTCGTGTGGTTTTCCGCAGAAGACCAGAATGTCTTTACATATAGTGTGTTGAAGGGGGCTTACCACAGGAACCAGACACTTTTCCTCCATCACTACTGTAGTAAATCACCCGCGAGCTGTGGATGCACTATGAAACTAATCAAAAAAGTGATTTTGTTTGTTTACAATGTGTTTGTTGTTTTACCTTTTAGATTATTAAGTAATGATTAGTGTGTAATTAATTGTCTTACCTTGGTGAGGCAAAGTTGGAGGTACAAGAGCTGAAGATGTTGAGATTCTTAGAAGTCACAAGGATGTAATGTTACATTACTAAAATTGACTAAGGAATAGGCTAGATACTGAGGACCAATTTTAATAAAGTTGTAATAAAAACAGTAGACTGTAACCTTCAACACAAAATGTGATTTTATAGGCTAGTTCTGATCAACCTCAAGATCATTCCCAAACTGTTTAGGAAAGGTGTTTAACGTTTTTAGTATACTCAAATAAGTATCTAGTTTCGCTACAAGTTTCAGTATTGATTCATATATGATGTTGGAGTGAGTACACGAAGGAGTACATGTTAGAGACATGAGGCTGAGGTGATTTGGACTTTCCCAGTTAAGCATCCTAAAAACAGGCAGGGCGGCTACTGGAAAATATCAGATTTTAGAATGTTGTTAAATATAATATAATAATGTGCTTGAGTAAAGAGGACCAAGCACATACAGATAGAGATAATACTATGGGAAGTCAGTAGGATATACAAAATCTGTGTAAACAAAATAAAACATTGCGATCAAATAAAAGTTGTCCAATTGTAGTTTGAAAATAACTAAGTGTGAAAAAGTAGGAGTATCTGGTTGAATGCCAGCAAAAGCAGATTGCACTGACAGCTGCTAGTGTGTTGGTGTTTGCTGCATAGTGTATTGTTACATAGTAGGCGCGAAAGTCATTCTGTTTATAGTCTGCTGGAATGCGTTCAAGTACACACAAAGTACACATGCCCTGTGCCTATAGGACCTTCATTGTGCTCAATGCTGACTACTGTTTGTAACAAAAGCACGGTCTTTCATGTGGCTGGAGGTTCATTTCAACAAGGCAGAGGTCCCCACAGATTTTAGTGGGCCCACACAACTTTTATATATGTCTCTGTATGTGTGTATGAGTGAGACCTGCTGCTCTGAACTTATCTAAAAGGGACTGCTTAAAGGTAATTTTTGTCTGCTCAGGACAACCTATATATATTCTTTGAAATTGTATTATATGTGATAATAAAATAGCATTTTGATCTTTGACTATAGGATATCATTTTATAACATAGTCAACCCTAGTTCTGATAGGGTCACATGTAGAACTAACCACTAAAGTTCAGTATAGTTTTAGCATCAGTTAGTGTCTGAGTTTTGACTTATTAGACAACCCTTCTACTACTACTACTAAAGGGCCCATATCGACTCTGTGTTCTAATGTTGTTTCCTCATCACAAACATACTTGGAGTTGTGTTTTGTTTTGTGTCATTCATGCATGTTTAATACACTGTGTTTTTAAACTCCATACACCTTCACTTGAATTATTTGAATGATTTCAGCCCGGGAATTTTCAATCTTTACTAAACAAAAGGTAAAATGTAAAAAAATGTAAGCTGTTAACTTGAAAACTACTACTTCGTGACATCACAAGGTGGAACAGAGCATTTTGAGCTTTGGAGATATAGACAGACTAATAAAGTGTTACTCAAACATGTGAGAATGAAACAAAACACAACTCCAGGTATGTTTTTGAGAAGGAAGCAGCATTATAACACGGCTAAAAGTGCACAAGAGCCATTTTTGCATAATATAGGACCTTTAAATATTGAATAATGTGGAATACTTTTAATATTCATAATGTTTAATTGAAAAATCTAAAATCGAATAAATAACACAGGAACTATAAACTATGCTATACTATACTATACAACTATAAATCAGATCAATAGCACATTTTGAAACAAACGAAATGACCTAACCCAGGCCTAAACCCCCGATGTGCCACTTTTAATGAAGGAATTAACTACTGCAAAGTCGAGATTCTAATTTCAATCAAATACAACCATGTGTGGAGCCCTTTTGTCCCGTAAAACCCTGAGTAATAAATAATTAAGGGATGAAACAGATTCGATAATCGATGTAGAGTGTGTGTGTGTGCGCGCGCGTGCGTACGTGTGTGTGTGTGTGTGAATTGTGTGAATTGTGTGGCTTGTCTGCTACCTTGTTAAATACCTATTGACCTTCCCCTGTCCATGAACAGTCCACTGACTTTACTTCAAAATTGCTCAGTGTGCACAGTATTTCTTCACTTATAATTACAACCATGAATTCCTATATATTCTCCTTGTTTTGGCTTGTAGTTATTTTTAAGAGGGCTTATTAACATTATGATTCTTTCCAGATGACCATGTCGCTGCGGGGGCTGGTTGAGAGTGTGACGGTAGGGAGATCTTCCCTTGAACCGCATTACACATTTTCTGCTATTATATTAAATACAAGATCTGACACATAATTAAAATAGGCTTCGAAGCCAAGCTGGAGTGGTTACCATGACAACGTACAACATTTGTTATCACCTCCACCTCTTATGTGTGGTAACTAAAACTAAAAGAGATATGGCAACCTCTACCTGCTACACTGCGTAATGGGAGATGCCCTTTTCACTGTGACTGGGCCCAATGTCAGAAATTTTGCCAGTTTTCTGTCATCCTATTATGTGTGTTTATTGTTGAAACATTCACTTGCTGCTTTAGCTGTGACCTGCTAATGACAAAGAAGTAACAGATGAATTCACAGCGTTCATTTTCTATCCTATTTCAGGTTGCGCAGATAGACCCTGGCATCAGTTTTGTTACTGAGGTATGGGATTTCTTCATCTCAAGACCTGTTGCATTTATTTAACAATTTGCCATCCTTTGAAATGGTCTGTTGTCTATAGATGTAGATCTCTTGTAACACTAGGAAAGTGATGGGGTGGTTCTGTTGCTATGGTGGTGTGTTAGGCTTAGATTGAGTTGGTGGTGCTGATAAAGTGCGTGAATTTGTTCCAGCAGAACAAAAGTTGTTGATAGGAAGTGCATTCAAGGTCGGGCATGCAGTAGGACAGGCTCTCACTGGTTTAACCAACAACCAACCAGATTAGAGAAACATCATGGTTTGCGTATTCCCATCTTATATGGACACACCAAGCCTTATTTGAAAGCTCTGACAGTCACTGAGCTCTAAAAACTGGAAGGCACACTATCCCTGATCAACGATTGGCTGCAGGTGCTGGGCTTAAGGTAGTGTGGATTCAGATCAGAGAGGGTCCTTTTGAGGTTATTCACAACTTTTGATCATAAGATCTGGCAAAAAATAAGGAGCTCATTCTGCAATGGTAAAATTGCTGCAACTTCAGCAATTTTACCATCTATAGTAATTATGAATAAATCATATGTATATTGATCAGTCAGTAAAATCTATACATGACTTGAACATGTTTACATCTAGGGACACGGAGGCCTATGTATTCTTCATGAAATATTTAATAGACTTTAATATCTTATACACCCATACATCTTACATGATTTAAGCAGCAGCACGACACAATGTTTAGAGAAAAAATCATTCTACAGAATTAACATTTGAAAGAAGACTGGAATGAACTGCCATACAAATACAAGAATCATAAGCATTTGAGAGCATGTTTCTCCGCATTGTTTTTACTTAACCAGATGGGATACTCTGACTTAAATAGCAGCCTTCTCTTTTGGCTCATAGGCTTTTTGGGGAGGGTAGATTTAAGCATGAAATGGGGGAGATGACATTCCTAATTATATTCCTAATAATAAGGCCAGTTTGAAGAGATTTGTAATAGTTTGTGTTTTGGACATGCAGGTGGTGACACAGCGTGAGGATTCAAACAGCCTGCCGGTCCCAGTCAGTTCCAAGTACTGCCCGGGGTTAAATAACAAGTCGGGATACCTGTGTGAAACGGGGCACTGCTGTGGAGAGACAGGCTGCTGCACCTACTACTATGAACTCTGGTGTGAGTCGACCCACTGACTTTTTCAAAACGCACTGCGGAGACCACCTGCTGTAGAATCCCTTAGACACCACACGAGCATTCACTATTATGATTATCATAATTACAGTAGGGACCCATAGATTGCATATATAATGGAAATGGCTAACCTGCTAGTCATGCGTTCCAAATAGGAAGTGTCCATCGACTCTGGCTCTAATTCACTTTATATGAAAAGCTGTTGCCGCTCTCTCTATAACTGCTGCTGTCAGACTCGTCATTTTGGTCTTCAAGTGTTCATATTAATCAGCTCAGCATGATCCTGGTATTTTTATTTTGCCATTGTACCAATAAATTAAGATATGAACATTAATAACAGAGAAATCAGGCGCCTTCTTTCCTCAACGTTGCTCCTGCTAGCCTTAGCAACAAATTTGATTGATTGCGCTGCTAAGTGCCTGCTACATGCTAAACCAGCGGTGCGGGTGGGAAGAGGCATTACCTTCAACAGCCTCACTCCGGATTGGCTCTTTGGTGGCTATGACACTTGTGGTCAGAATTCCTAATATGGAGCTCGGCTCCAAATTGGCCCCTATAACTAGTAGCCTTGATGAGCTTCATCTGATGGAGCCGAACGCTGTGCATGACGTCACACTCAATTAGTCCACTTCTTTATACAGGCTATGTAGGGGTGTCAAGATTATTTTGTTAATTGATAATTGTGATTAATCAGGTCACAATATAATTGTCAGAACTAAAAAAAATAATAATTGTGAAAATAGTAAGTAGTAAAAATAACTCATTACGGTTCAAACTAAACTCCCAAAAAACTAAACCTTCATGTAAAGTGCTTTGTTATCTATCTGTTTACATCGCTTTAACTTGACCCAATCATAATCATTAAATCGTCCCACAACAGACAGAACACTAAAATTTCATATTGTGACATCCCTAAATAAGAGTTCATATTGGTTGATTTGCTGTTTGTCTGGTGCAGGGTTCTGGCTGCTGTGGACTGTACTGATCCTGTTCAGTTGTTTCTGTGCTTACCGTCATCGTCGTGCCAAGATGCGCATCCAGCAGCAGCAGAGACAGAGGGAGATCAACCTCATCGCCTACAATGGAGCCTACAACTACTCTTCCTCAATGCTCGACCTCAGTATGTCCAGCATTATTTTGATTTGCAGGATCTAAAGACTGTATTTAGCACTAGGGTAGTTAAAAGAAACAAAAATCAGATACTAAATAGATAGTAAAACTAGTATCGAAACTAGATATTTGAGCAGGTATCGATACTAAAAAAGTCACATTCACAGGACAGAAGTGAACCTTTCCTGAATAGCTTTAGAATGAGCTTGAGCTGTATCAAAATAAGTATAAGACCGCATAGACTAGTACACACCCATGGACCACTATGGAACCTACCTGGACCACTGAGGGATTACACAGATATAAGGCCACATGGGAATATAACAGAAAGTACTGTTATTTGTTGAAAATCTCATTCTGTTGTCTAAAGAAAGAGTGTTTTTTTTATTATCATTGTCGCGTCAGAATCGGTATCAAGTATTGAGTCTAACACTATTAAGCACTATGAATTTTGCTATTTTTCAATGCCATACAGGACTAGACTGGACAGACCATAATAATAATGTTTTCCAACTCCTCTAGAAAATGTAGTGTAGAAAATGTGATGTCAAACTAGACTGATATCCTATCACCACAATTTTTGTCAACTTTAGTGCCAGTAGGGAAATGTGATCTAGCTGGACTTAAGCTAGTGATGGGCAACACCATGCAATATAGATTTGATACAGATATAGATACAGACACACATACACACACACACACACACACATTCTTCTAGCTTCTGCTGTTGTCCCATGTAAATCCTTATAATCTACATGATTACAATGATTAGTCGAATACAAATTTTGGTCAGACTAACACGCCATCGATTTACAGGGGCAGTGCCAGGGGGAGAATGAGGGGGCATTAGCCCATGCACCCCCGTAGCTCCCTCAAAGATTTTTGCCCCACTTTCATACCACATCTAATTTCGACAAAAAATATTTAGTGGCAATTGCAGACTGTTGAAATGAGCCTATAATAAAAACAAATTCCGTATAAGCTTTTATAAATCACTATAGGGGCTAACTACATTTAAACTACATTTAAAACAGAAAAGTAATGATGGTATAGAGCGGGGATACGTGCCATTGTTAAAATGTTCTAAATTCACATGGTAAGTGAGCCCCCATATTGAAGATTGTAACTCTTAACTCTCCCTTAGCCCCGCCAACCAAAAATGTCTGGAGCCACCCCTGTCAATCGATAAATCAACTAAACAACTAAAATCCCACAGTCCTAGAGTTGCCATATTAATGCTAATGCTCTTGTTTGTAGGTTTCCTGGCTTCCTTTAAGTTGCCGTCTTACGAGGAGGTGGTAGCGCAGCCCAGCACCCCTCCTCCTCCATACAGCTCTGTGTTTGCTCTGCAGGGAGGATCAATGGGCGGCCCCAGTTCCTCCTACATCCACCATCACTATCACCACCACCCTTGCCCGCCCTGCCCTCCCTATCTGGGTCCTGGTCCAAGTGGCTTCACGTCCTCCCAGAGCTCCGAAAACTACACCAGCTGCTCCTGTGACTCCTACTCCATCACCTCCCCCTCCAGCACGTCTTTCTCCATTCAAGTGACAGACGAAACCTACGAAAGCAGCCTCATGTCTACGCCTAGCGAATCGGGAGACAAGTCCATGTTCACGCCCTCCCCCTCCACTCCGGGTCTACCGCACGCCATTCCCAATGTCATCCCTATGGTCAAATCAGAGGTTATGCCCGTCCAGAGACAATCATCGTCCACCATTGAGTCCATCTCCCCATCAGCTCCACAGCTTTCTCTTCCTCTACAATCTCTCAACGCCCCTGGTCCCTCACACCACCATCACCACCCCATGTCACCTCTCATTCTGCTGTCCACACTTCCACCAGGTCAAGTCCACCCTCTTGCTTTTACAGACCCACTTGGAGCCATCACTGTTAAGAAAGAAAAATCCCAGTACGAAGCTTCAAGACCCACGTCCCGATCTGTTGTATCCCCACTTCAACCCACGATCCTGTCTCCTACTAACACGGAAAAGCTGAAACACGACAAAGAAGATGAAGACTTTGAAGACGACGATGATGAAGAAGACCATTTCCGCCATCGGAGACTAACCGGGGACTCTGGGATTGAGGTGTGTCGCTGCCATGTGAAACGAGCCGAGCGAAAGGAAGAGACGACAAGCCCAAACCAGGGAACCAAGTCTGGAGCGCAGTCACCACATCGTGAAGACTGTGCCGAGCGGAGTAGCGGCCTGTCACCCACCTGCAGTGTCAACCTGAAAACCGGCGATGCCATTATTACAGTGGAGTCCTCTTAGGCAAAATGACACCCAGATGTAGATGAAGTACCAGAAGTGAGATGCCTAGATTCATAGCATTCTCATAGATCAAGACTAGTAAGTGAAGTTGACTCACTGAAGACAAGTCTTGTTGGTCCTTGGTTAGGACAGAGGCTGAAAGGTGCTCTTGATTATTCTTGCAGAAAAAGAAATAACAAGAGGACCGGACGTCTCATTCGAGTTGAAGTTGTCAGCTAGTTTTGTTGTTGGTTGACACATCAAGTGTTGTGTGGTAATGACGTCTTTGTAGCCCTAATTCAAGTGTCATATGCTTGATTCACTAGAGCAAAAGCAGCTACTAGATGTACTTGACCAAGTCTTTTTGCAGTGCCCAAATGTTCATTTTTAGTATCCTTTGTGATGCAGAATTTATTTATGTAATAGAGAATATTTGTTTTAATGGTTACTTACCAAAATGTGTTAGATTAATCACATTGTTTTAAGAATATGAAATTAATGTGTTATACAAAGATATGCATTTATATTTGTGAGACATTCACATAGCCTTTTCTTGTGAAGGATTCTAGATAGTTCTCTACCTCTTGAGGCATTCATAGATGGACATTGTCATCAGTGAAAATCCCTTTCTGGTGGAAATGCTGTTAACCCACTGACATGCAGATTGTAAGGAGCTATATGATTATGATGTAGAACTTTTAGGCACCTCATTTGTAAATGCTTTTTGTAGAACAAAAATACAATGTTTTAAAATCGTATTGGTTATTTGCCAACTGTGAGGGCATAGGTCTGGGGTTTGTTTTGAGGTGATTACCCCTTTCTTTTGACTATAGAGAAAGAAGAGAACTATTATGGCTAGTTGTGTACATTTGAGCTCTGTGCTTTAGGCTGTACCATGTCTCTCCTTTAAAATGGTACAAACATACTGTAGTTGGTGTGTTGGTGGCAAAGCTTTACCATGATTATGACTGTATATTGTACTTCAGACTGTTACTTAGATACTTCTGACTGACTGTTTAACTTCATTGTTTTAACAGGCCCTACAGGGCATATTGCAGTTTTTAGCAAGCAAAGGTCTGTTTGAAGTGTCTATTTTAATGTGGAGAGTCCATTAGTCTAATTGTATTACTGAATGTAGACAATTAGACAATATCACTGCTCATTCATGGTAAATATTTGGTTAAGAATAGTTCATGCAGAAATGTGTCCAAAACTCTAACAAAGCAGCAGCTGTGGACTTGGACTAAAGGTGTAATTATCTTGTGCATGTGTGACTAAAATTTGCAATGTTCACACAAGAAATTAGTTTAATTATATTACAGCTTACAACAGCAAATCTGTCTTTAGGACTCAATTAATAGACAACAGTTACAATTAGTTAAGCTAGTAATGTTTTTATTATATTTATTTGGTTTTCACTAGCATTACGACAAGACATTTACTATAAATGCATGTCTGCTGTGACTTACAATTTAATTGTTTTATATCTGAAGGCGAATCATGTGACAAATCATGTTCAAAGGGGCTGTGTGCGCAGAAATGTGTTTAGACAGGGCCTTTGTGGACCACAATATACTTTTTCAGTGACTATACAAAAGTAGATAGCCCATTTAGCCTATGTGGTCATTACTGAGGTATATGGTGCCTATAAGTGGAGTTTCTGTTAGCTACAACATTAGCTGCTGCTATGTAAGCATGCTGTCTGTATATAACTGTATAATATCAACCATCTTCATAGCAGCTTCAGCAGTCTCCAAAAATATAGTACAGGTGAGACTTGCAAAAAATGTATTTAGCAATAGTATTCACACCTTTTTCCTTATTCTAGTGAATGCTGGTTGATAGGAAACAACTGTTGTGAAGAGTAATTTACCTCTTTTAAACATCTTACGGTGTGTGATAGGCATAAGCACTTGATATTGAATTAAGCTATAACATTTTTATAAATTGTTGCAAAATAAATTATTGAAAAAGTTGTTCTTTTAATAGGAAACTTGTTTGATTATATTTTAATGTAGCTAGAGTTTATGCCTCACATGCCCTGGACACAGCTTCACAGCGACATTACTTAAGTGTGACACTGTGTAGTCGCAAAACAATGCTCGACAAACAAAATGTTAAGTTTTGCATTTCATCATATTCATCTCCAAGCTTAAAACTTGGATCTTAATTATCAACATTTACAATTTTATATTATTAATTATACTGGTGAAATGATGAGATTCTGACTTAAAATCACCAGACATCCCCATTTACCCGGGACAGTCTCAGTTTTGAGCCCTGTGTCCCATGTCCCAGCAGATTTATCCAAAACCAATGATTTGTCTCAGTTTTATACAAGAAATGTCCCAGGTATCCCTATATGACCAATCTGATACCTGACAACAGTAAAGAAAGGAATATATTGTCATTTGTTTAGCAAAAACTGTGCTTGAAAATGTGCATAAGGCAAAAAAAAAAAAAAAAAATGCACCGACAGAAGTCCCACAATGTTACACACCCTTTTCACTATTTTATTTATGGATGTGTTCCAGTTTTGAATTTTGAAAATCTGGTCACTCTAATCTGGCTACAACATAAACAGAAAATCGTTATGTTCTGGTGCATGAGAGACAAAAACTGGGCTATTTATTAAAGAATGAGTAAGCTCATTGTAAATAGAATATTATAGTTTGCCTTATTAGCAGCTATCAAGTATATTATAAGCTCAAGGCCTGAGACAAGACTGTTACCTCGTGAGTTTTGACTTTCACTGTTTAGGCTACTTTTGGCTGAATAGTATTTTCTCAATATTTGTTGCAGTGTTTATTGATGGTGAGCATCAAAATCATTGAGCCCACATTGGTTTAGCAAGGTCTAAATACAATCAAAATCACATCAAGAAATCTGACGACTGTTTATCTGCTTTTACTCCAGCAACACCGAGACTCATTATTAGCAGTATCTGTATACTTCTCTGTGGAATAGTCGATTCTTATTACTACAGATTGTAGTGTTCTTTAAGGGTAACATTTGTGCATTTCTTCCAACTGCTCTTTGAAGTATTGTGCGCATGTGTGAGTGTTACTGTTAGCTGTATTGTGCTATTTGACCATTGTTAATTATACTGAAGCCAAAGTTGACTGTTAGATTTTGTTAAATTGTAAGTTTGGGTATTAGACACTTTTAGAATGTTCTCATGTAAAATTACATCATTTTGTACATTGGTGTTTAGAGAAAATAGGCCTATAACTTGATATCATGTCCCAATCTGTGCTTTTTGTTCATCCCTTATGGTCAGTTCCTATAGGCCCTATATTTTTACGTTTTATCCCTTTGAGGTTTGCATTGCTTTGTTGTAAATTACTAAAAAGTGGCAGTGTACATCTGTGCCATCTGATTCAACAAAAATGTGGATTTGTGTTCAAATAAATGCTTCTAAGTACATTTGTGCTTTGGTTTGTTTTAAACAATTACATAAAACGCATTTCTGACACGTTATTCATTATTTGCATTATAAAACCTGAACATAATTAACTGACATTGGACTGTAGGACTACTCCACCATCATGCTCGAGTTTAGACTGACATCTAGTGGCTGAAAATGGAAAACATGAGAACGTCAGTAGAGATATATTTGAGATAACTGAAATATACATAAACTAGGACACGTGAAAAGTGCAGACTTAATGCATGAACTTATTTTCCTGCCGTATTGTCCCTTCAGTCTCGCGTTCGTTAGGAGTACAGTCCACACACGGTCAGTGGTACTTTCTGGACGCCGCAGAGGCTCGCTGCTCTGTGATTGGTCAGTGCGGACCAGCACCCACCCTCTCGTCTGGCCACTCCCCGTCCGCGTTTTCTCCACGTGATTCATCTCGCTCGCTCCTTGCTAAGTTAAAAACAGACTTTGTTTATCTTACTGGCTGTTTGCAGCAATGCTTAGCGACTAGTTATCTTATTTCCCTCGTTTAGCATCCGTGCTACTTGACTCTTTCAGCTAAACAGCGGAAAAGAGCTCAGTATTCTGTTTACATTTTTTACGCGTACTTGTTTTTGTCCAATCTTGTTCAATTGTATATTTAGCTAGCTAAACCCGAGCAGTGCAAAAGGATCAGAAAGGCTCCAGCATCGTTTACCACGTGCCACCAGTAGGTTTGCAACTAGGACCTTTTGCATACCGTGTAAATTGGAGGAGTTTTGTGCAGTCGCGGGCAGCTTCAAGGAGACGACGTGAGGATTTAGTTTGAGCCATATTCAGAGAGGCCATGGCGACCCAAGTGTGGTCCACGGCTCAGCCTGCCGCTGACGGTGAGTCCGTGCAAACCTTGCGTTAAATCCACTGTTTGAAGGCCGTGCACACGGAACAATCAGCTCAGAGATAGTGGTGTTTTCAACGTGTTCCATTGTCCCTGTGCAGGAGAATGAGACGGACGCCTGTGTGCACCATGTGCTTACAGATCACACTTTATATGATTCACACAAAACCTTCAACTCTCCGACACAACACACCTCACCGCACGAGCTGCAATAATGTGATTTGGCATTTAAAGCAAAGTGCACATTTACGGTTTAGTCTGCGCACATTTAACCCTTTCACAGCTTTGATTGGGCCACGCGTACTTCCGCTTTGTCTGCACATTGGCGCAGCTAAAACAAGCTTCATGACATTATTTGGTTTTCATACGTGTTTATCCATGTAAAACTACACAAACTATTAATACACTGAGTTGCTATGGAATGCACATGTTTTTCGCTTCTTTGCACGCTCTTGCTCGTGGCGCAGTACTGCGCACGGACGATTCTCTTCGTTGTCAGTGGCTTTTGCTGCTTGTAAACACATTTCATTTGGCTGTTGTGATTGTGTCACGTCAAATGTTCTACTTTTGCAATGATGTGTTCATTTATACAGTTTGGGAGGGAATGGTCGTGCAATTGTCGTCTAAACTTATTGGATTTAGTTTTAACGTTCTCAAACTTTGTGTGTGCGCTCGTGGTACACCGTGCTCTGCTGTTGATGATGACGTCACATCTATAGGGCATCAGCCAATGGGAGGCCTTACATAATACGTGCTCGGCGGTGTGTGTTCAGTGTTACATAAGTTGTAGAAATGTATTGGTAGTTATTTATCAGCTGGTATTCATATAGAGTGTGTGTCAGTAAATGTCATCTAACCCGTCAGCCATTGGTAAAAATTCATTTTGTCTTCAGTTTTAAACTTAAAACTATCGATTTTGTTTGTCAGACAGGAGCGTTTGTTTACGTGATTTTCGTGAAGTAGCCGAAACATGTGAACCAGGTAAACAGACTGTGATTGCACTAAGCCAGTTGCAGTTGTTTAATTCTAGTGTAAGTCTACAAGAGCCTGCACTCTGCACATGAACTTGACCTCCTCAGGGGCCACGCCTGATTGAGCAGAGCTGAGGAGCACTCACACACTGCTGTCAAAGACCCAATGTGCTGCTGTGACAACCTCAGTCCATTGTAGGTCACCAAACAAAAACCAAGAATAGTTGTAAAGGCCCTATAATAATGATGACTCTGAAGAATTAATTACCAATTACTTGACAGACTACTTGGAGTTCAGCCTGTGCACACACCGAACTTGAGTAAAAGCTAAAATATTGTGATAAGATTTCAGTTAGTCCAAGCAATTGTGCAGGTCTAATTTTGGTAATTATGTGTTTGTTTAGACTGACATGGAATCAGTGTAAAATGTAAAAATGACACCGTTAAGACATGAGCTACTAGACAAGTACTGCTCCTGATTATATTGTTGCATTCTGAGTGATTACACCCTTTGTTGTACTTCTGTATGGCCCTCCACCCTTCTGTTTTGCCTCCAACCCCCCACATGGTCTAGACTTTTGTACACACACACACACAGCGTCATATGTAGGCTTCAGATTAGGAGACAGTTCACTGATGTGATGCAATGCACTGCTTAAATTGCATTAGCAGATAAGATTTGGACTTTATCTCAGATGTACAAAATCTCTAAGTAGATTAACTTGTTATCACAAATTTGCTTGCACCTTTCCTTATCGAAACACACATGCAGTATTTAAATCAACAGTCCAAGTCTCTGTTCATGATGGTTTAACACCAGTTACATCCACACCCATTTGTTTTGATTAGATAATCTGCCCAGGACTGCATACAAATACTGGGTACTGTTTTCCCCACACCTACCTTTACTCATTGTTGTTTATTATAATATTTGGATATTTAAGTTTTGTCGTTGCTAAATAAACACATATTGTTAATACAGTTGTGCAGACCAAATGGGATTAAAGTTAGTTCATTCTGGTAAAGTTAGTAGGCTATCAGATTTTTCTTTTAAATGCCACTAGGATGAACTTGGAGTTATTGATTTTTTTTTTTTTTTTTTTTTTTTTTTTTTTTTTTTTGCAGAACAGCATTTTGTGAAACGTGTTTTGCAACTCTTGGCCCACACCTCAGTTTATCTGCCTATTCACTTTTATGCTTTTACTCTATTGGCTGGCTGTGTGTTTGGCAGGTTGCCATTGGCTAGTTCCTAATTTACTGCTTTTGAACAGCCCTTGGCCCACATTTGGGAGGAGGGGAGAGCTATAGGAAAGAACACATGGTCAGTTGTTTACAGGTTTTTGAAGACTGAAAGAGTGTGTATAACTTATAATGTAGATGCAATAATTTGCTTGGAGGTATTTTAAAATGTATTTTTGATTGAAATAAACATGTTGGCATGACAGTGCTCTGCATTTGGTTGTAAAATCACACATTTATATATATATATTATATGGATAATAATATAATATATTTAATATGGATTAAATTTTTTTTTCTTTATTTTCCACTCACCGCATGCATTTTACCTTGTCCTGTAATCTTTGTAGCCATAGTTTGTTAGGAGCAGTATTTAGGCCCATGCGTGGAAATGCATAAGTATTCATTACACACTGAGACATTCCTGCCTTGGCTACTCCTCTCTTTTACAGCACAGGCATGTGACTCAGCCCTGGCTCTGACCAGGCCATATGTAGTCAAGTTCTGTCCAGCAGGGGCACACCAATCGCGAGATGACAGACTCATAAAAATGGTGTCAGTGCATGTGGAACATGTGCTCCCTTCGCTCCCTCTCCGTGTAGATCTAGGGATACTCCACCACTCTCTCTTGTTGTTTTTTGACTTCATACCAAGACTGCAGTTGCACATTTATGATAAATGTCATATTTTCGAACCTAACACAAGGCTACACCATTCTCTGTGACATTCTCGTTTACTTGCCAATAATGTCTCAAGCTGGTGAGTGTATGTTGAGCATTGGTGGTGTAGGCTTTCTTCTGTTGCATTTCACTTGTTTTGTGACCTTTGGCCTGATTTTCAAAGCCATACCATGAAATATGTAGGTGGGATGCACAGTTTTCTTTGCAGGTAAAACTAGTGCAGTAATGTTAGCAAGTAGTGCTGCATGATTTTCAAATTTCTATTGCAACTAGATTTGTGGTATAGTCTAAAGTAGGATGCTGTTCAATGTACACATTGCAAACAACTGCATGAACATTAACATTTGAGAGAAGAACATTCTGTTATGTTTGCAGCATTTGCGATTTTGATTTGCACCAACTCCATTTTCAATTTGATAGTGATATATTGGCAAGCAATCCCTACTTAAAAATCCCTTTGAAAGTGTTGGAACACATGTTGAACTTTAACAATTACTGTGATCAGATACTTGATACAGGCTTGATGTGATGTTTTGTTCAAGGTGTAAATGCCATTTGTTTTTAATTAACCTAGTAAGATGCTGATTTTCTGATTTTTGATTGGGCCATGATCTTTTTTTCTCAAATGTTACAGGTTTTCTAGAATGTAAAAATAAATAAATAAAATAAAATCTGGTTACATAGTGGTTAAATTGCAAACACAATCTTTTGTTGACAGGGATACTTTCTTATGATGAGAAGGTGTCCGAGGCGAACCGCCATGGCAGCGATGATGAAGATGCGCTGAACGACAGCGAGATGAATGGTAACTGGACCCCTCAGGAGAAAGCCCTGCACGAGGCCCGACTCAAGGCCAAAGCAAAGCGGCGCCTACGCAAGTCCTCCTCCCGAAACTCTACCAGCGACTCCATCTCAGAGTCTGGCGAGATGGGAGGGGTTGATCCACACAGTCCAAAGGGCAAGGTCCCCACCAACGACCGCAAATCCAGGATGGGGAAAGGCCGGGGGCTGCCAAAGAAAGGTCTGTATATGTCGCTTTATTCCTAAAGTAGATACAAGAAATATGTTGACATGTAAATTATATTAAAACTAAATCAAGAGCCATGATTGTTTTATGTTTTATGTTATATATGGTTAACCAAACACAACCATGGAGACCTGCGGGTGTAGCAAAGGAACAATACCTAACGAGAAATGGGAAAATTCCTACTGCTTTATAAACCTATACTTCAGTGGGAGGTATTCTGTAGACTGTGTGTCATTAGTCTTACACCTCTGTGGTTTCCTCAGGTGGAGCGGGTGGTAAAGGAGTGTGGGGTGCAGCAGGAATGGTGTATGAAGATGAAGAGCCCGACATACGGGACCCCAACTACGATGAGTCTTCTCAGGTGACTCGAAATAACATAATCAATTACCCTTATGTCAAATCACAAGTAAACGCAGGAGCCAAGTGGGGCCTGCAAGAAATCCAGGTTGATATTTATTTTCCCAATGCCTCTCTATATTACTGGTCAGATGTGCTAAATGTCCATAAAGTTTTCGATGTTTGATCCTGAGCTCTGTAGTGTGAGTGGAAAGGGAATATGCAGGTCTGTCATTAGTAATCACACTGAACATGCATTGGTTGATATTTATACCTAGACAAACAAGAACAAATTTATCATTGAAATAAAACACCAGCCTTAGCTGTTTTTTCAGTCTAGCTGAGAGTCATAAAAATCTTGGGACACAAGAAGGAATGATAGAATTCCATGAAATTGCACATGGAGGGGACAAGCAGTGACGTTGTTGTTGATGCTCTGTTCTCACAGTGACAGAGGTTGGTCGATGCTGTTCAGGCTTGTTGTGGCCTGTAGCTTTTTGTCCAGAGAGGCCAGAGTTCTAAGCAGGGCTTTTATTTTTTACACAAATGTGCTGATGTGGACTGACTGTGGCCAGGACAAGTCTGCATAAAAAGCTTGAAACAAGAAAATGATTGTCCACCAGCACAAGAAACACCTGATGCATTCACACAGATGGCTGAATCCCAGCACAATCAGCAAGTCTTCGCTGCTGCTATCAAACTGTGTGAAGGCCATGTCTGCACCACCACTGAATCCACTCCTACAGTTTGAGCTAACAAAAGAGAAGAGCAAGGTTTGGCCTTGGAAGAGAACAGTAAGGGAGTGGAGTAAAGTGGTACAGAAAATTAGACTGTGCTGGATTAGAAGTCAGGGTCACACTGTCCATTTGATGAATATAAGAATGAAACATTCACATGCTGGACCTGTGAAGAAAACTTTGGATGAGTTGTAATATTTCAATAAAAATGTATACTCTGCAGTGAAAATTGCAAATGTATGAAAATATACAATATATAATGTATACCATATTTTCCAGACTAAAAGCTGCACTTTTTGGCCGGTGGTGTGACTTGTACTCAGATGTGACTTATATGTGAAATTATTAAACTGCACGAGGGCGCTCTAACTTTTGTACCAGTATCTACTACTTCTGTACCATTGAAAATTAAAAAATTCAACATTAAAAGACATCTGAGAAAGACTAAACAAAAATGCCCCCTAAAAGAAAATCGTATTTTGCTGAGTCTGATGACGGCCACACTTCATCTACCTCCGGAGTTGGCGGAGTTGTTCAGAAGTGACATAGAGGATCAAGTTCTCAATGGATTTAGTAATTTGGATTGAGACTTGTTAGCCTGTTTTTTATGCTTTAGTTATCTGATTAACTGTTAATATTTTACATTAACATACCAGACACGTATTCAGTATGCTGTCTATGCTTCATGTAGCTGAATAAATATAAATGTGATACTTTGGTGTGCTGTGCTGCTATTCAGCTTGTTTACTATTTTATTGTTGCTGTTATAAATTGTCTTTAAAGATAAAACGTTTGTTCTTGGTCTCGGATTTTGTAAAATAACTTGCCAAAATAAATGCGACTTATAGTCCAGTGTGACTGTACATGTTTTTTTCTTCATTATTTTTGGCTGGTGTGACTTATACTGCGGAGCGACTTATAGTCTGGAAAATGCGGTATACATATTGCTCTCTACTGCTTGCTGGCTTTTTAAGGCATTGCACATGTGCTTGTTGCCACCTTGGTGCTGACTCATGGGTTCACCTCCCAGCCACGATTGTTTGTAGAATGGCTCTATCCTTTCGTTCCATTCCTCTTTAAGTAAACAATCATTTTATTCAAGGACAGATCAGGAAATTGAACTTCAGTGTGTTATTGGCTGTAGTGCTTTCTGTTGCCAATGTGTTTCCTATGCTGAGAGATTGCCCGGGTCAGATATTTGAAACAATAGACTTTTTAAGCACTTTGCATTCCAAAGGATATTCACGATGAGAGATGGAATTATTTTAAAATACTGATCATGGTTGTTTTAATCTGTTTATTTACATTTGTGTTTATGCTTTTCCTAAGGGTGACACAGTTTATGCTACAGTTGTTCCAGTAATAGATGAGAAGGAACTGGAAAAAATGGTTAATCCAATTGTACAAGAGTATTTTGAACATGGAGATACCAAAGAGGTTGGGGTAAGCACTGAACTATATTGACATTAATGTAAACTGTTTATAATGTAAATTATACAAGAATACAACTAATGTGTTGTCTATTGCTATTGCAGTTGTTGCTGAAGGAACTGAACCTAGGTCCTCACAAGTATGAGTTCTCCTCTTTGGCCGTGTCTCTGTCTCTGGAAGGCAAAGCCAGCCACAGAGAGCTGACCTCACGTTTGCTCTCAGATCTGTCCAACAAAATGATGTCCCAAAGTGAAATGGCCCAGGCCTTTGATAAGATGCTCAAGGAGCTGCCAGACCTTATCCTGGACACCCCAGAGGCTCCACAGGTAAACCAGACTTAAAACCAAGTCAAACCATCAACAACGACAAGATCCTCCCTGTCTACAAAAATGGTTTTGGTTCATCTCATTATTATGAATATCTTTGTTTTCCAGATGTTAGGCCAGTTCATAGCCAGAGCCATAGCAGACCATGTGCTTCCCATGTCTTTCCTGGACCGTTACAAAGGCAGAGTGGACTGTGAGCATGCAAGGTAAGGAGTGAGGTATATAATCACTTTGCCTTCATTAGGATCCTTTCTGTCACTTCAAACGTCTTTAATCATATAATCTATGCACAAAGTTAGTCAAAACTGTAGATGCCAGATGTATCTGTGTGGTGTTTGTAAAATTGCATTTGGAGTCAAGAAGAATAACAAATGGCATTGATTGTGTGTGCAGAGTGGCTTTAGACCGAGCGACTGTGCTTCTTTCCATGAAGAGGGAGGTGGTTCGCCTGGATAATGTGTGGGGTGTAGGTGGTGGCCTAAGACCCGTCAAACATCTCATTAAAGAGGTAGGACTAACTTGAGAATTGCAAAGGTAATTAATACATTGTGCAACAGTGCATGCTCACAGCAAATAATCCTGAGCTAAATGCATTTTTATTGAAGGCTTGGCTTATGTGCTTTATTGTGCAAGACACACTATATACAAACTGTCATCTGTGTATGGAGCCATAGCCCAGTCCTCTGCAAAGCAGCTTTTTCTACAGTGAGAAATGCACTTGTTGTGCTCATTCTTACTCTATAGTGTAAAAGTCATGCTCAGTGAATTTCCATCAACCGTGTGTGCTCTGACTGCTTTAAACCATATTTGATCTTTCTTGTGAGGGCATGTGGAGTAGCTGCATACTAAGGTCGATCTTGTCTGTCTTTGATTTCCTGCTTGACAGAGTAAACCAAGGCAGTGTTGACACAAGGCCTGTTCTGTTACTGTTGTCTTTGTCATTCTCCTACTTCATTTGTGGAGCTTGTACAGTATGAAGATCATGCTCTTGTCTTGCTGTCCAGCCTGTTGATTGTGTGCACTTTGTTGTTGCAGATGCATTGCTTTTGAGTTGCATTTCTAGTGACTAGTGGTGCTGACTAATTATATTGTTCCAAGAATATTAACACCAGTGGTGGATGTGTATATGGCTCTGCACAGTGTGATGTAACCAGGCAGAAAACAGCCCAACCTCTTTTGGCAGAAACATTAGTAGAAAGGCACTTTTCAGAAGATGCTGCTGTTTGGCCTTGGTGCACTGTAAATGCTAATAGAAACATCAACAGACTCCTGCACATTTGTTTCTTCTACCAAACAGAACAGTAGTTATGTTTCTATTGCAGATGAACCTCCTCCTGAAGGAGTACTTGATATCTGGAGATGTGGCAGAGGCTGAGCGCTGTCTGCGAGATCTGGAGGTGCCCCATTTCCACCATGAGCTTGTTTATGAGGTAAGGATAATTTTACACACAGGAACACAGATTTATTTATTTATTTATTTTTCTTGGACACCTCTTTAAAACTTGATACTTGATAATAATGTATTTTTCATTGTTAGCTGAAATACTGGCTCAAAAGGATCTTGTTTAACCCAAAATGTCATTCAATAGTGCTCACAAAGTATTTTATGCGTTACTCATGGTTTACAGAGATGTTGAATATACTTTTCTCTATTTAATCAGGAAGTCCCATTTTCAAGCGAGTCTCAAGAACAAAACGCAGTTAAAAACATAAAACATTTACAACTTCTTAAATATTCTTTGTATTTGAGCAGAAACTTGTCCCACTGCAGTTCACTTAAGTGTAACAACCTTTGGTCAGTGACAGTTCATAAATGTGTTGTCATAACTTCAAACATATATTCTTTACTTGAACAAAAACATTAAATGCACTTTAAATATCTGTGTAATCCCTCAGTCATCTAGGTCTGATCTATAGCAAAAGACGTCCAGTTGACAGATTTTATTTTGTCTTTTGCTATGCACTTTAAATATATAATTGCAAAATAACAGGTTTACTGCTGCCCCGGGGCCCTGCAGTGTAAACAATGTATACTATATAAACTACAAGAATAACGCCTTTTAAGGGTACTTAAATGTGTAGAATGTTTTTTTTCACATTGAGCAGTATCACCGCAGGACTTCTAATAGGCACACAGTTTGTTCAGAAACATATGATTAAGAATATAGAATGACAGTATTTCTTCAGCTTGTGCCCAGAGCCTTTCCCGGTTTAAATATGTGATTTGGATCACAATACATTATTCATTTTGTTTTTATTATGACCACATTACATCAGATAAGCAACATTTTGCAACGTGCGAACTGCATCCAATGACTGAGGGGTTTTTTTTGTTGTTTTTTTTTAACATTTTTCAGGCTGTAGTAATGGTGCTGGAAGCCAGTGGGGACAATGCCGGCCAAATGATGATTAAACTTCTACAGTCCTTCTGGAAATCTGGCCTGGTCACTATTGATCAGATGAACAGGGTATGTTCTAATGTCCATTTTCTAATGCTGTATATACTAGCCTGTGGTAAGCTACAGTATTGTTAAAGCATGGCATAAAAGCATGCACAGACTAATTTATGAATGTGTTTGGACAGGGCTTCCAACGAGTTTATGACGAGCTCCCTGAAATCAGCCTGGATGTGCCACATGCCCACACCATCATGGAGGGCTTTGTGGACCTCTGCTACCAGGAGTCTATTATCTCTAAACAGCTGAGGGATGCCTGTCCTTCCAGGTATGCAAGTCATGGTGAACTATACATCACTGTGTTAATGTCAAACCAAACTAAATTTGTGTGTGTTCTGCCAGGGGACGCAAGCGATTTGTGAGTGAGGGCGATGGAGGAGTTATCAAGACCTAACTGCGCGGCAGGAGCAGCAGGACAATGGGTGTCTACTCATTCTCTGACCCATTTCCACTTGGGCATGAACTGAGGAGTGGGCTGGGTGTCCACTTCTTGTTATTCACCGTCTTTGACTGGTTTTGTAAAAAAAAAAAAAGAAACAAAAAAATCTTTATTTGGGAGTTTATGCACTCATTTGCCTAAGTCTTTGTACCTGTGTATCCAGAGAGATTTGCATCTGAGTTGCAGAGAAGAGATGGGTTGATAAGAATCCTTTTCCTTTGCTTTACTGGTTTACTGTTAATGAAAAGGCATTAAAATTGAATATTTTGTAAACATTATTCAGAATACACTCTAAAATGGATTTTCTACACAGTTTTTCCCAATCTCAGTGGTTTTGTTTTGCTTTTGTTTTCTTTCTTTACCTTTGCAGTCAGACAAGGAGTATATGGTCACTGTTTGGTTGTTAAATTGGCACTTGTATATGGGCAAATATATTTTGAAAGTTGAATTAAAAAAAAAAAACGCTATGCTTATTAAAAAACGCTAATGCTGCTTCACAGTATTCTGACATGACTATTACCTGAAGCTCAAAGAACTGGATGAGCTAAATTCTTGAGCCACTATGCCATTATGTAACATAATGGCATACATTACAAAATGATATGCATATAAATATATTTAAACAATTTCCGCATAGAGTAGAGCTGTTAAGCACAACATCAAGCATGAACAGTTGGGCAGCACGATTTTGGAAAATAATCCAATTGCAATTTGTAAAGTCTTGCAAATGTGATTCAGTTTGAATACTATGAACTAATACAAGAATCCCATTTTTTGAAACACGTTTATAGAGGTCAAAACTACTGGTACAACAAGATTTTACAGAAGGTATAATTTGTTCTTTGCAGAGAACATAATTGCAGCATTTGTGATTTCGTTGTGTCAACTCGTATTGCAAAATTGTGCATATTAATGTGCCCAGTACTACAGTGATGCAGCAGAGGTTTGACTATTGCTACAGGAGCTTTTGGGTAAATTGTAATGACTTAAAGGAACTGTATGTAAGATTTGGATTTTAAATTCCATGGACATGACCTAAAAGTATCCCCTGATATGAGGTAGATATGTTCAAATCAAATATAGCTTTTACTGAAAACGAGTATAATGTTTTATTATTAATTACAAAAACATTGGACATGATGGCCAAATTTATGTTATAATTTGGTATTTTGCTAATCAAGACGATCATCCAACCAGAAAGTAGAATGAGCCAGGTTAAGTTCTAAGCCTATAAGGACTGAGTCCTACCTGTAACCAATCATTAATTAGCACCTCTGCTGCAGCAGTCTGCTGTCCATGCAGAGTGAGGAAAAGGCACTGGCAGCCCAGGTTCAGTTGTGATTGAAGTATCTTAAAGTTTTTGCTTTAAGAGCGCAGGCCATATACAGTTGCTTTAATTGAAGATTTTTGACGTTACCAACTTGTACCCTCTCTGTGACATCAACATCATTTGTGTTGTAGTAATAGCGTTGATCATAATATAGCCCATGTACAGACGTATCTTGTGCATATAAAGGTTGGAAAGCAATAACTTGGTGCATAAAAGGACTTATGGATTAGTGCATGCAGGATGCAACTGCATCCCGGGTTTTATTTAAATTCTCATCTACTGTTAATTTACTGAAAAAGAAAACTCTGTGCAAAACACTGCCAACTCGAATCTCTTTTTATAAAGTTCAATAAATGTCTATCCCCTTTGCTGTGCCACGTCTGCGTTTCATTCTACACCTTTCTACATTATTTTACACACCCATCTGCCCTAAACAGACGTTTGACGCACACGTCAGCGGAAGTGGCGCTCTACCCGGAAGTGGCTCCTGAGCTCCGGGAGGAATGAGCAGCTGAAACGGTGCTGCTTTGACAGGTAGGAAACTATTTAATCAATGGACATAGCGTTTCTCAACATAAACACATTGAGTTTTCCTTCTGTGCGTATTTCCAACCACATTACTTCCGCCTACATGATATTTTTCTCCAGATCGCGCATTCTTTAAGGCTTCCTCACACTAGCGTGCAGCATGCAGCACTCCATTCATTGGTCAATATAGAGTAGTATCAATAGTTGTTTAATGATTGACACATATTTATATATTATTATTTTGTAGACTCTCCAGAAAAGTATTTTTTCCAGTACTTGTAATTTTCGTAGCAGCCTGGTGCACATTGCTTTACTGCAGGGTGTAATCAGGAAACAAATGACGTGATTACTCAGGAAGGCCCACACTATTTTTGTTTGTGTTGTGTCCATCCGGATGCCCTACCCTGTCATATTATAGTCGCTCTATCATGTGACCTCTTCTATTTCTTAATATTGCTGGTCTTATAACAGGTTGCTTTTGGAATATGATGAAGGAACTCTTTTATTGTGCATTCACTTCCCAGTAGAAGTTAGTTATTTAATAATTCATAAAGGGACAGTTGTTGAACTTCTCCTTATGTACTTGTTGTTTGCAGTTGTGGCCGGGCAGGATGGGAAGGCAGAGGAAGAGGGTGGTAACAGGTGAAGCACCTCCACCACCCAGGAAAGATGACAAGCCTTCTGCATTTCATCGCAAGGAGAAGAAAAAGAAAGTTGATATTGGGAAAGTCTTCATCAACATCTCCATTGGCCTTTGCATATTCAGCCTCATCTGGTTTTTCTATGCCTTATACATGCGGTCAAGCCTAGCCAAAAGGGTGGTGACTTTACACCCCGCAGCCCCTGTCCTGGATGCCAATAGCAGCAATGCCAAGGTTTCACCAGAGCAGTTCTGGGGCTCCTATAGGCCCCAGGTGTACTTCGGAATGAAAACCCGGAGTCCCAGGTCGGTAGTAACCGGTATGTAAATGCTATGTTTCTACTCATACTCACCACAGTCTTGCATAACAAATTTGAATCAAATCTAGGGATGAGCTAATGTAGATTTTTTTGAGCCTATACAATATCTGATATGTGGTTTGCTTATGTGGCAGATGACCGATATTTGCCGATACCAGTATTTATCTTTTAAAATCTATGCAAGGCCCATAAATTCATTATAAGATAAAGGTCACAAATGAACTTTTGACTTTTACAATAATAATTACTCATTAGTAATTACAACTCATTAATCTGTTCAAAATGTCAAATCTAATGCACTAAGGACAGTGTGGGAATGGACATAGACATAGACACACAGAGACTTGAGCAGTGCCAAAAAAATATTGGTATCGAATATCATAACACTGTGTAGACATTTTAATTAATCAGAAGACCATACTCCCACTTCTTATTAAATTAAATTTTGATTGCAGTTTTAAAGTATTTTTAATGTTAAATCAAAATTGTTCTTTAATTGTGCTTTCTTCAGGCATGATGTGGATGCGACAGTTCACTGACTTCGACATAAACCTGAGGCACACGTGTGAACAGGGGAGACCGCTTGCAGAGCTACGGCTGGCTGATGCACGATGGGAGCAACTTTGGAGTCCAGGAAATCAGAGATAATGATTTTACACTGACCACAGAGTTTGTCAAGAGAATGGGAGGGGACCACGGAGGAGATTGGACCTGGAGGATCACAGCCAAACAGCACGTGAGCCCACACTTTGTTATATACTGTACTACATAAAATAGAATTATAAAAAATGTTATCTTGTATTAAAAATATCAAAACAAAATGCATAGATACATCCTAAAAATGTTTCCTCAGTTCTGTATTTATAAGCACTTTCATTTTTCCGTGGCTGACATTATGTTTTGTGCCCGTCAGAGCTCCTCTCCCCACGCCCCCGTCCTCTCTCTGATGTTCTATGCTGCAGCAGACACACAAGGATCCCTGGAAGCTCATGTGGAGGAAAAAACGCGCCTGGCATCTATCACTGGCTCCTCAGAGGAGCTTGGAAACTTCAAGATCACCTTCCGAAAGCCTGTTACTGGGGAACAGTCCAGTGCTAAATATGCCAGGTAAACGATCATGCTTTCTCAAACAAAACAATATATGTCTGTCCATTACATAGAATAAACTAAAAACCAGCCTAAAAACGAATAAAAATATCAGGTGTTTGAATGAATAATTTTTCACTTCACTGCTCAACTGCGTGTGTTTATAATGCAAAGTAAGGTAAAGACTTTTCCACAAGATGGCAGCACTGGGTCTGCAATTCATCACTTCCCACTCATTAATGTGCAGCTGACCACACAGATTTAAAAATAGTTTACCCAAAACTGTTTTTGCCACCAGCTTCAAGCTATTATCCACCCAGCAAGTTAAAAATCACTCTAAGAAAAAGGGAATGGTGACGGTGAAAAAAAACAATTAGTCCCAGCACTGTGATCATTTGATGATGTTCCTTTTTAGGTAAAAGCTAGAATACTTAAAGAAGATGTACAGTATTATGTTTTTTGAGCAGAGTATTTATCATTATTATTATAATGTACAGAGATTATTTAATCTAAAACAGCTCAGTAATGGAGATTATTCCTTTGACATCCTGTTCAAAACTACAGAACGTGAAGCCTACATGCATGCCCATGTTTGATTTTTTTGGAATAATAAAATACAGAGAAGTAGGCGGATATAGAGGGTAGGTGAAAATTTTCTGTGCGCTCAAGCCTCGAATGCAGGACAGTGTAGGACTACTCAAGCATGCATGAATCAGTCCAGTACAACTATGGATAAGATATTGATGAGGGAATGCTGTCTTTTTTTTTTTCTTTCTTTTTTTTTTTTTTAACTTTTAACTTTTTTTTTTCTTTGGTGATAATGATGCATTTGTTTTATATGCCACTATTCAATTTCCAACTATGACTAATGGAATAATGGAATTGTAGTGTTCCTTAAATTATAAAAGGAAGACATTTTTCTTTATTTTTCAGCTACAACTATCTCAAGACTCTCACCCCAGGTTTGGAGAAATTGACTGACATTGTGAAGCACAGTCTGAATCGCAGGTTTGTCTACAGCCCCTCATCTGGAGAGAAAAGACATTACATCGGTGTTGATGTCTACAGACCCCCGCATCACCCCAACCAGCAGAAACCACAGGACCCCAGAAAGGAGAGCGATTTTGTGGTTCACCAAGTCACAGTCCAGACACCCTTCCAGGTTGAAGTTTTGTTTGAGTCCGGCAGCTTTTCCAACCGCCCTAACCAGCTTGTTGGTCCAATTCTAACACAGGAGTTGGACAGACGAAAGGCAGAGTTTAATACAAAGTTTGAAAATACCTTTCGGCTTGAAAGCAAAGGATTTAATCAGGCAAATATTAAATTTGCCCAAGCTGCGCTCAGCAACATGTTAGGTGGAATGGGCTACTTCTATGGGCAGTCAGTGGTGCAGTCTGTCTACAATGAGTACCCTCTTCTGTACCCTGAAGGTGCCCTCTATACTGCTGTTCCCTCCCGCTCTTTCTTCCCCCGTGGGTTTCTCTGGGATGAGGGATTCCACCAGCTCCTTCTGAGTAAGTGGAACCCTCAGGTCACAAGGGAGGCCATCGCCCACTGGATAGACCTCATGAACATTGAAGGATGGATTCCTCGTGAGCAGATTCTGGGAGATGAGGCTCGTAGTAAAGTCCCAGGGGAGTTCATAGTTCAACGCAATGAAAACGCTAATCCCCCAACTTTGTTTTTAGCCCTCCAGGATCTCATTGGACAGTTATCTTCAAATTCAGATGAGAAAACATTAACTTTTCTACAGCGTCTTTTTCCCAAATTGAAGACTTGGTTTGACTGGTACAATACCACTCAAACAGGGCCCAAACCAAACTCATATCGTTGGCGAGGGCGTGACAAAGATACAAATTTGTTTCTCAATCCTAAAACTCTCACTTCAGGACTCGATGATTACCCCCGGGCGTCCCACCCCTCCGTAGATGAACGTCACGTGGACTTGCACTGTTGGATGGCCATGTCTTCAGGAATCATGGCCAGTGTAGCTCGCCTTTTGGGTGAGCCTCACGAGGAATATGAACTTACTCACAATATCCTTAGTGATAACAACCTACTGGATGAATTGCATTGGTCAGAACAGTTGAGGTCGTACAGTGACTATGGCAACCACACACAGGCAGTTTCGCTACAGCAGGAGAAGGTGTATGTGCCTCCGGGGCAGCCGCGACATCAGTTTCCCATAGCTCGACTTGTGCGTTACGTCCGTAAAGCTCCTAAGCTGCAGTTTGTAAACGCTTTGGGTTATGTCAGCCTGTTCCCCTTCCTACTTCACATCCTCCAGCCCGACTCACCCAAACTGGAGCAGATCTTTCAAGACATGAGGGATCCCAACAAGCTCTGGACGCCCTATGGTCTGCGCTCCCTATCCAAATCGGACCCTCTGTACATGATGAGAAATACAGAACATGACGCCCCCTACTGGAGAGGGGCCATATGGATTAACATCAACTATTTGGCTGTGCGAGCCCTTCATCACTACAGCACCACAGAGGGGCCGTACCAAGAGAAGGCAGCTGCTCTCTATAAAGAACTCAGGACTAACATTGTTAATAATGTTTTTAAACAGTATGTTGAAACAGGGTATATCTGGGAACAGTACAATGACAGCACTGGCAGAGGGCAAGGAAGCCACCCATTTACCGGCTGGTCAGCGCTCACGGTGTTAATAATGGGAGAGCATTACTGACCACGATTTCTCTACTGTGGGACATCAGCATTCATTCATCTACATTTGTTTGTAACAAAAGATTCAAGGTTTAAGAACTGAATATGGTTTTATAAAGGTATAAAAGCACCATGAAAACTATGAACACAGCAGCATATTGACACATAAAAGATACATTTTCACAATTTACAGCGGCTTTTTTTCTAAAGTAAAAAAGATAATTTGTAAAAGAACAGCCTGTGTTAGGACTTGACAGATAAGAGCCTCTGTCTTTTATTGTGCCATGTTTGGAGTATTGCTTTCTTGATCATTTTGTGTTTAATTTAAAACGACCTTTAGATCATGGTCTTTCAGCTGCTACTGCTCACTGCTACTGGAAACTGCAGTATTTTGTACTTGAGCCTGTGGTCTGCACACAAGAGTGTGGTATTGTTTTGTTAAAAACAATAAATCCTTTAAATTAAATGTTTTTCTTTCTGTTATATGTACATGTGTCTGTGTTGGCAGGAGGTCACTTCTAAATGAGAAAAGTCCTCCTTTCACACCACATCTGGAGCCTGTCTATAAGAGTGGGACAATATTAATACTGTAATAAACACACTTGCATTGTATGTACATTACTATTTACACATGTTTAAACAGTAGTACACAATGGATCCTTTCACGGCCAGTGAATAGCCTCTTCCTTGTCCAGGCCAGAGACTGAGAGAGTACCTCTGTCATTTCCACAGACTTCAAAACACAGTGACCTTAAGTACAGCGGCTCCTCTCTCTTTTGTCCAATGGCACATTTGGAGGACTCGAGCTGACGTCAATCAGTGGCAACATACATCCTTTTTTGCATGGTTTCCATGGCACACAGTGCTGGGCTGGTGCTTAACTATTGAACATTAAAAGGTATAATGAGAGTACACGGATGGTTCCTTTTACTCCCTGACATTCGCTGACATATTCACACAGAACCAGGGGCAGGTTTTCTAAATACTTGGTATACAACATTGCACCTGGCTGTTAGTTTTTCTGTGTCTCTGCTGGGTTCCAACCTGGACTTATGAGTCCTTTCATTGGGATAAATGTGCAGTTGTATAGTAGAAAGCTAAGTGCATTGAAGAGGCTAAAAATAGTTGTTGTCAGTTAGCAGAGCTGCAGAGGAACTGGAAAACACCTTCATTTGTCCAGTATACATCTGATAATGGCGTGTGTTTGTCAAGGCTGCAAGAAATCATCAAAGTTAAATTAAAATAATTCGTTGAATGATAAAATAGCATAAGCATTTTGATCATTGTGACTGGACAAACATAAAAATACAAAAATACACATTTATTCAAAGCCTTTAGTGACATTTTTCAAGCTTCATTTAGTTAAAATGTATTTAAGAATCTCAGTGTTTAACAGAAATAATTTGACTGTTCAACTAAACTAAAGCTTAGTTGCTCTATAGCAGAGGTGTCCAAACTATGGCCCGGGGGCCAAATGCGGTCCTCAGACCAGCTTTTATTGGCCCTCAGGCCTCACGCTGAACCAGCCCAATTGATCATAAACAGAACTTTTAACAGCAAATTTAACTATTTCTACCACTATATCCTCAAACATCACATCACAGTGTGATACAGACCTAAAATTTATGTGTTTCAAGCCTTATTAATGCACAGCGGCTCTGTCAAAGCTGTGTTTAAAGCACCGCACTGCATTGATCACCAGTCTGTGGCACTCCGCTTCAAATATGTTTTGAGATGTGGCCCTCGATAAAAAAAAAAAAAGTTTGGGCACCTCTGCTCTATAGTGACTGTTATACTACTACTACTAGGGCCCATATTACACTCTTTTAAAATTTTTGTTATAATGTTGTTTCCTCATCACAAACAGACCTGGAGTTGTGTTTTGTTTCATTCACACGTTTAATACACAAACCCTGCATATTTAGGAGTTCTTCTCTCAAACAGAAAACATTTTGTTCCACCTTGTGATGTCATGTGGTAATACAGAAAGTGCTCCACTGAGAACTCCATACAACTTCACTAATAATAAAGTGTTACTCAAACGTGTGAGTGAAACAAAACACAACTCCTGGTATGTTTTTGAAGAGATGACAACATTTTAACAGTACTTAACGCTCAGAAGAGACTGTTTTGTGTAATATAAGATCTTTTAGTGCTGTCAGTGTTGTGGTCGAAAAGGTGTCAGTAAATTGGTAATGAATTAACAACCTATTTTCACCATCTCGGCCCTTTGACATTCTGCATGTACCATATTTTTGACCTGTTAATCCTTATTTCAGTGAAGTGTGCATCCTCTTTTACTTGATCTTTAGACAAATTTCGACATAGATGAGCCATATCCTGTAGAGTTGACAATATGCTCCTCTTGTCCATTTATTCCTTTGAAGAGAGCAGACGTCTCTGACTAAAGCACTCCATCAGCCCCACTCACCCAAGACCCCTTTTCACAGGGAGATGGGATAATAGCCAAACAGCATCAGAGCTAACTAATGTGACTGCATAATAAACATATGAGTCAGGCTTTATTCACTTGCATCCTCCGGAATCACTCAAACCAAGAGCATGAACTCTAGAGTTGTTAGATTAAGTCCCCTTCCTTCTTTTTGTCTATTTCTAAAAACCTTCATTTACAATAACTGCTTCATACTATGCACTGACTTACCGACTGATTTGTAAGTAGCTGGATCCAATGCTCTATTACAATGAAAAACATTTTAGCCATTTTAGACAAGGTAATTTGGGATTTTTGAGAGCGATGTCATTTCGATTTTCGATACAACCGTCTACATCCAAGGTCTGACAATGCTCTGGAACATTGTGTTGTTTAAAAATATGGTAGTGTTAATACTGTGACTACATTATTCATAATAATGTTTTTTTTCCAAGTTTCTTGATTCTGTGATTTTAGTTCCCACAGATGAATGCTGTTGTTGTGTCCTTAGGCAGGCCACTTAAACCACCTGACCCCCAGTGCCTGTGTACACTGCTGTATGAATGTGTGTGTGAATGGGTGAGTGGTTCTTTGACGTAAAGCTCCTTGAGTGCCTTGAAGTTTGAAACATGCTATATAAAAATGTGACCATTTACCATTTACCAATATAATTTTGATTTTTGACACAAACCTCTCATCTAGAGTAAGGTCTGGCAATGCTCTGGAACTGTTCATTGTTAAAAATAGGGTAGTGTTGGAGAAATATAATTTTATTTTTCATCTCACCCCAAATTACAAGTACATATATGTCTAGACTACAGCCTTGATGGAGAGAATATGGAGATGTACAAGTTAACCACTCACATATCTTTTGATTATGCCCAAAAATTTTATTGTTTTGGGATACTGTCCACTCAGTGATAATAAACGTACTGGGGTATGCTATCCCTAAAACCTTTAGTTTAGTTCTGTACCTAGGGAAACGTCTCTGCTATAGTGCTTAAGAAGCATACCTACTTGTTGAAGATATTATTAACAGCTTGCAAGAAGGCCATAACAAACAATGGTTTAAACCAGAAACACCTCCATGTAAGGAATGGATACAACTTGTGAACAATATCTTTGAAGTGGAAATGATGACACACAGATTGAGGACTGGAGGAACAATGTCACATCGTGTCTACATCGTTCATAATAACATGTTTTCCCAAGTTTCTTAAAACTTCAATCTTTTGAAGAGTGAAGACCTAGACACATTCAGGTAATAGATTTGATTATAGCCAGTAGGTTTGAATCAATGGATTATTAATACTACTTCCATAGAATTTCACACTTGATTGGACTAAGAGTTGTGTTGAGTGAAGTTACTCCTGCATGTTTGAATACTCCTGCCTTGTCTTGCTTTTGAGACTTGGTGCACAGTTGGTAGAGTGATTATCCACTGATCTGAAGGGTCAAATCCCGCTCTTGACATAAACAGCATTGGTTGAGCATTATGATCCACAGACCCACAGGTTGGCACTGCGAGTCCATCTCCCACAGATAAATGCTGTTGTTGTGTCCTCGGGCAAGACACTTAATCCCCCTCACCCCCAAGTCTTTGTACACTGTTGTATGAATGTATGTGTGAATGGGTGAGTGGTTGCTTGATAGAGAAAAAGCTGTTATATAAATATAAGACCATTTACCACAAAATGTCCATGTGCACCCACCCCCAATTTTCACCACTGCTCTCTACTTAATGGTCTATTTAAAAAAAACAAAAAAAACAAACAATAAAAACACTTTTTGTTTGATCAATATCGTAGTTTACAATAAAAGAACATAAAATAATGATCTAAATATGTGAGTGTATTACTAAACAGAAGAAAAAAGCCTGCTATGGCTACCAATCAATGCCATGAACCGTTCCCTTTCTCACGTATGAAACTTGTAGGGAAAGAGTGAATATGCTTAAAATGCCCCATTATAATACCAAATTATTGCAGGATTTAGTATAATTGTGCAGATCTAATCACAGAGCAATTGGAAACTTGGAAATGCCCTCTTATTCCACTGTTGTACTGAATGTAATTACTGAGACTTTGTGCTAGAGGGAGCTAATTATTCAGGCGTTTATGAGTGGTAAGAGGCCTTTTAAATACACTTTGGCTGTCATTTTACGTACAGTGGAGAGCTATCTAATTAAAACAGTCAGGGGCTTAATTGTACTAATGCCTCAATATGATTTTATGATAGCATCGCATCATAAGTTCATCATTTCAGATCATTTGTCCTGTGGTCAAGTCCGTAACGCAAATGTGCATTCAGTACGCGACGTCTTCTATCATCATCATCATCATCATCATCATCATCATCATCATCATCATTTTATTATTTTAGTTATTATTATTATTATTATTATTATTATTATTATTATTATTATTATTATGTTTAAATGTTTTGGGCGTGGAGGTGTTGGAGATTTTATTGGTATGCCTAGAATGTTCCACAGTATCGCATTAGACTTCAATCACTCAATCTCCATGGAGACGAGCAGGTCAGAGGTCAGGCGCAGGTTCCCAGGTAGTTCCAAGCTTTAAAAAAATACCAAAAACGTGGAACCCTCCCGGTAGAACAGGTATTTCTCGATGGAGACGAGCAGGTGGCGGTTGCCTTTGCAGAAAAGTTGCATACCGGCACATTTAACCGCGCACGCGTTATAATCCACGCAGCCGGGCCCAAAATGTGTGTTGCAGTGCAGCCCTGGTTTGTGCTCCACATGAGCAGGAGCAGCACTGCGCGCGGGTCTATGTATGTTATGTAAGTGCCACTATAAATAGGCTCACCCGGGATCTTTTGTCTTTACCTGATTCACTCTAAGCTCAACAGTTTTTATTTCTGGAGTGAGCCACGGTAAAGCTAGAGCAGTGTTAGCGCCCGGGCCGTTTCCATAGTTACTTTTGTTAGCCGCGAGCTCTTAACATTCTTCCTGTGTTTCCCGTCACGTGACGCCGTTATGCACCGTTTGTTTCTATGTGTTTTTGTATGTCACGTAACGAATGCACACGCGCGGACATGAAAACAGCGCTTTGTAACAATCCAAACTCTTGTCATTCAGGGCACTGTTAAAAGAGATTGAGCAGTAAATAGAAGCGTGTGTGTGGGTGCACATGAGTCACTAGGGGAGAATATGTAGACCTATTAACTTCTGTTGGTCAAAAGTACACACGATTAGCGCGCTCTTGTGATCAAATATTTTAGCTGAGTGCTTGTTGATGAGATAATGACATTGTATAGTAGCTTTGAAAGACCTTTCATATCATAAGTAAAATACTGTGTCTAAAAATATTGTGATAACTTCACATTTATATATATATATAGTTATAGTTATAGGTCAGACCAAGTGGGTCACAGGCAGGTTCAACAGGTCAGAGGTCAGGTACACGGAAAACAAGTAAAACACAAGTGATAGCTGAATGACAGGGCAAGCACACTCACCTCACAGCAAGAGGGTACCTGGTTTGATTGAAGGGCTACGCAGGGCCTTCATGTGTGAAGTTATTGATTATGTTTAAATGTCTGCACTCCACCCAGAGCCCTGAGGTCAGCTGATCAACTCCTGCTGGCTGTGCAAGAGGTGACAGAGCCTTTTCTGTGGTAGCGCCCAGATTATAGAACAGCGCCCTCTGCCTGTCAGATCATCTCAGTCTTTAATGCAGTTTAAAAACCCACCTCTTCTCCCTGGCATTTAATACTAGTCCGAAACTATATTTGTTTTCTGTTAACTTTTACGTGAAGCACTATGGATAGCTAAAGTTGCTTTTAAATGCGCTGTATAAATAAAACTGAACTGAACTGAAATGAAATGAACTGAAGTTTGCATGTTCTCTCCATGTCTCGTGGGTTTCATCCTAGTGCTCTTGGTTCTTCCATCAACCTAAAAGCATGCAGGGTAGATTAGGGCAAATGCAGGACAATGTTCCAATGAGCACAACAAAGCAAACCTTAACTTAAAATGAAATGATAGAAAACACAGAAAAACTACAGCCTGATGAGCTACGATTTTTGCAGAAAAATGTTTGCAGAGTAATTGCCCCATTGAATTCACAAATACAAATCGTGCATAATTTAACCCACCTTTAGCTGGCACCTATCCAACCAGTCATGTAACCCTTAACTCAAAATGGGGAGGAATTTAGACACGTATTGTTGATAATTTTTATGTTTTTCATTTTGTTCTGGTACATACTTAAGTGGGCGGCCAGGAATTCCAAGCTGGATAATTAATGAAGTTTAAGGCGGGAGGACACAGCGTGAATAACTCCATTGGCAGATTCAGAAGCCAGTGAACGTAGACCCTTGTCCCTACAATTTGTATTTGGTTATATTTTACAGACTTCCCTTCTGCATTTGCGATTTTCAAACAGTGAAGTACCTCCTGAAGTACCCTGAAGACCCTAGAACTGCATATGCATTTTAGGTTTGTGCATGAAGGGAAGTGAAGTACCTTATCTTGGGGAAAGCCACTTAGGACACCGTGAAGGAGTCATTGGGTATAAATAGTAATGCTGCACATAGGCTATAGTGCAAAGAGTTAGGTAACCGTAGGTCCAGAAGTTGTATCGCTCCCAATGTTTTCTGAACTGTTCTAAACATGGATGTGGTAGAGCAGAGGACAAGGAGGGAGCCATGCCTTGTGTGTGTGTGTGTGCTAGTGTGTGTATGTGTGTCTATGTGTGTGTGGAGGAGTCTGGGGCCATTCCACCATCATGAAAAGGTATTTTTTTCCCCTTTTTTTTCTCCAACCCATCTCCTCCCTCCCTGTTGTACAAGCGAAAAGTCGGCTGGGCACCGAAGTGGGCGACTGCGAAAGTATATTTTTGGATCACACGGGAAACCTTGCTCCGCACCACCACCACCACCACCAGCACAATAACAGCCGCTGCAGCCATATACAGCGAGCGGGCCTAGTACCGGGCTTCCCTAACCCACTCCCACTCACAGAGGAAGAGCAACAGTGATGCTTCTCTTTGCTTCAAAAGACCCAACCACGCATCCGCCGATTTTCACTTTTCTTAGTTTACTGTCAATTGCTCGGCCGCTGAATGATGACTCTAACTATGCAAGCTCTCCGGCATGACAGAAAGGAGAGAGAGGTAGAAAAAAAAATCGCGAGAAAAAAAAATTGGCAGGCGAAGCGAGTATCTTGTATTTATAGAAAGTCGTGTTTCCGGCAGAGGTTTTCTGTGCCGCTATAGCTCACCCAATCCGTTTTTTTGCGGTGTCTTACAGGCCCCATTGTATGCTGGTTTGAGACTGAAGATGTTCCCTCTTCCGAACGCCTTGGGGGGAGATTTGGATGTCAGGACCAGATTTGGGGGAGGCAGATGGATCCCTCTCCTATGTCTTGGCTTTCGTGGGATTGCTGTAGAAGAAAAAAATCTGTTTTGCATCGAAAATTGAAAGTCCATAAGAACACTGGAGGCAGAATGTAAATTTGTTTAACGAAAGGTTTATATGCACTTAATTAAATCAGGAGTGCAACCTAGCTTTTCATCATATTTCGTGTTTCGTACCTCATTGGAGTGTAGATTGGGTTTAAATGTGTAACAACCTCTACATCTCAGTTCTTGGTATGGTTCAGTCTTCTCTGTTATTTACTCTTAGTGTGTGGGCAGTAAAGTTGGTTGACAGGTTGCCAAGGCATTGAGGCATTTTTTAGATCTGTTGTACATGAAATAGTATTGAATCATAAAGAGTTGTGCTAAAAACCTCATTCATTGTTATGGTTTATTTGTTTATTATTTCAAAATCATGCAAAAATGCACATGGTTCTTTATGTGCAGTTTACAATTTACAATATTAACATTGCATTTGCTGTAACTGTAAGTGTTATAAATGCAAGCTCATCCCTTAGAACGCCAGTGAATATGTGAATAAACACAGCACATACTGATCTCTGTTTGTCAGTCACATGGGTTAAACTCCTCTAGTGTACTGACAGTACTGGAAGAAGTACTCAGTTTTGTCAGTAAAAGTAGAGAAAACAGCAAGGAAATACTCAACCAAAAGTAAAAGTATCACATGAAGCGTTTTTGTGCAGATTTTGAGGTCTTACATGGCTTCAAATGTAGTGATTTTGATAAAGATTTGTCATGAATTTTGATCAATAGAAACAGTGTAATCAATGTATTTTTTGTTGCTGTTTTTATTTGTATATTTTTGTTTTGCTCAAATAATTAGCATGTTAAAATAAACCCAGTCTTCAGTCTTGTTCAAAGATGTTGTGGAGTAGAAAGTACAGGTACCTGCTCTCAGATGCAGTGAAGTAAAAGTAAAATGTATCCGCTTTAAAAATGTACTTAAGTAAAATCCAGATACCTCAATTTTTTACTTAAGTACAGTACTATACTACTTGTACTTCATTATCTTCTACCACTGTGTACTGATTCTGTATTTGCACATTATTTTGAGATTTTGAGTGAATAAAATACTTTCCAAGTGCTACATTTTTGTGGTATTTTTTAACAGTTTCATTTCTAATGTTGGGAGATGAATAAAAATTCACCAGCTAATGTGCACAGGCTTAATTAGGTGTAATACCGTGCATTGGAGGGTCAATAGATTCATCAATATGTTAGGTCTCTAGTCTGGTCTCTAGGGATAATTTAACAAGATTTATAGGCAGTGGACAACACTCTGTAAGAAAACACTGTAAAAATCTATGCTGATAATTATAGCCCTGTTTTTGTTTTATAATGTGACTCTAATTAAAACGTGTGGCTATCTTTTTAACCCTGTTTGGAGTTTTTAGCACTACTTGTTTCTGATGTAATATCACTATACACAAATCAAATGAAACGAAGAATATGTAGATTTGTCCTGCCTGCCTCCTCAAATGTTTTGGCTCCCAGCTGCAAACAGAACTCCCACAGCCAGTCCAGGACACAGTAACACTGCTCCACATGCACAGGCTTCTGCAGGGCCTAACACAACACTCAGCAAAGTCAAGTATACTGCCACAACTCAATGTACATTTTATATCAGTGTTGCCATCTGAAATGCTGTCTGGCACGTACGGAACTGTATCTTTGTGGCTCCAGTCTTTGTTGTAACACTAATTCTAATTATTACATTGTTTTGTTTCTTATTGAGCAAAATATACTTACACTAACACTTTATTTTAGGGTACAGTAGCTCAGTTGGTAGAGTGTTCAGATCATTGTGTCCACTGATCTGAAGTGTGTCTATCAGTGTGTCCACTGATCTGAAGGCTTGTAGTTCGATATATAAATCATTAGTTGAGTGTTTACATCCACTGAACCACAGGTTGGTGGTGCAATTCTGGCTCCCACAGATAAATGCTGTTGTTGTGTCACTGGGCAAGACATGCAACCCATCTTGTCCCCAATGTTTGCATACACTGCTGTATGAATGAATGTTGCCTTGAAGGTGGAAAAACACTATACAAATATGTAACTATTTACACTTACAAACTTCTACCCAGTTGAAAAAAAGGTTAATTCTGCATCTATCTGTATTTGTATTTGGGTCTTATTCCTGTTTTTTAACACACATCCTATTTTATGGCTAATTAGACACTTAAGAACCTTTACTTTCATAATTCAACTCATAACTCATGATTACTGCTTGTTAGTACGATGACATTTTTGTATATGGAATATGATCTCAACAAACTCTAAGCAATGTCATGTTTACTTATTAGCGCTTATTCACATTCAGAAACATCAGAAGCGTTAGTAGTGTCACGATACTGAAATTTTGATTTTGATACTAAAGACTAGAGTCGGTGCCCAAATGATCATTTTTTAGACAATACCATTTTTCAACATAAAGTAATAGTGGGGTGACAGTCAGTTGTCCACTGACTCACAGGTTGGCGGTTCAAACCCAGCTCCCACAGATGAATGTAGTTATTGTGTCCATGGGAAAGACAATTCGCCCACCTCATCCCCAGTGTCTGTGTACACTGGTGTGTGAATGTGTGTGCGTGTGTGTGTGTGTGCACGTGTGCGTGTGTGTGCGTACGTGCGTGTGAGGGTGTGTATACATGTGTGTGTGTGTGTGTATGTGTGTGTGTGCGCATGTGAGGGTGTGTGTGCGTGTGTGTGTGTGTGCGTGTGAGGGTGTGTGTGTGCGTGCGTGTGTGTGTGTGTGTGTGTGTGTGTGTAAGTGAGGTGTGTATGCATGTGTGTGTGTGTATGTGTGTGTGTGTGTGTGTGTGTGTGTGTGAGGGTGTGTATGTATGTGTGTGTGTGTGTGTGTTTGTGTGCGTGTGTGTGTGTGAGGGTGTGTATGCGTGCGTGCGTGTGTGTGTGTGTGTGTGTGTGTGTGAGGGTGTGTATGCATGTGTGTGTGTGTGTGTGTGTGTGCGTGTGTGCGTGTGTGTGTGTGTGCGTGTGAGGGTGTGTGTGTGCGTGCATGTGTGTGTGTGTGTGTGTGCGCATGTGAGGGTGTGTGCGTGTGTGTGTGTGCGTGTGAGGGTGTGTGTGTGCGTGCATGTGTGTGTGTGTGTGTGTGTGTGTGCGCGTGTGAGGGTGTGTATGCGTGCGTGTGTGTGTGTGTGTGTGTGTGTGAATGGACGAGTGGTTCCTTGATGTAAAGTGTTTTGAGTGTCTTGAAGGTGAAAATACACTATAAAAAATATGACCATTTACCATTTGTTTATTATGTCATGAGATCTTACACTCGTTCTGAGAAAACTCAAGATTAAACTGTTCACGAAAGGTCTAATTTTATTCAGTCATGTGCTTTTTTCAGTATAGACACTTGCCTAAAGCAGTTCCTAGTTTTGATACTGGTTTTAGTAGGCCTATCAATTAGTATCTGATTTTCAATACTTTTCACAAGCCTAAGTGTTATTACATGTCTAAGCAACGGCAAACTAAGGTTATGCCAAATACAACATTAATTAGTAGGTTGGCTATCTCTATCTATCAGAAGAGAACAATACTGTATCAAATGTATTTATAAGGCACTACTTGATAGACTGCCTGGATATCTCACTTACTTGTTGAGCTTGGAGTCGGGAACTTTTAATACAAGGTGTCATGAATGTCTAAAAACTGACCGCACTAGAACTGAAATGGGGGAAAAGGTCTCGGTTATTTTGCTTGAATTGAATTGAATTGAAAGGATTGAATATATATCAATGACATGCAAAACTGGATACACATGTACTTTAATAATCTGGTGATAAACATTTATAATCACATCTGCTCCTGGTTTTAATGTTTTAAATGGACCTGTGTGATTTGCTTTGTTTGTTTTTTGTTTGTATTTTTCTGTATTTTTAACAGGGTGCTCATGAAAAGGAGAGTGTGAGTGTTCTCACTGGGCTCTCCCTGTAGAAATGAAGATAAAAAAAAACCCAAAACCAATACAACAACAACAAAAAAACAAAAAATAAAACAACACATGTATGCCAGATTGCCGTTAGCTTGATGTATACCCTTCAATAACGTTTTACCAAATTTACTAATACAAAATTTGAGAACCCTGCAATATTCCCCAATGCATTCCTTCATATAATTATCCATATTAACCTTTTATATTAACAAAGTCCTGTTATATTCTTCAGCAATGGAAGCCTTTTTTCTCACTACACTTGCCTTTATCATTCACTTTATGAGATGCCAATTACTTTTGACCTTCATACTAACACATCCCTTCATTAAATCAGTTCTTTTTTATTTTTCTTCATTTCAAATCTGTATCCTCGCTGGAGTCCCTTCTATAATGCTCAATATTGTTCCCACAAAAAGAGAAAAACTTAAACCCTCCTATCTTCCATCATGTATACAGTCCACTCTGCACTATAAAGCTGCTAAGTGCTAATATTACATAAACCCATTACCTGCGCTTTGGCATTTGCTGGAGGAGAGGTTAGCCACGCTGCAGTTGTCATTACAGCATCCCGTGATCTGAACTCTTGTGTGATCAGATTGGTTTTAATAGACTCTGGATTTACTTGAAGGCAGCTGCTCAACGCCAAACATGCGCGAGGCCTGGAATTACAGAGCACATCTGAGGTGAAAACGATTTGTTCCGGAGAATGTCACCGTGATGTTGAAAGAGCTTATAGACTATTATCGCCACGGCTTTAAAAAGATGACAGGGCAGCCATCACGCAACATCCTTTTGACACGTGTCTCCAGGAGCGTGCACAATAGAGACAACATCAGACTGGAGTAGTTTCCAGAGAAAGGAGAGTGTTGAATATGGCCAATAATCACAGGGCTTCTTGTTCAGCTGTCTGTAACATATCACACTGAAATGTTATATAGTTAGAGCAGCGCTTTGGGGTTTCAGTAGAAGGTAATTGAGGTAAAAAAAAAAAAAAAAAAAAAAAAAAAAAAACTCCTACAGTCACACAAAGTCACAGTCTATATCAAATGTTTCTGTCACCCTGCTGTATTTAAGTTAAGATAGAACTGCTTGAGTGGCTCGTGCGTGAAGGGAGCTTTTAATACACAATTTAAAGAACGCATATTGTACATTTCCTGTATTCTGTATTATACTTTTACATATGCAGACCATGGTTTTGTAATCTGCAGTATTGCTCTAAAGCTGTGGAAACAGGTCACGTCCTGTTCAAAACTGCAGGATCATTTCACAGTAACAAGCTGCGGGATTTCAGAAAATGGCTATGTGGTATTTGGTCACATTTTTATGTAGCGCTTTCCACCTTCAAGGCACTTTACATCAAGGAACCACTCACTCATTCACACACCAGTGTATGCAGACAGTGCCAAAAGTGGGTCTTGAACCTTCAACTTTTAGATCAGTAAACACACACTCTACTACCTAAGCTACTGAGCTCATTTGATTGTTCATTTCACTGTGACAAGAACCACATAGCATTAATAATGTGTAAAGTATGTGACATTTATGAATGTATGACCTGGAGTCTGAATTAGCGAAGTGGGCAGAGATAGGGGGTGGGTCAAAACAGACATTTTCTGAGCACTCAAGCCTTGAATGCAGGACAATGTAGGATTACTCAAACATGAATCAATCAAAAATGAAATGCAACAATGAGTATAAGCAAAGATGAGGGAACTCTTGAAAGTCATCCTTCATGCAAATAAGGTAAGTAAGTAAATTCCTGTCACACATCAGAGAAGATATTGCATATGTCCAAGTTTAACCAGTCTTCTAATTTGGAGTTCAATACTCTCTATTTTTATAGTACAGCATAAACATGGAAGAATTCTGTTGAGAGATATTTAGCAAATTGTCAAGGGAAACAACAAGGATAATATTGCATGCATGTGTGCAGGAAGTAGCTCAGTTGGCTGATCTGAAGATTGACGGTTCGAATCCTGCTCTCAGCATTAAAACATTATTAGCAGAGTGATCTACACAAACGAAAACTATTGAGTGCCATGAAGGTGGAAAAGCGCTATATAAAAATGTGACCATTTACCATTTTACCAACCTAAACCATAAGCCATCATGTCAAAATAGACAAGCTCCACTAAAATACACCTTGTATGTTGACAGAAATAATATGATTAGCTGAGATTGAGGAGCAGGACCACGCCTCAGCCTCTTTCTGCTCCTCTCCATCAAACCACAGCTCACCTCAACCACACCTCTAATTACCCAGAAGCTCTATTTACACAAGTCCATCCCGACAACACCGTCTGTCTCTGCTCTCTTATCAACTCCCTTCCACTCTGTGTCTCTTGTTCATCTCTTGTTCCTCTGCATTTATTCATATCATCAATAAATATCTTTATCGTATACCATTGCTGTGGCGCGGTTCTTGCTAGCGAACTACTGTTGTGATCTTGCAATGATATCAGAGTACCACATTCAAAATCCATTGCCCATCACTGACCTTCACAAATAACACTTTATTTACAGATTTAAGAAAGAATGGAGAAGGACTGATGATGTGTAAATACTTTATTCAGAATGTTAATGAGGCTTAGTGACTACTTAATTAAGGGTTAGGGTTGGGTATTAATCAAAAAGCCTGAATCAGTATTGATAAACTCAAAATAAATGATGTAGTTGTTATATAGTGTTACCAATGTCTTTTGCAAACCAATGCACAAAAGATGATCCTTCACTGGAAGGTACAGCTACATTGTAAACACAGAATCAATACACATACACATGGTTTGTATATAACAAGGGAGACAAGTATATACAGAGATATGTGGGAAAACAAGGAATGCAAATGATATAAACCTTGACAAAGACTTGTAATTACATAGATTAGCTCAACAGATGCAGATACAGGCCAGCACATGCATTATTTTTATGGGTGTGCTTTAAGGCAATATGGTTTTCATCCTCTAACCTGTTTTATTGCGGTGCCAGGGGCTTTTTCAAAACATCATTCTGATTATATTTTCAGCATGTTTGCAAATGAATAACGCAAACCTAGCTTAAGTGGGGAGAGAAACGCAGCACAACTGATTGCAATCCTGAAAGATGACGGTGCTGCTAACTACTGCTTCCAGTCTTGGGTGTGATAGAATTGATTTCAAGAAAAAAAATAAAAACATGTACAAACAGAAGGCATTCGTAAAAAAAAAAAAAAAAAAAAAAAAAAGATGAAAGAAAGAAAGAAAAAAAGAAACTGCCATGGCTGAGTCCATGTGTGATTATACTGTGAATGCAGCCAGGGAGCTATCCGTGGTCCTGAACCTCCAGCCGAGTGCCAGAGGTCTGCGTCAGTGTGCTGCGTTCCTTATGAAAGAGTATCGACTTTTTGTAATAGGAAGCGTGACCACAGAGTTCACCCGGCAACAGATCGGCCTGAACCAAGAAGAAGAAAAAAAAAAGCTTTAGGGGTTGAAATGTCATGTGAACAGTTGGGTTCAACCAGTGAACACCTCAGGGGTGATATTGACTCCCTTCAATGCTTTTAAAGGCCAAGGGTTGGTTCAGACGGGGAGCGCTGCAGTTATTCTCCCCGCCGGTGCAGAGCGGACACAGAAGAGGTGGCGGATTTGTAAGAGAAAAAAGTGAATCAAATCGGACCAAGGAAAGGTGTTGAGAGTGACTCTGAAAACGCAGAGCCAGACACAGGCCTAATAGAGACAGGAGACAAGTTATTAGCTGCACTGCTACATGTCAGACTCTACATTTTTCAGTTCACTCAATCAGTCCATGTCAATAAATAAATTGTATACCAGAAGTTTAAAAGACAAGTAGAACAAATCTATTCCAGACAGTTTAAAGGTAAGGGCAATTCCACTACATATTTGCTAGCAAAAAAGACTCAACTATTTGGCAAAATACTGGATTCAACCAGGTTCACAGAGGTCCATTTTATTTTGAAAAGGCCTCTTGCATTATGGCCGTTTTGGCTTGAAATACATTTACACCTCTATAAAATAACATAACACAAAATAACTGTTGCTCTCAGCTGTGGGGAATGGAACAGGCTAAAATGGCCAACTGGTGATAGTGGCTTAGTGTTAAAGACCAAGTTCTGTGTTTGCCCTTAGGCAGGATACTTCACTCATTTGCCCACATGTGGTGTGTGAGTAATTGGTGATGATTGGAGGGACCAAAGAGCAGGTTGACAGCCTTGCTTCTGTCATCTGCCCCAGGGCAGTTGTGGCTGCAGAAGTAGCTCACCATCATCAAATGTGGAGTGAATAGATAATGAATACAAGGAAGTGCTCTGACAGGCTTTGACAAGACTGTAAAGCTAATTACAAGTTCAATACATTATATTCTCATTCACTGAAATGGGCATTTTATTAATTGCCATAATTTAGCAACATGAAGACAAGAGCTGACACTGCTGGAGCAATGCAGGAGGATGTCTTGGTCTACAGTGTTGAAACATTTTCAGCTCTTTACGAAAAGCAATGGATTATTCAAACATAATGATTTTGAAAAGCACATTTATAACTAACCTGGCTCACGCCAGATTCATATATGTAGCACTCTGAACTGAGTTGTTTGTGAACTCATAAATATCAGAAGAATCCATCTGGCTGTGCGAGGTTGCTTCATAGCATGGGCAGAAGTGTATTTAGCATGTGATGGCTTTGAGTAAACTTCATGTTTCCTTCAGTTCAGCAGTGTTTGGACACACAGGCTAGCCTCATGGAGGCTTGTGAACTGGTGAACAGTTTGAGTGAAGTAAAAACTTGACTTAAGAACTTTTACAAGAAACCTTTCATTCTCATATGCATTTCTTACATTACCTGGAGAATATTTGAAGCGTCCTTGATTTAAACTCTGATGGCTGTCATCTCAACAAAAGACAGACACTTAGGCTTTTAAATGTGTCCCGCTTGTCTGGAGTTCTACTGCGCGCCATGCGCCGCCATTAGCCTGTGTACCCATCTGCATTAGCATTTCCTTAATGAAAAAGAGCCTGTGTGTACTGTGCAGTTCTCCTGTGTGGTGCGAGACACTGTCACAACACTCTCACTTTGACAGGAGTTAATGCATTTTTACCACACAATCAAATGTATTACTAAGAATTGCTATTATAAAATGTAAATCACTATATATACAAAATACTGACAGCATCCACCCAAACTCCAGAGCCAATTTTCTTCAAACACTTTGCAAATAAACCAACTTTAAAGACAAAATCAGGTCCACAGTTAAATAATTCAACAATAATACAAATCTTGAATAAAAGTGTATATTTACTCAACCCTGTGTGTATCATGAGTGTGTTGTATATATAGTGAGTGTGTTGTGTGTGTAGTAAGTGTGTGGTGTGAGTATAGTGAGTGTTGTATGTATAGGGAGTGTGTTGTGTGTATAGTGAGTGTGTTTGTGCATAGTGAGTTTGTTGTGTGTATAGTGAGTGTGTTGTGTGTGTAGTAAGTGTGTGGTGTGTGTATAGTGAGTGTTGTATGTATAGTGAGTGTGTTGTGTGTATAGTGAGTGTGTTGTGTGCATAGTGAGTATGTTGTGTGTATAGTGAGTGTGTTGTATGTATAGTGAGTTTGTTGTGTGCATAGTGAGCATGTTGTGTGTGTATAGTGAGTGTTGTATGTATAGTGAGTGTGTTGTGTGCATAGTGAGTATGTTGTGTGCATAGTGAGTATGTTGTGTGTATAGTGAGTGTGTTGTATGTATAGTGAGTTTGTTGTATGTATAGTGTGTGTGTGTGTGTGTGTGTTGTATGTAAAAGGAGTGTGCTGATGTGTTACATTTGCTTTTGTGTGATTGTTGCTGTCCTGTAGACCGTTTGACATCAACCTATCCAGTCCAATGGCTTAAAGATGGACGCCTCCTCTAGTCTAGATTCTAAATGACCCAAAATCAAATAATTCAAAATAAAAAAGTGACAATTGATCATTTCGTAACATAAGAACCACGTTTTTGATCCATCTAAATAAAGGTCAAATGTAGTGTTTAGCGATCGCCACTTGTTGCAACGTCAGACTCGCATCTCTCCGGCAGCTCCGGGAGGACAGTAGAAGAGAGGAGGAGAGCAGGGAGGAGAATAGGGGGTACTTCGTCACATCCTCTGTCCATATATGGGCATGAAGTTTTACACGCAGCGGGGAATCCTCTCACTGGAGCTGATGAATGGGGAGGAGGGCCGAGGGAGCTGCCAAAGTGTATATAAGGAGAGGAAAGGGAAGTCGCTCATGTGAAATCCACAGCAAGCAAAAACGTACCTACAGAGGAGAGGAGCGAGCCATCAAACGAAAGGAATACCAACATCACTCTCGTTTTTTACAACCTTCTGGATCATTTGTTTAAAAATTTACATCAAAGGGAGTTGAAATAAATACCATCCTTCGCCATTTGCGCTTCATTTCCCGCTTTCTACCTCTTTATACGATTTCCTTGGAGAAACGGACTTCTTCTAAGTGCAGCACTATGTTGAATAATATGGATTTGAACGCAAAAGATTCATTCTACCCTCAGTTTGACAACAGTTCTTCCTTGGGGATGGAGAGCAGCGCGCGCAAAGATAAGCAGGAGGTGTTCGTCGACGCAGAGAGAGGGGTACCTGCCCAGTTTGGCCACGGTGAGTACGCAGCTCTCCACTGGATTTAATCGTGATTTTGGGAATGGTTTGATGGGACATTAAGATAAACTGAGTACATCCATGGCGGTTTCACTATTGCGCACTTTGAGACGTGTTGCCAAGCAGTTTAGTGTGCATATTACGCACGAGTGTTTATGTAACGCATTTGGCCATTTCTGCGCTGGTTTCTGAAGCGTGTATAGGTATTTTGCACATATTATTGAAGTCAAACGTTGAAATGCACCCATAATGATCCCAACTATGCAAATTACAATTGCAAGGACAATATGTTTAAACGTTTTAGGTGGTGTTTCCCCTGCTAAAAACACTGGAGATCTTAAAAAATACTAAACAGTCGTGATGACAAAGTTTTTTTTTCTATTGTTTTATGTTCAACAGAAGGAGCCCCAGCCACTCTTAAAACTGAAGCTTCCAACTCAGAGTTTGCCTTCAACCCGTGCGAGTGCCCCAAAGAGAGCTACCCCCCCTCCTCCCTCGCCTACTCCGGTAGTTTCTATGTGGAGGCATCTCAGGGGGCGCCGTGCAGCACCGAGACCCTGCTCAACATGATCACAGAGATTGTGGGCATCTCCACCATGCCCCTGACAGACATGCAGCAAACCACCGGCAGCTCCGTGGAAACCAGCAGCGCCACATTTGGGGATCTGAGCGCTAAGAGACATGTTTTCACCTGTTCTCCCCCCACCTACACGCAAGAGCAAACGTGCCCCAGTTATACAGAAGAAAAGAAGTCAGAGCCAAAGTCCGAGGCCGCGTCCTTCCCGGTGGTGGTGAAAAACGAGTTCGAGAGCAGCTGTTATGAATGGGGCTCCTTCAGCAGTAAATCCGACTGTCTCGAGAGCACATTCCAGACCGAGACCTTCCCCATGTCCAGTGACTTCCCGCCCGAGCAGCACGTAGACGTCAAGGAACTTTTGGACACATTCCCCTCTATGTGCCCGAACCCCGACATGGAGTTCAAAGTGGAGGGAGGAATTAAACAGGAGCCGTGTTTCAATGACACCTGCTCCAGCTACTCGAGCCCGCTGTACAACAGTTACCTGCCGCCTATGGGCCTGTCCTCCAGCCAACCTCCGTCTGAACCCCTTTACTCACCTCCAACGCTGCCATCTACGATTGACTCTATTCTATACTCTTCCCTGTTGCCAGATTCTTTTGCCCAAAGTTATAACTCACGTACTACCAAGACCCCGCGGGCGAGAAAGGCCCCCTCCACGTCCCACGGCCCTGCCAAAGAGAAACCCTTCACATGCCCGATGGAGAGCTGTGACCGGCGCTTTTCGCGCTCGGACGAGCTCAACCGCCATATCCGTATCCACACGGGACACAAGCCATTCCAGTGCCGCATCTGCCTGCGCAGCTTCAGCCGAAGTGATCACCTCACAACCCACACCAGGACTCACACCGGGGAGAAGCCCTTCTCCTGCGACGTCTGCGGCAAACGCTTTGCGCGCAGTGACGAGAGGAAACGGCACGGACGCGTCCACCTCAAACAAAAAGAAAAAATGGAAATAAAGCCACAGGTTTCGACTGGTGCGTGGCCCTTCGCTCTTCCTGAAGGCATATGAGCGGCGCGCTTAAAACTCACTTGACGTGCATCTTTCCGTCTTGGAAGATACGGCCGCTGACTGTGGGTTGGACGGGCCTGAAGTCGCTCACTGACCCTGGGGTTAGACCAGCGGAGCGGGCCTGTGCTGCAGGAGCGGGGAAGTGACCGGCAAAGCTGCTGTGAGCGTCCGCGAGGCAGAGCTCTGTGCTGCGGCGATGCATGACTGCTGTTCAGCACCACTCCATGGGGACAGCTCCAACCTGCTCCTCCGAGCTGGATGTTTGCACTTACATTTAGTACTATCTCATTTAAGATTCCTATTTTCTGCTTCTAGCATTCATAGAGCAATGGTTTGGACAATGTCTCTAAAACTGCATGTTTTTGTCAGTGTTTTTCCTTTAACCGGAATATCAGCCACTGTCAAGCTTCCCCTTCACTGTAAGTGGAGGCGTTTGACATGAATGTAAACTATATTTATGGCTTTGACTAAAGCTGACCCTTTGACCATATTTAGTGTTTTACTTCTTATCATTTGGTTGTCAGTGTTTAGTCACTGTTCTTTGTGTTGTAAATTGTTTGGTTTATTACGATTGTGAGAGATATATCATAAATGGGAAATAAATATATTTGTATGACTGTACCGCTTTGTATTTTTATAAGTGTATATTTTACATGGATCACATTTGATCATCATTTTTATGGTGAAATGTATTCTAAGTCATTAACAATGTCTTGGTTTTGAGGGCTATTGTATAAGACAATATTTTAAATGTAATGATTTCATATCAGAAACATGTTGGCGCTTCATCCCATTGGCTGGTTTGATAATAGTATACATGGGACTGCTGATGGACTTGTGAAATGGACCAGTATGTTCTCCATTTGAACAGAATGTACAGAGGTTTGTACAGTGCTAGAGGTACTAGCCCACCACAAACACATTGCTTTTGAGTAATCAGGTAGCACACATTGCTGCGAGGTGTGGACTGTATGTGAAATAAAAGGCTCGGGCTCCTGCTGGAGATGCTCTATAGACTGACATGTTTCATTAGCAAAAAAACATCACGGAGACTTTGGTGAAACTGTCACCAACAGGGTACTGCAAAAAGTAATTCAAATCGCCTTAAGTTATATTAACTGTTAAAGTAAGATTTTGTACATATACTTTCTACAATTCTTGAAATTAATATTGATGTTGTTATTTTTATGAAAATTTATGAACAAAATAAAAATTTTCTGGAAACTTCACATCTTTTGCATTTTGTGACAGTGAATGGATATTGTGATGAATCACGAACGCGATGCAGTGATCAGAGCAGTGAAATGAGCACGTCTCAGTACACGCTGTAGCCGGCCACCTGTGGCACCCTCTGTGGCCTAACTTTAGACTTCACAGCTCCTCCCACCAGGCTTTGACTCCAAGTCAATGGTCCCTTATTCTGGCCTGCCTTTCACTCTGTGCGCTCAGTACCAGTCCCACTGCACTGCCTCTGCAGGTCGACTGAGAGTCAGTTTTCATTACAGCTATGTGACCCAGAGACAGGTATGTGGTCTGCTACATGCACTAACCTCTTTGAACATTTCTAAAGATGCCGATTCTTCAAAAGTGCAATCATCAGAGTAGACAGATTTCACTTGAATCTTTGTCACACTCATTCAGTTTTTTGACTCAAAGACAAATCACAGTTTTCCCAGTGTACAGTATCTGGATAAATGTAAACAAAGCATTCAGAGCATTCAAATAGCTCCTCTACAGGTTTTAACCAGCGAGTGCCACTCTCGCCTCTGAGTCAACCCTTTAAAATAATCACACCACAAAAATATACACTGGAATGATTTTTGTAATACACATTTTGTTCTAACTTTTGTCATACATACTGTAATACTTTGAAATTTTAAGTCTTAAATGCTATATATCTTTCCAGTAATTTTAATATTTTTGTATTGGGATTATCTGAGGCTGGGGGTGCCATTAAATAGTGCCATTTATAAAAAAAAAAAAAAAAAAAAAAAAAAAAATATATATATATATATATATATATATATATATATATATATATATATATATATATATATATATATATATATATATATTATATATATATATATATATATATATATATATATATATATATATATATATATATATATATATATATATATATATATATATATAATAAATAATCCCACCTGTGGTCCTTCATTACAAAAGCAGTGGAAAAGAATACTACATTATTTTTATGTTGTAAAAGGTATTGTTCTTATTTCTTCTTCATAAATGTCTTTGTTTACTCCTGCCCTAAAGATACTTACCTGATATACCATGTTGTTCCAAAACTGTAACCTCTTAAAGAAGACCTATTACACTTATGTCTGCTGTATACTATGGCATCTGTGGATCAGGTAATACTTTGGACATTTTAATTCACAATATTCATCTAAAAGAACTTAATAAAAGACACAGGTCCACTGACTCCTGTGCTAGAAAACTGTGGTGCCCAATGGAGACTGACATCGCCGTGAAGACAGCTTTGTAGAGATTCGCAACCACAAAAGTATATTAGATTATTAGTTATTATTGTTTATTAGTAGTTAGTAGTAGTAATTAGTATAAGTATTAGTATTAGTATTAGTATTAGTATTAGTATTAGTATTAGTATTAGTATTAGTATTAGTATTATTCGACTGCATAAACCAAGCACTTGACAGGCTGACACTAGCGCAATGTGAATGTGCACGATGGACATGTCTGAAGAACATATGAGGTTCTCTAGCTGATGTAGAGGCAAGTCTGTGGAACATTCAGACTTGCAGGTAAATGACTTTTAAAAGTCCTCTAGAACCTCGAGAGAAATCTGAAGAGGATCCAGTGCTCTCCAGCTGCTATAGAAACAAGTCTGAAGCTCCATAATGGGCATGGTGGAAGAACACCTAAGGTCCTCTAGCTTCATAATGGACATATCCTCTAAGGTCCTCTAGCTTCATAATGGACATATCGGAAGAACACCTAAGGTCCTCTAGCTTCATAATGGACATATCGGAAGAACACCTAAGGTCCTCTAGCTTCATAATGGACATATCGGAAGAACACCTAAGGTCCTCTAGCTCTATAATGGACATATCGGAAGAACACCCAAGATCCTCTGCCTGGTACTGGGACAAGTCTTAGGAACATCCAAAATCCTCTAAAACCTAGGGATAGAAGTCTGGAGAACATCTAGGGTCCTTCAGCTACTCCTGGAAGTCTGAAGAACACCAAAGGTTCTCTCAGAAATGATTATACCCCATCTGCCCCTCATACATAAGTGATAACAGGATGTAATTGGTAGTTTTCAGGTTTTAGAATGTGATGTCACACTGTCAGGGGGCAAGACACAGTTTTCTCTATTGATTACATTGTACTTTGCCATGAAAAATCCAAAGGTAAATTCACAAGTGTTGCCCCTAATTATTTCTATCAGTGATTAGATGCAAGAGCTCACTGTATTGCCAAAAAATGCATTTTAATAATATTCATTTTGGCTGCTCCTCATCTGTATTAAATATCACTGACCTCTTGAATGTTGTAATGTCATCTGAAACCTAGCAGTAGCCCAGATAGCAATGTTAGTCATTTTGATGAGGAACAGAAGAGAGCTGAAGCAATTTGTCCAGTGCAACCCAAGTGCATTTATTCACCAACAAATAATATTTGCAAAAAAAAACCCAGGTATAGCTTAAAAGCCAGCACAGCAGCAACAGCCTGTACACAAGGCACCTCCACCTTTTCACAGACTGTGGTTGGCTCCTTTTATAGAGCACTTCCCTTAATTGGCTACTCCCACACTCCAGCACAGGTAAGTTTAACTATATTTTAAAAGTTAGCCTTAGCAAAAAACAGTGATAACATTTATTCTATCAAATTCAATTATGATAATAGAGCTCTTTATTAATTTAGCAGTGAACCATGTAGAAAACAGACTAGACTCAAAAAGCTGTCAAAAAACTTTCTTAAGATTCTCCTGTGCCCGGGTGACTCTTTTGTCCGGAACACTTAAGACTGCAGACACAAGAGGTACGTACAAATTCCAACAATTCAGTTATAAGTAATTAACCAATACATGTATACTCATTTATTTTTGTTACATGACACTTGCTTTAAAGGGCCCATATTGTGGTGTTTTTTATTTGTTCTAATGTTGTTTCCTCATCACAAACAGACCTGGAGTTGTGTTTTGTTCATTCACACGTTTAACACACAAATGCTGCATATTAAGGCTGAGTTTGTCTCTCAAACAGAAAGTTTTTAAACTCCATACACCTTCACTAGAATCGTTTGGATAATTTCAGCCCTGGAATTGCCAATCTCTATGAAACAAAAGGTGAAAGGAGCTATTAACATGAAAACTCCCACTTCATGACATCACAAGGTGGAACCGAGCATTTTGAGCTTTGGAGATGTAGACAGATTAATAAAGTGTTACTAAAACGTATTAAAGAAACAAAACACAACACCGGGTATGTTTTTGAGGAGGTAACAACATTATAACATGTCTTACAGCTCACAAGAGTCAATTTCGAGTAATATGGGACCTTTAAGCTGAGGCCTATGTAATAGACTAGTTGCATTACACAGCATCTTTCGAATTCTGAGGAATTATTGCACACTAAAAGAGCATTATAACACTGCCGCGTTTTGCAAAGCATACACAGAAAAAAAAAGACAAGACTGCTAAATGATTTTCAACACTTCTTACTACTTACTGTTCCAACAGTCTGCCCGAGCAAGCCATGCCGGCACTCACACATGTATTATGGGACTGGGAGCAGGAACACGGTAGATTCAGGGCCCCGTGTGACGTAGACTCCTGGCACCACACACACCAGCTGGCCCGCGGGAGTGCGTAAGTGCCGACGTACTCTGACAACCATACTGTAGCACATGGAGGCCTGTAAGCAGTATGGCTCTGTCCATCACGAAGCTTACTAACAATAACTGGAGTATATCAGGAAGCATGGGGCTAGTTCAAGTAAACAATGTCCAGTAAGAAATATTTTTGTTTTCAGGGCTGGAAAAAAATATTTAACCATGAAAAAATGTACTCACTATTTACTAAAACGTAAAAAAGTATTTTGCACAGATTTTGATAAAGATTTTTGCAGATTTTTTTTTTTTCCACAGAAACAATTGAATTGATCCGTTTATTCTATGGTTATATTTTTGATTGCTCAAATTATGAACGTGGTAAAAATAAAGCACTCAGCCTTTTCTGCAGGTCTCAAACATTAGTAAAAAGTGCTTTTACTTCCCAGTCCTGTTCAAAAATGTAGCTGAGTAGAAAACACAAATACCTGCTCTCAAATGTAATAAAGTAACCAACCAGTAAGTAAAAAGTAACCATTTTTAAATGTACTTAGGTAAAGTACAGATACCTAAAGTTTGTACTTAAGTGCAGTACTTTACTACTTTTTTTTTGTTACATTCCACCACTGTATTTAACCAACAGAAAGTTAGACAATCAAACAGTGAAACAGTCATTGGACAAAACCAGACAAGATTAATCAACATTCACAGGAAAGCAAAGGGAGAACTGAACCAGGACCATCCATCTGTCATTAGACTGTCCCTGTCTTTAGACCCTCTCTCTGACTTCAGACCCTCCGTCTGTCCTTAGACCATCCCTCTGTCCTTAGACCCTCCCTCTGTCTTTAGACCCTCCCTCTTTCTTTAAACCGTCCCTCTGTCCTTAGACCCTCCCTCTGTCCTTAGACCCTCCCTCTGTCTTTAGACCCTCCCTCTGTCTTTAAACCGTCCCTCTATCCTTAGACCATCCCTCTGTCCTTAGACCCTAACTCTGCCTTTAGGCCCTCCCTGTGTCTTTAAACCCTCCCTCTGTCTTTAGACACTCCCTCTGTCCTAAAACCCTCCCTCTGCCCTTAGACCCTCCTTCTGTCTTCAGACCATCCCTCTGTCCTTAAACCCTCCCTCTGTCCTTAGACCCTCCCTCTGTCCTTAGACCCTTCCTTCTGGCCTTAGACCTTCCCTCTGTCCTAAGACATTCCCTCTGTCCTAAGACCCTCCCTCTGTCCTAAGACCCTCCCTCTGTCCTAAGAACCTCCCTCTGTCCTAAGAACCTCCCTCTGTCCTAAGAATCTCCCTCTGTCCTAAGACCCTTCCTCTGTCCTAAGACCCTTCCTCTGTCCTAAGAACTTCCCTCTGTCCTAAGAACCTCCCTCTGTCCTAAGAACCTCCCTCTGTCCTAAGACTCTCCCTCTGTCCTTAGACCCTCCCCCTTGGCAAAGAAAAATGTCAAAAAGCGGAGAACTTAATTTGTTTAGATTTTTGTTTTATTGATTTCTTTCTTAAATAGAACAAAGCACACATAGCCTACATAAATCAGTAACCACAGCAGAAGCAGCCTCCCATACACATCTCCACACTCCAGCAAATGTCCATGTTCACCTCCGATGCCTGAAATGTCCTCATGTAGTTTTAACACTTCAATATACAAAATTTTCTCATGGGAGGGCAGAAGACGACTGTGGGTCTATTATTTTCCCTCCAGTGAAGTAAAATACATTGTTTTGTAGTACTATACAATATTCATTTGGATGCAGCATTTTAAGAGTATAGTTATTAAACAACTAGTTTTAAGGACAGATTTTGCCCTGATCCTGCTTAAAATGTGTCTCTTTTCCCAGAAACGTTGATAATATCAGAACAGACTTTTGTTTGTGTGGAGGAAGTTTTGGAATTGACTAGATGTTGTTCCTGGGATCTACAATTCAGACTATTCCCTGCACTTTTACAAACAATTGATACTTTGCATCAACATTTTCTGGACGCGTGATGCTAACTGTAGGCTCTGTTCTGTCTGAAGCTCTGCTACTCAATTTAAACTTTCATCAGATTTTTATTTTAACATAATCTGACCATAAAGAACTGACCTAGTTTTAACTACAATAGGTGGGCTGATTTGTGCTGTTAAACAAGTCCCTCTCATATAACATTACAATCACAAGTTTGTTTGTTTTGTTTTTTTCAGTTAGTCACTCTCACCTTTGTGTTGAAAAGTTGAACACCTGAAAAGGACCATGAATGCTCATATTGAACAGGTTCTTGAAAATCATTTACAACCTATTGTTGTTTAAATCCATTTAGATTTTTTCTTGAATGTTCAATTATGAAACTTTTTTGGTAATTATTGCTAATGTGTGCATTGTGTCTCCATGTTAACGTTCCACCATAGGCATAACAGAAGTGCAGCAGTAGCATAGGGTGACCAGATGTCTCCATTTACCCGGGAAAAGTACCAGTTTTGAGCACAATGTCTTATGTCCCAGTAGATTTATCGAAAACCAATGATTTATTCCAGTTTTATACAAGAAATGTCTTAAGTGTCCCTATTTTTGACCAATCTGATCCTTGCTAACAATAAAGACGGGAATATATTGTCATCCATCCATCCATTTTCTTCCGCTTATCCGGGGCCGGGTCGCTGGGGCAGCAGTCTAAGCAGGGACTCCCAGACTTCCTTCACCCCAGACACGTCCTCCAGCTCCTCCGGTGGGACCCCAAGGCGTTCCCAGGCCAGCCGAGAGACATAGTCCCTCCAGCGTGTCCTGGGTCTTCCCCGGGGCCTCCTCCCGGTGGGACATGCCCAGAACACCTCCCTAGGGAGGCGTCCAGGAGGCATCCTGAGCAGATGCGCGAGCCACCTCAGCTGGTTCCTCTCAACGTGAAGGAGCAGCGGCTCTACTCCGAGCTCCTCCCGTGTGACGGAGCTCCTCACCCTGTCTCTAAGGGTGCGCCCAGCCACTCTGCGGAGGAAAGCTCATTTCGGCTGCTTGTATCCGCGATCTTGTCCTTTCGGTCATGACCCAGAGCTCATGACCATAGGTGAGGGTAGGAACATAGATTGACCGGTAAATCGAGAGCTTTGCCTTTCAACTCAGCTCCTTCTTTACCACTGGACCGATACAGCAACCGCATCACTGCGGATGCTGCACCGATCCGCCTGTCAATCTCGTGTTCCATCCTTCCCTCACTCGTGAACAAGACCCCGAGATACTTGAACTCCTCCACTTGAGGCAAGGGCTCAGCACCCACCCGGAGAGGGCAAACCACCTTTTTCCGGTCGAGAACCATGGCCTCAGATTTGGAAGAGCTGATTCTCATCCCAGCCGCTTCACACTCGGCTGCAAACCGCCCCAGTGCCTGCTGCAGGTCCTGGCTCGAAGAAGCCATCAGGACAACATTATCTGCAAACAGCAGAGATGAGATCCTGTGGTTCCCGAACCAGACCCCCTCCAGCCCCTGACTGCCCCTAGAAATTCTGTCCATAAATATAATGAACAGAACCGGTGACAATATTGTCATTTGTTTAACTAAAATACGCAAACTGTGCTTGAAAATGAGCATAAGGAAAAAAAAAACAAAATGCACTGACAGAAGTCCCACAGATTATAATTGATATGATTGATTATAACTGCCCCACAAATGAGTCAAGAATGGACATTGTATTAATACCAATCATCCCAACCTCAACCCCAGTTTTGAATTTTGAAAATCTGGTTACTCTATGGCTAGTAAAAATCATATCTAGAATAATCTAATGATGGTATTTTTGGCATGTGTTTACATGCGCATGAGAATAAGAATCATGAAAAGCATCTGTGACATGTGTCAGCAAAGTAGTGGATTCTTTGAGAAGCTGCTGTAAAACATAATACAATGAGTCTTGAAATGACTATCAATCTTTAATACTTTCGATTTCATTTTTGTGTTTTCCACATTAGTTTGCCCTTTTTTGATAAATCTCCTTGTCAAACTGTACACAGGTGTGAACAGTCAGAAAAATATCAGATTACTCACACCAGACGGTAAATGGACACATTTTTATATAGCACTTTTCAAGGCACTCAGAGCACTTTACATCAACGAACCACTCACCCATTCACACACACATTCTTACACTAACGTACACAGACACTGGGGGTGAGGTGGGTTAAGTATCTTGCCCAAGAACACAACAACTGTATTCATTTGTGGGAGCTGGAATTGTACCTCCAACCTATGGGTGAGTAGACCGGACCGCTCAACCAATGATGTTTATGTCGAGAGCAGGATTCGAACCACCAACCTTCAGATCAGTGGGCAAACACTACCAACTGAACTACTATTGCTCAGATGTCACAGTTCTGTTTTTTTGTTTTTTTTTACTGAAATGTAAGGTAATGAGAGAATAAGATTTTTTATGTGCATGTAAACACAACCACTGACTCTCTCCCCTGAGTTCTACAGAATTAGGGAAAAACATCCAGTGATGGATATTCCAGTTGTGAATAGTGGCGTTGTGCATTGACGCTGACCATTATCTTCACGCTGACCATTATCTCCACACTTGAAGACTGAAGAGTTATTGAACTTTGGCCAGTGATGGGATTTTTTACATGTGGATTCTGATGCTCAAACTTCACATTTGCATATCATAAATGGTACTTGATACGGTATACCTAAGGTGTGAGTGCTACGTTTCACTTATATGTTGTCCTTATTCCCAAAAAGCTTCCTCTCTCAGACAAAGACATAAATCAGGTCTTTTGCGCGGGACTGACATTTATGTTTTCGACTACTGCGGATATGCATAATTGCTGAATCCATTAAGTGATTGTGCTTGGGAGGGCACATGACCACCACCGAGAAGTACGCCCCCCCACCCCCACCCACCCTCCAACACCCCGATCGCGGACCTTTTGCCGTGAATGGCAGCACATCAAGTCCATTAAGTCCTTGCCAGAGTATTACTAATGCAAACATGTTAACATTTGGGGTCTATGCAGAGTAGTGGTTCAGAGTGACTCACAGTCGCACACACATTTATCCCAGAATACAAGGCAACAAATAGATATTTCTTCATGTCTCCATTGTCTCTTCCAATTAATCGCTTGATGCTGGATTGCCTGTGGATAGATCAATGACACTAGTTATCTGTAGCGACCAAATGAGTGTGCTGGCTCAGGATTAAATAGAATCTGTTCAACTGACAGCGGAGGATTCGACAGGCCGGGATTCAGAGGATAAACGTCACTTTGAGACATGATATGTACTTGACTTGTACGTGTTTGTTACTTGAACAAGCCAAAGCATTTATTCTTCGTAAATCACCACAAAAGTTTTTTTTTTTTTCTTTTTTCATTATTTTCTCTCTCCTTTGCATCATGCAAATAAATGCCTAAAGCTGTAACCCTTTTGACTGTCAACATCTTCTTTTACAAATTTACATATATACAGAAACTCGCTTCTTAGCCTTGATACTGTCACAGTCATAGTAACTGATATAGGGAAACTTGCTCAGCAGTCATAGCTGCCCTGGGACAGATTGACAGAATGTGGCAGTCATCCTGTGGCAATTGTCTCAAAACTATCAAACACATTCATTTATCAGACTAATCTGAGTCTCTGTCGTGCTACTGGCTACAGCTGCAAATGCTATTTCTTGAATGGCAGTCAGGCCCATGGCTGTTATGGCTTTAAGTAACTTACCACCAAATCAAATGTGGGGAGAAAGTTAATCATGCAATGCAAAGTGACTGTAGCTGTTAAAAAAGGACCCATTCAGACCAAAGCAAAATTATTATCCGTATATTGCACAGCTCCGAACTGCAAAACTATTGCTGCCTATGCTGTTGCCATGATTACCACATGTGGGTCTTATCCATGCATTTGTCTCCAGTAGGTTAGACTACTGTAACGGCCTGCTCACTGGCCTCTCCAAACGGGCCTTAAGACAGCTGCAGTACATCCAGAACGCTGCTGCTCGGGTCCTGACCAGAACCAGGAAGTACGAGCACATAAGTCCTGTGCTCAGGTCTCTGCACTGGCTTCCTGTAGCTCAAAGAATAGACTTTAAAGCAGCTCTGCTTGTGTACAAGTCTATTCATGGCTTAGGTCCAAAGTACATCTCTGACATGTTAGTGCCATATGAACCATCTCGAACTCTGAGGACTTCAGGGACCAGCCTCCTGCTGGTGCCCAGAGTCAGGACTAAACATGGGGAATCAGCGTTTCAGTTTTATGCAGCTAAAACCTGGAACAGTCTTCCTGAAGATGTGAGACAGGCCTCGACTTTGACAATGTTTAAATCCAGGCTCAAAACGGTTCTGTTTATCTGTGCATATGACTGAGAGGGTCTTATTTATTTTTTATTCTGCACTCTTTGTTTTAATGTTTTAATGTCAATTTTATGATGATTATTTGTGATTATTCATGTTTGATTTGTGTGATTTTAATGTTTTTCTTATTCTGTAAAGCACTTTGAATTACCTTGTGTACGAATTGTGCTATACAAATAAACTTGCCTTGCCTTGCCTTGCCTATTGCTACTCTTTTAACACTACCATTTCTACATGTATGGCCAACAAAAGTGAAAAAGTCTTCAACTGATGCACCAGCCCCTGTAACTTTCTGTTTGAAGGAAAGACCGTCTGCTCATAACAAATCATTTCATTGAGAATGACATCTTCTCTCACTTCTTCTCTGTTTAGAGCTTTGCTGTGGATCCACTCAAACTGTTCTCCAGTTCTCTGTGTGATTTTTTTTCTTTTCTTTCATTTGTAAGTCACCATATCTGCTTTGACACAAACAGACCATGCGCTTCTTGGTTAGTCCACATTTCAATCATGGCCCTGTGGAAGAGAAGTTGAGGTCTCAGATAAAGGCATGTAGACTAACATTTTGCAGTTAACTCTTCACATCATACTAGTACGTTGGGAATAAATTAGGACTAACCCAAAACTAAACCTGCACTAGACCAGGACCAGACAAGGACTAGACAGGACGAAAGTAAGTCTACGTCAGGGCTCATTTAGGACCACTTTATGACCAAACTAAAAGTAGACTTGTAAAATTATGTTTGAAAATGTATTTGGTCCATGTTACTGTACAATACTTGAGCAGCCTATTCACACTCCACCAAGGCCTAGTTATGTGTGAAGTGCTGTGCTCTTTATCCATGCTTGAACTCCAAACAGACCTACCTCTACAACAATAATCCAATAATGACTCTCAGAATGCATGTAAAACAAATTTATTTGCTTGCACGGGGGATTAGGAGGCTGTCTTCGCAGCTCTGACTGCACGTATCGGGTCACCTCAAGTGCCTATTAATAATCACAGCTCTACTTGAGACGGTCTATATGGCCACACTGCCTCATTTGCCTGTGGATTGATCTATTGTGGGGGGTAATCACCATGTAATTTTATGCGTGGCTTTAAAATGTGCAGCGGGGCACGTCACGGGGTGGACTCAAGTAATCAAGGTGCATAATCGCATGGCGCTAATGGTAATCAGGCTTTAGCGGATTAATTCCTCCGGATTGTACATGCGGCTGTTTCAGATGTGAAGAACGGTGTAGGTGGTCTGGAGAGCGCAGGTGATTAAGACGGTGACAAGCGTAGCGCCGACAAGGATCTCGTTATGCAAACATACCAAAAGTGCCTAATTCTTTCCTTTGTTCTGATTTCCACATATCTTCATTTGTGTTGCTGATCAGACGAAGTGATGAAGAGACCCAGAAGCCTAACTCACTTACTTTGCCTGATCCTTTTCTAAATGACAAGTCAACTCTGGGTCAAGGAGTCCAGTCTCCCACTTTTATCCAGTGAACACCATCTCTATGGTAACTACGTCAATGGGATGGCGGTATATATATGGTACCTACACTGAATGGAAAGCAATGAACATGCGGCCCTGCTACTTGAATGACTTCATAGCAATTCAATTACTCAGGAAAATTTACAGCTGCCCTTGAAATAGTCCAGGTTTGAACCCTCATAATAGGACTCTGAGCTGTGTACGTGTTGACCTACAGGCTCAAGAAATAATACTCTTCTAATTTATCTTCTCAAGGCTATCAAAAAATCCATTACTCTCCTGGAAATATGCTGTTTGTTACACAGCAGAATTGATTCACGTTTAAAAAATATTACTGTAGCCCATCAATTGTATTTACAGTTTGACTTTTACTTTTGCCTGTCAGTAGGATTACCCAAACCGCAGTGCATTCGTCATTTACTTCACAATTGAGGTTGATAACAATTTCTGTAGCTGCAGCTGCCCTGTGGCTGACTGATGGAAACCTGCCTTACACTCTATGATGTTGCCCTACGATAAGTCTACTTATCATACAAAGAGAGAGTGTACTGGCTGGAGCTGGGATAGAGGCCGCAGGTTTCCTTGTTGTTCTACTATTTTAGCTATTGACAGTGACAGACATCTTGATGATACAGATATAAACACGGAAATTTCAAACAACATGAATTCATTTCAAATTGTCAAGTTATACACTAAATACTAACTACATGCTGACCACTCCAACGATTTATAGTATAAGGAAATGCATATATCAAGACCAATATAAGTCTTCAACCACATATTATGCCTTTCCTTGCTTGGCAAATCCAAAATGATATATCCCTGTTTTTTATACAGATTGTTATCAGTCTGGTCCCTCCACTGCGTCTCAAACCCGGTCAAACAGGATCGTGTAATCACATTTGTTTTATGACATATGTGAAATGAAGGAAGTCATTGATTCTGCAGAAATCCACAATGTTTCTCAGCCCCCTGTGATATTTTTTTCCTTTATTTTTTCTGATATGGATGGACCATGCATGTTCCCGGCTGGCTAATCCACCTGTCAATCACGCCCATTTGAAAACAGAGAGATTCAATATTGAAGAAGTGTGTGTTCTGGATCCCTGACAATGGCTTTCCAACAGTGTGAAAAAATGTGTAGTTTTTAGACAGTCACAATAGCCTCATTGAAACAGCTACAGAGTCCATCAAAAGGCACAGTATCAGAGTGCTTTCATGCCAGATTTGACTGAACCAGACTGTAAACTATAGGAACAGTGCACACAATTTTAAAACAGGCATTACCTGTTACCTCTCCAGCGCAATCTCCCACAGAGTTTCTTTTATATACTTTTGATAAGTGACTTTTCTACAACAAGAAACACACGTTACTACTCCATGTAAGTGCCAATCATCAGCACCATTTACCACTGGTCATAATCAGCATTTACAAATGTACATGTTTGGATATGCCTTCCTTTCCTTGCAGGTTGGTACAGGGTTAATTTCTATTAGACAAACATCAAAGGACCACCAAAAACACCACCTCTTCCAAAAATCCAAGTGCAGATGACAACAGTTCAGTGCATTTAGTTTGAGAGTGGTTGATGACTTGTAGAAAAATACAAACTGAGCATCAGAAAGGAGATAAATGACTGAATGTGGCATACACTCAGGCACGAGAAAACTAAAATATCCAAGGACATCTCTGGGCTGCACATGGAGGACATTCAGAAAAGGCAGCTACAGGCTAACTAAAATATACAAACTTCTGAATCATACTGTGATACATACAATACATATATACAAAAAACAAAAACGAAAACGCAAGGTCATAATAAAAGGTGCATTTTACATAAACTAGTGTAAAGTGTGTATCTGTAGTCTAACAGAAGTCCAGGCTCTTGGTCCCCCTCCACCTGTAACAGGAGCCAGCTGACTGACTGACCCAGTCCCTCACAGCCCTGATAGACACAGGATGTGATGTTAACCATTAACCTGGTCATTCGTAGTACACTACTGCTGCTTCCTCTAACTACGACTGATCACTGCCATCAATCACAGTGGACGTCAGCTGTCTGCACACACCTTCACTCACTCCTGCTCCTGTCATGGAAAACTAAACTGGGTTAACAATGACCTGTCCGACTCCCGTGTTTTGACATGAGGAGGGAAACATGGCTTTATATGGCGCCTGCATATCATGTGTAGCCATGCACTGCTGCTAAAAGCATCCTGGAGTGACAGTAATGACTCTGAAGGAACTTTGTGCTGGTGTGAAAAATTGTCGATCATTGTTGCAAATATTCAGATCACTGCTGTCACATTAGCATGCAGCCATCTTGCAGATTGTCTCTCAGGATGAAAAGGCGATTTCACTCATCTACATAGACAACTGGTTAACCCTCTTCCCGTGCTGCAAATTAGTGAGTGTCCAGTAGAGTGCAGAATGATTACTTTAGCGCTTTGACATTTGCAGCGGCCGTAATGAGGCATGTCTATGACAGCTGTGTCACTTGCAGCAGCCTATGTCTCGGTTCTTCAGTTGAACGCTGGGAAAGCAGGCGTACTGCGGCCAAACACTGGCACTCTCTAGATAATGATGGCTCACCCGTGGAGAAGCCGGCGAGAACGTGTCGAAGTCTGAGGGAACTGTGTGTGTCGTAGCCTCACAAAGAAACTCCCTGTGTGTGTGTGTGTGTGTGTATGTGTGCGTGCATGTGTGTGTGTGCGTGTGTGTGCGTGTGTGTGCGTGTGTGTGCGTGTGTGTGTGTGTGTGTGTGTATTTGCATGTCTGTCATTGCCAAGACAGAATCAGAGACATAGAGAGAAGGCTAGGCTGGGACATAAAGACTTGTAGTATAAAATGAGTGGGCTCACACAGTGTGTACCCTCCCGTCAAGGCAGGCTAATGATTTGCATGTGCACACCAGCAGCCTCCATGCCAGCCACAGTGCGCTTTGGAAATTAACCATCAGAAATCAAGCATCACTCACAGAAGTGCTGTGAAATATATGCAAAATGTGGCCACTTCACTATTAGCGGAATGAAATTGGTGCGCTGCAACAGTTGTTCTAATGCCAGGAGCGGCTTGTAATTTAAATGTATGCCTATAGATGAAACCAAGCATAAAAAAATGATTTTATGTAAAATTGCCAAAAGATACAATAAGCCCACCTCAGCGTAGATAGCATAGCAAAAATAATCTCAAGATCAAGATACATTTATACTGCTAGGCAATGGGCAATACATAGACTTTGCAAATATTGTTGGGTTGGCTATGGGAGGATATTCCAAGTTCGTAGGGTTTAGAAAATATTATAATTGTATATTAGTATAATGGCAAATAGAAGCTCTGTCAAATTACATGTTTTATATATTCCAAATTGGAAAACACCTCTAAAGGTAGTGGAGAGTCATCAAGCCAAGCCATCCTATGTGACTTCCAGATACAGACAGAATGGTGATGGTGAACCAACTGGACAATGTGGTAGTGGAAAAACAACAAAGCAAAGCCATTGTGGTGAACATCACAGTACCAAGCGATGGGAACATCAGGAAAAAAGAACATGAGAAACTAGAGAAACACCAGGGGCTCAAAGAAGAGCTGGAGAAGGCCTGGAAGGTGAAGGTCATCGGCGCACTTGGAGCAGTGACATTCAGATATTTATATATAATGTACATTATTCTATAGGCACAGTAGGAAATTAATAATTATTCTCAACTTTGCCTAGTCGTTTTGCCTAAGAGTCATTTCTTTTCAATCTATAGTACAAAAAGTACCATTCATGCAAAGTGTTTTGTTTTTTTTTTTTGTTTGGGTTTTTTTTTGTTTTTGTTTTTTTTTGTTTTTTTTTTTTTTTAATTCAAGAGGCAAAACACACAAAAAAAAACAAAAAAAAAACCCAAAAGAAATGTACATTGATTTCAGGAAGGCTCCCTGACCCAGGAGTTCATAGAGGGCCCTCATAGAGAAGCCTGTAGAAATTGCAGGACTATAAATATTTGGGCACCTTTGAGTCTCAGGTTGACATAGTGTATATTCCAGCACATCAAAGAATGCACTTTTTACAGAAACTTTGAGATTTTAATGTCGATCATGTCTTCATGAAAATGTTCTACAGTTACTTCGTTGAGTCTGTTTGACTGTTTTCTTTTCTTTGTTGGTTTAATTTGTTGAACCTCAAAAATCATAATTACATAACATTGTCAAAGAATGTGGAAAAATCACTGGGATTCAGTGCAATGACATCTTGGACCTGTAGAATAAGGTCTGTATCTAAAGCCAGGGAAATAATATCAGTTCCTGCTCAGCCTCTCACAGTTCACAGTTTGTTGTGCCCAGATGTAGAACCAACAGATTTTAAAAACTCTCTTATTTCTGCAGTCATCAACCTCCTCAACAGCTCCTCGAGAACTGGTCACTGCTGCAGCTCGCCTTCACCTGCACTCGCTCATGTAAATTGTTGTCCTTTTATTTTTAGGTACTGCTGTGTCTTTCTTATGATGTCCTTATGTGAAAGTGCCCCAGGGGAACAAATAAAGAAATATAATCAATAACAATATGGAAAAACAACAGCAATAATAATAATAATAATAATACAATAATAATAATAACAATAGAATAATTTAAATTGTTCACTGCAAGCTACTTTCAATTTAGCTTACTACAGCAAATATTAATTTACTGTAAACTGCAAAGTACATAGTAAAATATCTATTTCTATAATATATCTATTATTTCCTAAAATATCTATTTCCTACTTTGCCTAAAAACACAAGGCACTTGTGGATTATCAAAATGATATACACCCGCATGCACATACACACGCACACACACACACACGCGCGCGCACACACACACACACACACACACACACACACACACACACGCGCGCGCGCACACACACACACACACACACACACACACACACACACACACACACGCGCGTATATATATGTATATATGTATATGTATAGGATAGTGCTAGTGTGAATTCATGTACCTTGCCATGACAGCTGTTATAGGTTTGTTGAGCAGTGCCTTGTATTTCTAACAGTCCATTTTGACTGGGAAGCCCAAACTGGCAACAAGTTTTTAACAGTTTCTGTCTCACATTTTAGCACAAGGCAGCTGCAGCGAGCTTTTCCATCTCCATCCAAAGTCTTGTGTGTGTTTGCTGGACTCATTAAGAACTTAACATTTTAGTATGGTATGAAGAAAATACAGATCTTCATTCTATGAATATTTTCAATTTTTTCTGTGTCAATGCAAGGATGTTAAGAAGCAAAGAATATCAATTGTATGGAATTGGGAGTTACTCTGTTAACACTGAGTAGTTTCTGAAAGACCGTACATTTACTTAAATGATTCTTAAGGTAATGGTGCCTATTTTGCTGCATTAAGTAAGTGTCGCATCACCACGGTCTCCTCCCCTTCTCACTGTTACCCTTCTATAGGGCATAATAGCCATCTCTGCCCCCAAGTGGCTTTTAGCGTGTGATGGACTGTCGCCTTAAGCTTCAGGGGGCACATGGGGAGTGACGTGTCTCCTTGTCTGAGTATATAGGAGCCATGCTGAGGTCACCCAGGGGTGCATGTGCCACAGTCTGTTTCCCAAGCCTAAAAGCAGGGCCCATATATCACACACAGGCCGCCTCTGATCTCAAACCTACAGAGGCATGTTCAGTCCCCCCAGTGATTCTTAGCACTTTAAATGAGCCTTTCATATGTATGACTCAGATCAACAGCGGATATTTAAAAAGCAAAACACTTTCTCCGCAGCTCCCAAACTCCCTTGTCCTGTGTTGTAAGTAATCAGCATGTGAATTAACCAAAAGTACAGTTGGAGGCACATTGTTAACTGCTGTGTGTGTGTGTTGGAGATAAAAATGTGTGTTGCGATTATGAACTGACCTCAGAGGCACTTGTGGTTGAAAATAACTTTGAGAAAACATCTAATTTAATAAAAGAGCATTTTGGGCTCACCTGGCTAAACAAGTAGCTCTAATGACTTGGGTGCGCTTACATTTCTAAGGTTTGGTTTAAACAAAAGCCTAAAATAAATTAGATATATTCGAAAAAATATCCTCAATCAATAAGAATTAATTTTATTTTTGAAACCTGGTTACAGTAGAGGCACGCTCGGTAACCTTTTTGGTGGTAGGTCTGCAACCTGCTTGTCTCCATGAAAATCATATTGCAATGGTCCACAGTACAGCATTAAACTCTCCATAGAAACCAACAGCTCAGGTAAGTAATAATGCATACTTTGAGCAATAACAACACATTGTAATTGTATAAATAAAAAAATGGATAAAGTTAATGTTATACTGTGGAACATTTCAGGCAAAGCAATGACATCTCTATGGAGGCAAGCAGGTGGTGGAACCTCCACCAGAAAGGTTACATGGTGCACCTTTAAATATATTATATTTTAGACTTGGATAATGCAAAAGGTGATATTCTCTCTACTCTCTATGTAATATTCTTCATCATTTTAGTATTAAATAGAAAATAATCATTTCATATGCATGCAGTAATTCTGAAGCAAAATTACTTCTTTCTGTATTTTCACTTTTCAAACTCATTTAGATCAATCATTTTATATCATTATTTATTTTAATATATATAATTAGTCCACATAGTTATCATTTTACGTAATTGTAATTTCAAGATTACCCGTAATGTTCTGAGTCAAGTACATTTTCCATTTAACAAGGTTTGAGCTCCCTGCGTTATGTTATATACAGCATTTTGAGGACTTTTAACCATTCAAAAGAATAGTAAGAAAAACAATGTAGATAATATGTGTTAATTCCTATGGCAACTGCCCCAATTTTTCATCAGCTTTGAACTAATTCAGGCCACAGAAAAATATATGGGAAAGTTACTATAGCTTCAACCATGAAACAAGTGCCTGCTGCTTAATTAACAAAGAGTAAGGACAAAATGTCATCTGTGTCCTGTCAATCACTTGAGTGGCATCCCGGGGTGCGCTTCCTGTTAACAAGATATGTTTACAGCATCAGCATTGGGCTCCCACTGTCTGTGTATTGGTGCACTAATACTTGCAGTTGGCCCGCAAGATTGACGCATCCATTAACTATTAACTCAACCAGGAACTTTGGGAAAGACGCATAGTGACAGAGTCTGGGGGCTGAGGCAGGCCTTTCCATTGTCACCACAACACAACATTTCCTAGTGGCAGGACGCTACAGCTAACCATTAACCAGCTACTGTCCTCTAGCAGAGTGGACAGCCATGTAGTCCCAGGGCTTAAAGGTTGGGGAAAGATTAACCTTGTCACAGTTGGGGCGCTTCCTATCCCCATGCCGATAAGTAAAAAGATGCAGGTCCCTCCATCACCATCAGCTCTTCCTTTCCTCCCACTCCAACGCTGTGTTTGTGCCTCTGCTGGCACCACTGACAGCCGTGTCTTATGAAGGAGGACGAGATGGATTGGACCAGAGATGCTGCTTCCTGCTTCCGAATAGGAGCATTTATGGACCTATGGAAGTTTTGGAATAATATTATCCTTTAAAGGTGTACTATGGAACTTTTCTGATGGACGGTGCTTGCTTCGCTCTTCTTGATGTTGTTGCTTTGCCCCAAATGTTCCACAGTACTGCAGGTGTTGTTATGACAAAAAATACGCTGGAAATTCTTAATGGCCCTATATAACATTAAGTCATGTTATAATGTTGTTACTGTATCAAAAACAGACCTGGAGTTATGTTTTGTTTCATTCACACATGTTTGACTAACCCTTTATTATTAGTCTGTCTACATCTCCAAAGCTCAAAATGCTCTGTTCCACCTTGTGATGTCAAGAAGTGGTAGTTTTCAAGTTAACAGCTCCTTTTACTTTTAGTTCAGTAGAGATTGGGAATTCCAAGGCTGAAATTATCCAAATGATGCTAGTGAGAAGTATGGAGTTTAAAAACACAGTGGAGCATTTCCTGTATTACCACATGACATCACAAGGTGGAAAAGAGTATTTTTGTTTGAGGGAACCTAAACATGCTAAATTTGTGAGTTAAACATGTGAATTAAACAAAACACAATTCCAGGTATGTTTGTGATAAGGAAACAGGAAATATATATAGACCAAAAAAATTGCATAATATGGGCCCTTTATTATTATTTATTACTAATACTGGTGGGTCACTTCTACGGATTTGACCTGTCACTTGTTGCCTGGTTCCATCACCTGGTTCCATCATACTGTGGAACATTTCAGGTGCCAGATCATCCACCAGAAAAGTTTTCTTGACCAGCCAGTCCCTTCCACATTCTGTTTGAATCCAAAAGGGGAACCTGAGACGATCCAAATACAGTCGCTAATTTATATCACTGTCTCTCACATGTGGAAGGCCTCTCCTCTCAAAAATCCTTGTGACATTCGGAACAAAATATATAACTTTTTTTTATAACCTCAGATAAGTAACAGCTGGTGCTTCGACTGTTGATTCTGCAGAGATCCATGGTGTTTCTCACTCCTCTGTGTTTTTCATTTTTTCCCCCCTGTGAGCCATCTTGCAACTCTCTGATTGGTTAATCCGCCTGTCAGTCACACCCTCTGGAATTGTGGAGACCAAAAATGGTTCCACTCATCTTTATAAAGCTTTGTGAAAGCGTATGGTTTTGGCTGGCCAGGTAACAGAAAAGTTACATAGTGCAACTTTTAAAGAGAATTTTCTAAAATTTTCTTTTTAATACAGAAAAGGACATTTTTGAAGAATAAAAACTTGTTTTTTTTTTTTTTTTTTTTGTTTTTTTGTATTTTGGGGTGGGGTTTTGGCATTAAAGTGCACTTCACAGTAAAAGTGAATACTTTTGTTATTCAATTGTTTTATCCTTTACAGCACTGCAGAAACCAAAGTCATGGTTATACAGTAATTTAATCCTACATTTAATCCACTTAATCTGTAGTCTTGTCTTTTGGCTTTACTATTAAACTCATTGACAACACTAATCTGTCACGTACGTCATGATTGTACCTCAGGGGGGGTCTACGGCAAAACACACTCTTGAAAGGTTTCCTCAGTCAAATGCGAATCCAAGTCTGAATCCACCAGAACATAAAACATAACTCTTTTGGTGTAAATGCTCCATTGGACAGACTGTATTGTTGTCTTTTAGGGAGTATTTACATTTGTGTACAACATTTGGTTTGGTCCCATAGTCCTGGTTTAGTGGTGGTCTAGTCCAGGTTTAGTTCCTTGTTTAGTCCCAATTTTGATGTGGTAATTGTGTGAGTGTGAACGTTTCCATAGACACCTAAAAACTGCCTCATGCAACAAGCACTTAAATTTCAACAATTCTCTTGGTGTTTGTCTTTGTTGCACACATTCAGATGATGTCTCTAGTTGCAATGTTCCACTGTGCCTTTCCATGCACCATTTGAAAAGGTTCTTTTTAGAGTTAAAAAGTTGACACATTTGACATTGGCCTCAATTATTATATTGTGTAGCTCCTGATAAAGTGAGCAAAACTCGGCAGTGTCCCTCAGTCCCTGTCCTGCCGGGGTCTATGTGGACTGAAGAGCTTTCATGTCTCCTGAACAGTCTACTTCTCATTACAGAGCGTAGTGGTCCAACATCAAACGGACTCATTATTTTCAAAAAGAGAACAGGCACAAGTGTCTGCCAAAAGTCAGAGCCGCTAAGTGTCAAACAAAACCACGCATGGTCTACATGGGAAACACTGCAGCTTAATGTGGAATATTTACCGTGAGTAATATCACAGTGCATCAGATACGGCCGCCCTGAAGTCACATAAGCCAAAAATCAATTCAAATGTCTCAACAGAATATAGATATGATTCATGTAATCGAATGGTTCACTGTTTAGGTCATCGTAAGGAACAAACACGTGTACAGCCTAGTGCTACTGTAATGGAAAAAAAAAAAAATCACTGCAACTTCTGTCATTTTTGTCCAAAAGTCAAGATTGTTCAGTTTGGAACATTTACTAAACAAGTATAATTTTAGACCATTTTGCATTAAGGCAAATTCATGGTGTGTTTAGTTTATGTTAATTATTATTGAATTCTCTATTCTGTATTTGCAGTTGGCTCTATGCACAATAAAGCCTGGCAACCTCACTGTTAGTGTCACTACTTCCTGTTCAATTTGATCTCTTTGAGGTTTTTGCAGAAGGACGCTAAAGTGAATAAATATCTACAGATGAGGCAGTGGAATTTGTTAGTTGCATATTCTAAGATGGGACATAGAACAAATGTACTGGCCACCCTCCAGACCACAGTGTCAACAGAGAGAATGTATAGTGCATTATCTATGTCACATGTGTCAAACTCAAGGCCCACGGGCCAAATGTGGCCCTCCACATCATTTTATGTGACAGGGTAAATTAAAAGGTAAGGCTCTTAAAATGTAATTTTATCAGGAGATATACAGTTACACAGCTATTTTTTTTTTTTACATCTATGCAAATGCATATGCAATATTTTTTTTACTTGAATAAGTAATAAATACAGAAACAGTGAATTAAGATTTAAAAAAAAGTAGTTACATTTATTTTACATCCGGCCCTTTGAGGGCAGCTATTTTGCTGATGTGGACCTCGGTGAAAATGTGTTTGACACCCCTAATCTATATGTTATTTCTTTACCATTTTATGTGCCTTTTGATAGTAAACTTACACATTTTCTGCAACTGAAGATAGTGTTTTTCCTAGTAAAGCTATAATACAAGTTAATCCCTGTATCATTTCTACGTGTTCATTAAAATGCTGCTGTTTTGAAACCACACAGACAGTCAGCTCTTTGCAGAATTACTCCTATTTATAACTTCTAGCCTTTTCCAGCTTTTCCTGAGCCTCTTTTTTCTTGTCTAATTTAATATTAGCTGACAACGGTTTGACAAGGAGGGATCAGAGGTTAAGATAACACACAATGGGCTGTTAAGTCTATTAGCATGGAAATGAAATGCAACAGCTCAATAGCCTGTTGTCATACCTACAGTGAACAGCCTAAATAAGTTGCAGTGAAAAATCACAAGGGCCGTACTTGATAAGACATACTCGCGTTACTATGGCAACATCCGTGGCTCAAGCTAAGAACGCAGAGATCTGGGTAATCGTTGTCATTGTGATACATGCGCTTTGCTATAAGACCTGTGTACCACTATTTTAGGGCTAATACTTAGACAGTGAAAATTGTGTATAAAGAGAATACGCACCAAAGCCTTCAACGACCTTCAATAGAAAAAACACAGTCCCACTTTTACAGAAATGGTCCTATCTCTTTCCTATGTTATTGGGAAGCTATGTGCAGTACTATATTCAAAGTACTTAAAGCTACTACTATATATGGCTTAATTTGCAGTAGAACACACACTGCCCAAGGGTAAAAAAAAAATAAAAATCTCAAAAAAAAAAAAAAAAAAAAAACTACTACTCTGACATTTGACATGGGTTGTGTGTGATTGCAGTTGTTGTTGCAGTTCGATTGCAAATGCGTCTATTTCCAGTTATGACGTTACACAAATGTCAGACTTTCCACAAGTAACTCATAGAAATATGCACCTTAACATTGTATTAGTGAATTTGAACGGCTGTTTCAAAGCCATTTCAGTCAAATATTTAAAAATAATTATCGCAAAACAATTCTTGACACCAAACTACACCAAATAATTTGTTATTGTTTGGCCTCCCACCCTGTCGTTGCACACGCTCATTTTCATAGCAGGGCTGCCTGTTAATAAACTGCACATTTACAGTTGACTTGTATAGTGATAATGATTTCCAAACTGTTAGCCTGTAGTTTGGGCCCATTTCATCCTTTTAATGAGTATAATTGGCACTTGAGGTGATATATTGATATTGGCTGGGCTCCTGCATGCTTCTATGTTGTTCCATTGTGCAACAGCAAGTGTTAACAGACAGCGAAAGCCCATTTGACTTACTGATGTAGCAAGATTTTCTCTTCTTGCAAGGAAGCCAGACTGCCTGTCTTTGTGCCCTGCATGTGGTCTCAGAGCTGTTGGACAATTGCTGTGTAAAAAAAAATGTTACTTACACGATAAATCAAATACAGTATGCTATATTACTTCATATGTAATTGAATTGTACTTACTTTTAAACGATTCTGAAGGTGCATGGTTCTTCACCTGTAAAATACATCAAATGACTGCCCACTTTACTACACTACAGGTTTTGTGTGCATAACTGTGTAGAAAGCAACCTACAGAGGTTCTCTGACAAAATCTGGTAGCGCTTGCTTCTTATTGGTGCCCTCTGCTGTTCAAAGAGTGCACTACACTTTTACCTCTGAGCTCTTCTTGACTCACACAATGTACTTCATTGCTTATCAATAGCCCGTACGACTCACATAAGGTCTAACATGACCTATTGATGAGGATTGATCACATGGGTGTTTAGACCGAAGCTGGCCCTAACTACCTCGGGGGAACAGGGGAAGATTTGGAGGAAATGCTTTGAATGTGAAAAATATTAGCTATTATTAACTAGCAGATATAAACATATGTGACCAAAAACTAGTCTTGTTTGTTTTGATTTCTGAATCTTTTTTAAACACAGCCAAAATAAAATAGTCTGCTGCAAAAACGATTCATTGTGCAAGAAAAAAAAAAAAAAAAAATGTTGGACATGTGTTGTGGTTGCTAAGCAAAGAGTGACTAATAATATCTACATGGAAGAGGTTTGCATTAGTGCAGTAAGCCAAAGCACAGCACGTCTCAGTCTCTACCAATCTAAAGACAATGAAGGTTCACCACACTGTAATTACAGACAATGAGTTTGTCAGTCACTCCTCATAAATATGAATAAGGGGGGACGGATAAAGGTGTTCGCTCTAAATTTGCCATGGTTCTTGACGTGAGGAGAGAAGGGTAGAGCGGCCCGGCGTCTTATTCCTCCTATCAAAATCTCCAGAGGAAAAGAGTTTTTAAGCCTTTGTGTGTCAGTCTTCCCCTGTCACTGCTGGATGTAGAGGGCGTACAAGGCCCAAAGATTGATGTAACAGGTTTGGCTTTTTTACTGCTTTTAATTATAACCAAGGTAATTCTCGACATGCACCTTAAGCTGTCAGCTGTTACTGAAAAAAATTCTGGACAATCAATGAATGTTTTGTGTAATTATATAAGGACCAGACACAGCTGAGACTCAACTAACAAGTTAATTTAAATGTTAATAGAAATCAGCTCTCAGACTGCTGGTTGCGTGCCATAGCATCCACCAAGAGTGCTCCGGCATCACTTAAGGAGGCTTAATCATGACCACTGTACTACCCGTCCAGCACTAAAGCCTATTTTCATATGAACAGTCATAATTTGAATTGAAGGAAGAGACTGGTGCCATGTGATATTTTTAACTGACCACTTAGTGCTGCAAAAACACACAGGATTTCAATCACTTCATGGCTTTTTAAAACAGAGCAGAAATTAGTGAGAGGAATGTTGACATTTGGCATGAATAATTTGGCAGTAGTACAAGTGATGAATTATGGCCCTTTTGACAACTTAATGTTCTATGTTCCAGCTCATAAAAAATGCAAAGTAAGTGCTATAAAACACGGAATATCGTCTTAAGGTGACAGACTTTAGTGAAAAATATCTCTTGATTGGTTGTTATGGGCATGGTAAAACTTAATACATTATAATGACTGATCCTATTAAAGCGTGTTTTCTGAAATTTCAGTCTGCTTTATTTGACTGCCTACATTTATAATTTCAGTTGATTATTACTTGATTATGTGACATTGTCAGTCAAACAAGTGAAATGTTTTATGTGTCTAAGTGCTAGTGCAGAGTTTCTCAGGCTATCGCTGGGTTTCACATGACATCACAATATTCTATAGTCCAGTGATATTTAACAAAGATGGGGCAAAAGGTGAATATTGTTAAAATGCAGACTTATGTTATAACACAGTGAGTTTTTGGGTCCAGTCAGTAATAGAAATAATCAGGTTTAACATTTGTGTGTTTACCTTTTGGATATTTTATGCTAAAGTACAATGTAATCAATGGAGAAAACTAGCTGCAGATCTAAAAACAATTATTTGGGTTAACTACTCAAGTAAGAATAAGTAACAAAATAAAAACTGATTTATAATTGGAAGGATAAAATATTAAATTATACACAAAATCTGGTATTTTCAAAGAGGTTAAGGTTTTAAGATTTAGATGCATTTCTTGTCATACCTAAGGAATTTCATTTTGTATCTGGTTTAGCCCCAATTTAGACCTCGAATACTTGTGTATCATAGTAAACCTTTATGATTTTAGACATCAATAGACTATAATTAAAAGTAGACACAAAAATGGTAGTTGACAGTACTGTACAACAGATTATTGCCTGCAGTACCTGAGTTTAAAGCTTGGGGGGTACTTGAGAAAAAAGGCTGAAAAAACCCCCACACTGTTCTAGGGTGTAATTCCTCTGTTTTAGCAGCAAGTGGTGCTTCAGCTCAGACATGAACCTTTCCCACACATTGATAATTCTGAGACCATTTGAGAAACATGGTCGTTCTTGTCTATTAAAAGTGTTAAAATCATGTGTAGATTTTCAGCTGATGATAAATTGGCCTAAGTAACTGCTTTTAAAGATCAGTTGTCTAGCTGCTTACTCAACTGGCTGCAGCTAGAGTAAGTTCAAACTATACAATCATACAACTAGATATAGCATGCTACAATATTTAGGCAAATTAGTAAAGGACGGATAAGTATATGGTGGTCACCTTTAGCATCTGAACACAATAGGCTTACATACCTAAGCAGGCCTCAGTCTGATGATGTGTGCTCCTCATCTCTCTGGTAAAGATAGACTTAGTTAATAATTAACATAATTCATTTCTCAGAGCTATGGAAATATTTTCTTTTAATCAGTCAAGTGACCAAGTCAAGGTCAAAGAAAGTCATTATGGCCAGATTTAGTACCGGCCAACTGCAACTTCAGGTTGACAGTTTTTGATGTGTCAAATGGTCAACACAATAAATGATTTCACTTCAGCCTAAAGACTTCAAACCTGCCTCTCACCTGTCCATGTGCATCAGTTTCTTTCATGTGTGGATTCCTTATGAAGCCCCAGCTTGATGCTACCTTTTTCACCCAGCATAGCTCTTACTACTCACCTATCCCACTCTAGGCCTATCTACATTATTTTCAGAACATATAAGCTTTCCTCAGACCAGGACCAGCCCAGCCAATAAGCAGACTAAGCAGGTGCTTGGGGCCCCGAGGCCATCAGAGGGCCCCCAAGAGCCCATACATTTATATTGAAAATAATATATCAAGGTTTATTGGGCACAGGGCTTGTGTGTTTGCAGCAACCTAAATATCCCTCTGAAACAATTGCATTTGTTTTATACTTAAAGTAGTGAAGTATCTACTGCTGCCAACATTTGTTTTTGAGCCGGGCATAGGTGAGGGCAGCGATACATTTACACCACTATTATTTATTTATAACGTAAATTTAATCTCACTGTTGCCAACCGGAACACATTAAAATCCACCAGAAGCAAAGAAAAAATGTCTAGAATTTGAAAAATCTTGACCTTGTCTACTGTTATTGTGACTGTGGTAGTTGTGACATTCTGGATGTTTTCAGTCTGATGTTGGTCATATAAATATAAAAACGAGGTGATGTGAGCATAGTCATAATATTGTCAAAAGTGAATCACCAATAGCTGATCCAGGAGGCATCCGCTGCTGGGGGTCCCAGAGACAAATTCAGCTTAGGGCCCCCTGAAAGCTAGGGCCGGCCCTGTCTCAGACTTTACCAGCCACATGATGACAATGCCACCTGCCGCTATATTGGTGCCAGTAATGTATGTATATATGTATGTATAATTCCAGTTAGATTAGATCTTATCTACCACCCAACTACAATATGAATGTTGTCAAGGCACAAAATCCTCTTCACTCCACAGACGCACATCCAGATGGACACGTGAAAACAGTATCTACTATCTAAAGTCCAGCAGAGATAAGTCCACTCAATGTATTATTTGAAATGGAATAATAGGGCGATTCTCCAACTACCAGCACATTTGTGTCCTGGGCAAAAATTTAAAAAAAAAGACAAATATCCTAATTCTTCTTTGCATTTTCCATGCAAACTAGACATTAAGACAGACTGAAAAAAACATATGTATAAGCCATGATTATATTTTCTATGTATACAATTTGGTTTGGTATGAGTGACTTATATGTGGACAACCTTTGTCCCACAGTCCAGTTTTGGACATTAAATACAGCAATATTCAATTGAATGTAATTGCATTAGTAACTTTAAGACATATGACATGCAGCCTAGATGCTCCTCTGAAGTAGTCTGCATTGTTTTGATAGAAAAAGATGACACAATAGATTTATAGAAGTCAACATCTGTATAAATTCACTGCAGATGATGGAGGAGATTAGATGATATGAATTCAGAAAATCAAACTTGATCTGAGCAGTTCTGACACTTCAGTTGAACATTCAGCTTACTTCTCACCTCTACGCAGCTGGCAGTGTTTCACTGCCATCACTGTAGTAGTACGGGAACAATCAGTGTGCACCAGTCACCTGTGTACACCGGTGTGCACCAGTCACCTGTGTGCACCAGTCACCTGTGTACACCTGTGCTCCTGTCACCTGTGTCTTTCTGTGTGCTCCTGTCACCTCTGTGCCCTTGTCATCTGTGTGCTCCTGTCACATGCATTCTCCTGTCACCTGTGTGCTCCTGTCACCTGTGTACACCGGTGTGCACCAGTCACCTGTGTGCCCTTGTCACCTGTGTGCTCCTGTCACGTGCATTCTCCTGTCACCTGTGTGCTCCTGTCACCTGTTTGCTTCTGTTACCTGTGTGCCCCTGTCACCTGTGTGCCCCTGTCAGCTGTTTCACCTGTCACCTGTGTGCACCAGTCACTTGTGTTTCTGTGTACTCCTGTCACGTGTATACACCTGTGTGCTCCTGTCACCTGTGTGCTACTGTCCCTTGTGTACTCCTGTTACCTGTGTGCTCCTGTCACCTGTGTGCTCCTGTCACCTGTGTGCTCCTATCACCTGTGTGCTCCTGTCACCTGTGTGCTCCTGTCACCTGTGTGCTCCTGTCACCTGTGTGCTCCTATCACCTGTGTGCTCCTGTCACCTGTGTGCTCCTGTCACCTGTGTGCTCCTATCACCTGTGTGCTCCTGTGTGCTCCTGTGTGCTGTGCTCCTGTCACCTGTGTGCTCCTGTCACCTGTGTGCTCCTATCACCTGTGTGCTCCTGTTACCTGTGTAGTCCTATCACCTGTGTGCTCCTGTCACCTGTGTGCTCCTGTCACCTCCTGTCACCTGTGTGCTCCTGTTACCTGTATGCTTCTGTTACTTGTGTGCTCCTGTCGCCTGTATACACTTGTGTGCCCCATGGCACCTCTGTGCCCCTGTCACCTGTGTGTTCCTGTCACCTGTTTGCCCCATCACCTGTATGTTCCTGTCACCTGTGTGCTGTGTGCTCCTACATTCTCCTGTTACCTGTATGCTCAAGTCACCTGTGTGTTTCTGTGTGCCCCTGTCACCTGCATTCTCCTGTCACCTGTTTGCTCCTGTCACCAGTTTGCACCTGTCACCTATGTGCTCCTGTCACCTATATCAGGACTAAACCAGTTTTTGCTTCTTTGACATCTGATTAACCGATTACTACAACAACAGGTTTGCTGAACAGAATCATAGTTAGGCCTCCATTTTGTAGTATTATAGTGAGGCCTTCTTGAGCAATGTGTAACAGAAAAAGTGCACAATTACAACATAAATAGTCAAATAAAAGATGATTTATCTGAAGTAAATAAATGTGTGGACGTCTATGCTAAATATTGTGTGTAGTGATTTAAGAAATACATCTTGATTAAACATATCATATCTGATGTACTATGCATAGCTTTCTCCATGGCTACAGATCACAACAAACTATTATGACCAAAATGATTGGGCCTAAATCTAATATGCCTATTTAATGTGTGTTTGACCCAGATTTATTTGAAGTGTGGACATTTTAGTAAAATAGACACATATTTTGAAATGAAGAGATGTGGCTAGAGCCCTCGTCCAACCCGCCTGTTTAAATCCTGCTGCAACCAATGCTTATTGTTGTTGTGTTCTTGGGCCAGACATTTTCCCACCTTCCCCACATATGAACTGTGTGTTGTTTGTATGTAGTTGGTGGCCGGTAGCCATAGACTGTATAAATACCCATTTATACAGTCTACCCCAGACATGGGTAAACTACGGCTCGAGGGTCACACATGGCCCTTTGGGCTCTGGCCCGCCGAACGTGACCAAATTATATTAAAATAGGTAAGGGTAAACCTTGTTCAAAGTTTTTCTGCTGTGTTTATTTAATTAAAATTTTATTTAATTAATACATTTGAATTTGTACAATATGCCTTACATATTCTATGCTTTACTACATGTTACAGGCCATATATCTATACATACACACACACACACACACACATATATATATATATATATATATATATATATATATATAATATATATATATATATATATATATATATATATACATATATATATATATAATATATATATATATATACATAATATATATATATATATATATAATATATATATATTATATATACCTATATATATATATAGTGCAGAAACATCTGTGCAGAGGACTGGAAACCCCAAGGTCAAGGTGGGAAATACCTCCAAAGGTAGTGGAGAATGATCGAGCCAAGATCCTGTGGGACTTCCAGATACAGACTGACAGAATGGTGATGGCGAACCAACCGGACATAGTGGTGGTGGATAAACAACAGAGCAAAGCCGTTGTGTGGTGGACATTGCAGTACCAAGCGATGGGAACATCAGGAAAAAGGAGCATGAGAAACTAGAGAAATACCAGGGGCTCAAAGAAGAGCTGGAGAAAGCCTGGAAGGTGAAGGCCTCAGTGGTGCCCGTGGTCATCGGAGCACTAGGGGCAGTGACCCCCAAACTGGAGGAGTGGCTACAGCAGATCCCAGGGAAAACATCAGACATCTCAGTCCAGAAAAGCGCAGTACTAGGAACAGCAAAGATACTGCGCAGAACCCTCAAGCTCCCAGGCCTCTGGTAGAGGTCCCGAGCGTGGAAAAAGAGGGGGGATATAAAGACCACCCGCGGAGGGTGAGGAGGAGATTTTTATATATATATATATATATATATATATATATATATATATATATATATATATATATATATATATATATATATATATTAGAGAAATACCAGGGGCTCAAAGAAGAGCTGGAGAAGGCCTGGAAGGTGAAGGCCTCAGTGGTGCCCGTGGTCATCGGAGCACTCGGGGCAGTGACCCCCAAACTGGAGGAGTGGCTACAGCAGATCCCAGGAAAAACATCAGACATCTCAGTCCAGAAAAGTGCAGTACTAGGAACAGCAAAGATACTGCGCAGAACCCTCAAGCTCCCAGGCCTCTGGTAGAGGTCCCGAGCGTGGAAAAAGAGGGGACAAAGACCACCCGCGGAGGGTGAGGAGGAGATTTATATATATATATATATATATATATATATATATATATATATATATATATATATATATATATATATATATATATATATATATATATATATATATATATATATAATAATAAAGTTTGCCCACCCCTGGTCTATGCCAATTGTGCAGATTATCTTTGGAAGACTATAATCAATTTTTATTGAAAAATGATCCCTAAAGCGTCAGAGGTAAGTAATACAAGTGAGCCATGAATTAATTTAAAGTCCTGGTTATTATTTGGATAAACCATTAAAATGATGTTTCTCACATTCAAAAAATGTGATGAGAAACAGAGGAAATGGGTGACATTGCACCAAAGTGACCTTTTCATTTAGTGTTTAATGAGAAAAAGCACTGTCTTCATCTTGATTGACAGAAGGAGAAGCTTTTGCAGCATTGAGCCCACATGAGTTTGTACTTCAGCAGAGTGTCAATTGTGAATCTGGCATATACCCTTTGCTGTCCCAATTCAAAAGGCTATTCTGTTACTAGCAGTACTGCTAGGCCTATTGATAAAAAATGACTACAGTGAATTTCAACCAAAGGGTGGGTAAGACTGAAGCTGTGGCATTATGTTGCATAATGTCTCATGATTCATAAAGTAACAGCAAATAGCTTCAACAGCTTATTGAATGGGATATTACCATGTGTATTTGTCCAGGGTCTGTCCCGTGACTCCACACCCACTCCCACGGGCACGAGGCTCCATCCCTCTCCTCATCACGGCCTGGGAGAGCTTGGGTTGTATCTATGGGGTTGTTGTGTACGGGTTGTAAGGTGTGTGCTGAGCCCCCTCCTCTCGGTCGTCCTCTGCAGGCCTGCTGCTCGCTGCAGCAGAGAGGGCTGCGTGACGTCAGCGCGTGCAGGAGCGTTCCTCGGCTCGAGCGGAAAAATGAGGAGAAGATTGCGAGGTGAGTGAGGCACATTTCTTCTTTTTATGAGCGGATCTGGTAAACACGTTACCCTAGACGTCTTGCCTTTTGTGTGCGCTGATTCTGGTCTGCTGTGGCGAGTCGTTATGTTGACGTTGCTGCTCCTGTGCAAAGAATTTATGCAACGTCGTGAAGTCCGGCTCTGTGCCAGTGCTGTGGTACTGGAGAAAACCGTGCACATGCCAGGATGTGCCGCTTTCCTCCGGAAGGCACCACCGCTGCCATGAGCGCCACTGATGACCTCTGCTCGTTTGAGCCTTTTACTGTGTACTTTTACTGTGCACTGGAGCGCCCATCGCATTCAGATGACATTTGGTGATGCCGCTCGTCCACACCCACTTTACACTGTATGAGGCTCCAGATTGATCCATGTGCGTTGCAGATATGAGGAGGCTGTCTTCAATGGCCTCATTTCTAAACGTATCAATATTTAGCGTCTGTCCCGTTTGCAATGATCCAACACAATACTAAATATGCACCTGGAGACCGAGCGAGGTCACATTTGACCTGCTTATGTCCTAGTGCTATACAAACAACATGACAGGCTGCTCCTAAAGGTCTATGTGAATCTGACAACTGCCACTATTCAATTACAAACTGATATTTTACAGTGAAGGTTTAACAAGCCTGTAGGCCTATGCTCCTTGTGACGGGGATATTCTCATGACTCCTCATACTCCTGTTTGAGCTGCAGGTTCTGAGGAGGCACAGGCTCTAGTGTGTGTGAGCTGTCATGAGAGGGTGCACTCCTGATACAATCCTTGCTCTGTAATTTTGACCAGATGTGGTATGGCCTGGACCAGCCATGCAGAAAAGAGCCAACAGGAAGAACTAAACAAATACATTTCATAGAGGAATGAAAGTACAAGCCTGCATTTCCCATTGTTATACCTGCACTGCACCAGTGAACCTGTCGAGGTTGGGTTATTCTGTGCTCACAATGATTGTTTTGACACCAACAAAACATGACTAGTGTGCTTATGCGGTGTCAGTGTCTTTGAATCCTTCATTTACTCACTCTATAACTTAGTAATTGTTCTGATTCAGCTGAGACCAAATCCTCTCCCTATTTAGACATGCAGTGCACAGTTTTGACAGTTGTAACATAATCACAGGAGTAGCTCTGCTATGGGCATTTTAGATTGACTAACTAATTCAAATAGTAATTGATGTCTTGGGGTGACCAACATGTTTAAATGGAGCACGCAGGCAAGGGGGCAGATAGCCTAGCCTCCCCTATAATGGTCAGTGCACCCCCATAGCTCTCCCTTAAAGATTTTTGCCCCACTTATATAGCATATCCAATCTTGACTAAAAATGTTGTTCAAATTGAGACTCCAATAAAACAGAATTCTACATTAGCTTTTATAAATCACTACGGGGCAAACTACATTTAAACTTGTGTAAAACAGCAAAGCAAACATTTTAGGCAGTGGAGTGTACGCTCCATTGTTAAAAGGCTCTATCTTAACATTTTAAGTGACCCCCCACATTGAAGGCCTTAGCACCCCCTCAGCTCCTCCAACCCAAAATGTGTGGCGCCGCCTCTGTCTATACATAATTAAAGGCATCTAGTTTAAACCATGCTACCAAATCCTGTAGATGATTGCTACCACCAGGAACTAGTGTGTTATGTAATAATAGGGATTTGTTGTCATACCATAGATCTGCTGTTATTAGGATTCTTTTGTGATACATTAAGGCGAGTTGAGTTTATTTGTACAGCATAATTCGTACACAAAGTAATTCAAAGTGCTTTAGAGAACAAGAAAGACATTAAAATCACAATACAACAAATCAAAACATAAATAATCATCATAAAATTTACATTAAAAGAGAGGAGTGCAAAATAAAACCCTGCAATTCTATGTTCAAATACAAACACTCGTCCTGTTGGTCAGCCTCTGTCATGCTCTGAGTGAGTGACAGGTAGATTTAACCAATCACAGTGAAGTAATAACTCCCAGAAGTAGCAGATAATTACCTCTTAAAGACATGATAAAACTGATCTTTGATCAAATCCAAGCCGTTATCTTTGTTCTAGAAAATGTTATTATATTTTTTTGCATATGGCCCACTTAACTGCTAATTTCACACTAATATCATATCAGCCATTGGAAAAACACTTGCAAAAAAGTTTATTTAAGGCCACATAGACTTTGCTGTGCGCTGTATTGTGTGTGTGTATTTTAATTATAAAGTCAACAATTCAACAGTTGAGTTTACATTTTCTCCAGTGGTTTAGATTTTGCCTTCTCACCAGGGACTTGCCGTGTTGATCTGTGTACACTGAGGGGTAATTGCAGCTGCGGGCTGCAGCTTGGATCAATAGTAGACAGTGGAGCTACGGGACACCCCTGTCCATCAGCTCACATTGGCCAGTTACCCAGCTCTGTCCTGCCTGCCTTTAGCTTTGAAATGCCACCTCACTGACCCCCATCCCTCCTCCCATTTTCACTGTGTGGCATACTAATACTACTTCAAGGGCTCCCTGGTGCTATGTCATAAAATATGAAAATATAGATTTGCATTTTGTCATTCTGGTGTCCTTCCTTGAAATATTTTGTAGGTATTCCATCACTATTTTGAATAGACACTAATCTGTGATTGTTTTGTTTTGTTTTTTATCTCAGTGCAATGACAAGTGAGCATGCCTGGTTAGGTGTGCCCTTTGCTGTCAGGGGAGCATGTCAATCTCTAGGAGGCTATAAGATTGTCCTGTCACAGAACAATACCTCTCCTTTTCAGGATAACTCTCTGACATGGGATCACAGACACGAGAATCTTAAAAACAAAGGCTTCTTGTTCACATGGGCTGCTGGCTAGCATGCTGTTGAGGAGGATCTGTTTGCTCTGTTTGGTTGACAGTTTGGGCCATTAGTTCTAAGTATTAAATATGACTATGAGCCCCTGCAAAACATTGACCACAACGTGTAAATAAAATGGAAAAAAAACCAAAACAAAAACTACACTATATTGACCATTTCTTGATGCATGAGGGATTACAAACACAATTCAAAACCAAACCTTCTTTTGTATGTGACTGTTTCTGTTTCACTGTTGATTTTCTAATTCTGTTGGTTAATCAACTCTCATGTTCAGCCCTAAGAGGCGACTGCTGTCGTGATTTTGGGCTCTACAAAAATAAATTGAATTGAATTGAATTGAATTAAATCTGTAAATTCAGCTAGAGAACAGAGTCAGAATTCTATGATCACATTTGTCTTATGTATCTGTAAAAGTCTACTGCTATTTTGATTTGGCTTATGGTTCTGTGTAATATGTGAAATTACTCTGCATATCCACTAACATTATGGTGACGATAACTGAGTGGTTAACACTCTCACCTCCCAGCAAGAAAGCCTAGGATTGATTCCTGAATGAGGCCTTTCTGAGTTTGCATGTCCTCCCACAGTCTTTGAAGGATCTCCAGTTTCCCACATCCAAACCAGAGTGGAGACATGAATAACCATGTAAGCTATGTCATTTGTTGTATGAAACTTGTAGTTTTGTTACCCCTAAGCTAACACCCTTGTTGTTCTAACAATAATATAACTAATGTACAATTGTATTACAATAAGCGCTGTACTGAAGGCCTAGCACCGGCTCCCTGTGGGCTGCAGCTCGTGTCACACCTCCAGCTCTGTGTTGCTTCCTCCACGATGCTATACTGCTAATGCTAAGTGTCTGTTTGAGTTCAGTGATGCTATATTCAGGCTGATTTTGCTCCAGTATGAAGGCTTAGACACACCTTGACTCACTCTCCTCTCTGTGCCCCTGAGCTAAACTGTTGTTCATCATTTTAGTAGGAACAAACAAATGTAGAAAAGAGTCATAATGATCATTTAAAATGCCCACTGGAGTGCAGTGTTTCTAAACTGTGTACATCGGTGTCCACTTGGTGTTCATTGTCAGGTCAGTTATCTTATCACACCTCTCTCTTGAGATTTAGTCTATTTTGATGAAGACAACCTCCACATTATGAACATAATGTCATTTTTACAGTATTATGTTTTTAAGGAAAACAACATCTGCAAGAAGCAGGTTTTGTATGTTTGTTTTTCCTTGACCTGGTAGTCTTTATTTTCAAAGTGTAAAAGTAATCCACGTTGAACTCTTGAACCTAAGGGACAGTTTATAATTTTCAGACTGACTTAAATATGGATCTTTGTTTAAGTTCAGTTCTGTTTATGGAGATGTCAGTGGTTATGACAGTGGATCCACTGTTTACTCCTGACATCACACATATCAGTGTAGTGGGCAGTGCAGTGCTTTTCATCATCAAACCTGAATCAATAATCCCGTCAAATAGCTGTCTGTCATAGTTAACTGTTGAAATGAAGGCACAGGCTTGCCTTAGTGCTTTTGTTCAGTAGACCTTATGCATAATACATAATCTTCAGATTACATGTGTGTTTTGACTTCTTCCAGGATTCTTATGAAAATATCTGAAATACTATCTCTCTTACTTTTCGCAGTAGAATTGCCTGTAAAGTTCCCTCAGCTGAGCCCCAGAGGGGGATGTGAGTTTTGACTTGCTAGCACTCTCTTTTGAATCCACTTCCTGACTGTGACTGGTTAAGTGTCTCACTTAGGCAGATGGGAAGCCCTGCTGTCTCCAGTGTCCGGACTGTGCCTGCACTGTCCTTCTCTTTTAATAAGTGAGCACAACCTGCCAGCTCACTCCATTCAGTCCAAGCAGACTGTTAATAGCAGACCACCGGTGGCTAGGGATTCCCTGCATTAGCTCTCCAGTCTTTACAAAAACAATAGTCGGCACCAGCGGTTTGTAATCACTCATTTACTTCTATTACCCCTGTTTTATACAACTCAAAATGTAAATCTAATTTCTCTTGGTTGTCCCAGCTCACACTACAGTTGTGTTTGTCTTACAAGACTAGAGTTACGAGATCCTCTTTTGAAGGATTAAGAGCAGTGTTCAGAATGATCCTGAGCTTCTAAAGTTGGTACTCAGAGCACTTTCACTAATGGATCCTGTGTCCACATAACTGTTCCAGGCCTCGTGTAATTGACTGTCCAGATTTTAGCAGACTCTGCTTCTTAACCTTTAGATATGCATAGTGTTCATGTTCCCTGACCACTGAACCTATGGATCAATACTACTACTTAGATAACTCGGCTGTTTCACTGTCACTTTCATTTTATAATAAAAGAACCAATGAATATTTTTGCAGTGAATGTCTGGCATTTTCTTTGTTCAGTGTTTCCTGCTGTTAAGTTTTTTAATTATGTAATCTAATCATTTGTTGTCAATGTGAGGTTTGTAGAGGCATTATTTGTCTCATCAGCCCTGTCAGGACAAAATATCAGGTTGACAAACTGCAATCTAAGTGATAACTCTTTTCTGTTCTGCTTCAGGACCTTGGCAGTGCAACCTAAAATGACCCTTAACCTTTGCCACTTAATGTGGTTGTTTGACTGCTGGACTCATGAGATTTCTTCCATTGAGTTGCTGAAGTCCTGATTTCACCATGAGCAGATCTGATTGGCACTCCACCCTCTGGCCTTTATATTGGCGCTACCGTTCCACTGAGTGAGCGCCCCCTCTCTTCTTTGGTCGTTACTACACGTAATGGCCTCTTTGGACCTGCCCTACCGCTGTCCTCGCTGCGGGGAGCACAAACGCTTCCGAAGCCTGTCGTCCCTTCGCGCTCACCTGGAGTACAACCACACCTACGAGACACTCTACGTATTGTCCAAATCTAACAGTGTGTGTGACGCCGCTGCTCTGCTGCCCCTTGTGGCTGAAGGTGCTCTCATCACCCCAAACAACAACGACTCATTTGAGCCCCTGCGACCCTCAGCGCTGAAGGAGAGGCATTTTCCCTGTCGTGAACTTCCCTGTGCAGACGAGCTCAGTCTGACTCCTGCTCACTCCAACAGTTCTAGTCGTTACATACCCAATGTGGAGTTTCCCCTGGGAGAGATTTTCATGAAGCAAGCCATGGCATCTACAGACCCAGGTCCCCATGGTAACCCTGGCACAGCTGTAGCAGTAGCTGCTAATGTGGCAGCCAGTGCAGTGGAAGCTGCCTATGAAGAGGGGCTGGCCAGGCTGAAAGCACGGGCCTTTGAGCGGCTGGAACTGGACGAGAGGCTGGAGAAACTGTCTGAAGAGGTAAGACTCTGAGGAAGACACTCAATGAATGCATTGTACTCTCATTATGACTTAGTGTGTTCCAGCTTTTACATCTGTAAAGGGGACACTTAACAGACCTATTGCCTTGTGTGTTGGCCCTAAGGTGGAGCAGAAAATAGCGGCTCGTGTGGGTCGTTTGCAGGCTGAGCTGGAGAGGAAGAGCTCTGAGCTGGAAAGGGCCAAGCAGGAGAGTGAGCGTCTGAGCCAGGAGAAGCAGGACCTGGAGGACAAGGCCACCGAGCTGTCTCGCCAGGTGGACGTGTCTGTGGAGATGTTGGCCAACCTTAAGCAGGACCTGGTCAGCAAGGAGACAGAGCTCACACACAAACAGCAGTAAGTGCACATACAGACGTACAAGTCAACAGGTCCTGCAATCGGTTATTCTGTTAAAATAGGACCTCTACCCATTCATTTTGGTTGATTTATACAATTTGTTGTTAGTTCAGCCTCAACCTCAAAAATATAGAATGTTGTAATTTGTTATAACAATGCTCCAGTCTTTCAGGACAGTAGAATGCTCCATCTTGTGTTTGAATTGTCCACAACAACAACAGTTGGCCATAAACATTATGGAGTGTGTTCCTGTGGTTCACATAGGTGTGCCAGCATTAATCTGACCAAATAAAGAAAATTCACTCGAGTAGTCTTGTGTTACCATGCAGAATGCAGGTCTAGATGAAATAAGCTTCTTTTGTTTTCTCTCTGAATACCAGTGAGCTGGAAGATGGAGGTCACCGTCCTAAAGTCATAGCCCGCTGTGTCTGTGGCTCTCTGCCCCTCTCCCTTTCACACAGTTTATTCTCTCTGTCTCTGAGGAGAAACTGGCACTTAAACAGAAGCCTCATTCAGAGGCAGGAAAACCAGGAACTCAGAGGTGGAAAAAGAGCATCACTTTAAGTGAATGTTTGCAGCCAATGACTAGGCACTACTTGACAGACAGAGAGCAGCTCACAAAAGCGTGTGGTCCATCAGTCAGTAGATTTGTAGTATCAGTTTAGTGTTACCATCTACACACACACACACACACACACTGTTAGAGCAGTACATATAATGGCGAACATAATCCCACACAAATGTGTCAGTAAACAGTAAATTGGAGTGTCCCTGAGGCATGGCTGCAAAGTGGTTCAACAGCAGCTGCTGGAGTAAACCACAGCAGCCGTGCTCAGCACAAACTGGAGCTGGAGGACACATGGAGAATGGTGCAATGATTATCACTGTGTTACATATAGACTAGTATTCAACAGTTTAACTCTGACACAACAAAACTGTACTCAGACAGTGACATTCAAGCAATGAGTCACCCCACATTATAATAACAGATTCCATTAACATTATAATTAGAAAACTGATTGTTTTTATTTTATTTTGTTTTCATTTTGAATGCATTCTGTATGATTAACGCGCAGTAATTGTTAATCCGAAGCATAGGCTACATTATTATCCAGAAATGAGCAGATGTGGACAATTATGAAGCTGTTATTCAAATGGAGCTTTAAAGGCAACACCTGTCAGAGCTAATATTGCATTCTGCTCACATAGACATACAGTATAGCTCTGCAGCAGGTCTCTATCCTCAGGCCTGATCCTTCCCACAGGCAGGAGCTGTACCATGAAGCACACAGTCTTTGTAGCTGTACGAACATGAGGCTCTGAAGGCATCGCAGGCTTTGTATAGCTGTCACAGTTTTAGTGAGCAGCGATCTGGAATGCAAAGTGATGCTGTCAGATCAGAACCAGCCCTGCTCATTAAGGGACTCAGAGAGCGAAGAGGAGGATGGATCTCAAGTAGAGCCCTCAGAGGCCTCTTTAATGAAATGGAATCAAAGCAGCTATATGACCATTGATCCAAGTGAAGGAGTAGTTTGGACTGTATATTAGACTACTGTGTACATATTTGTATTAAGGATGCAGCATATTGATACGACAAGTAAAGCCTCTCCTTCATTTCTTATCCCAACAGCAATAATTCATTGTACAAATGATGTTATCTGTCAATGCTATCCCGCAATTAGCCTGAAAATTATCTTCAGATAGGCATATGCAATTAGGTGGGACGTGCCAGTTCCAATACATTTTAGAATGTGTTTAACAGTAAAAATCTGATGGACTATAGTTCATATGATAATGTAAACCTTACTGAAGTGTATGAGGAGGCTTTGAACATTAGCTTTTTTTTAAGCTGGATTTATGAGCTTCCAGGCTAATGCTACCACTGGGGAGAAGGGAGTGCTGTGTGCCCTTGAGCAACAAAGCAGTGTCAGTCTTTACTGATCTACATCAATAATTATGATTATAACTAAGGCTGAACACTTTCAGTAAAAACACACACAAAAAAAATTCTAACAGACATTGGATTTTCAATTAAAGTAGCAGTTTATAATTTAAAGGGCCCATATTACACAATTCTCTGATTTATGTTATAACATTGTTTCCTCATCAAAAACATACCTGGAGGTGTCGTTTGTTTTGGAGATGTAGACAGACTGATAATAAAGGGTAACTGAAACATGTGTGAATGAAACAAAACACAACTCCACATGTGTTTTTGATGAGTTTTTTCATAGCATTATAGCATTTAAGTCATGTTATAGCATTATAACATGGCTTATAGCTTGCAGGACTCAATTTTGTGTAATTCAAGGATACAGTATGTGGCCTGCTCTCGCTGGCTTGAAAAAGGGAGTGCCATTACAACTGAACCTGGTTTGCCAGTGCCTTAACCTTTATATAGAGTACACATACATTTTTTCTCATTCCAGGTTTTAACCAACTGGTTTTAGACATTCTAACTGGCAACCCAAATAAGAGACTCGTAAAATGTAATGGACCTTTAAAGCAGACCTATTCTGCAAAACCGAGCTTTTAACCATGTTACAGCTGTCGCCCCTCAACATATACTCACCCATAGTTCTATTTAGAGTGATTTGTGGTTGTTGGAGCAATCTTTAGTGCTTATTTTCAAGACGCCATATTGCCGATCAAGCCTCATTCTCACCGCCACTTGCATATGCCCACAATTTTATTTTCTTAATTGGTGATATGTGCAAGATTTGGCAGTGTTGCGTAATCTTTTTGGTACAAATGAAAAAAAATCTGCTACCATCGGAGGTGCTGACTCTTTGTTGACATTTGACGATGTTAATGGCGACACCAGCTCCCACTCCCACTCTAACGCGGAAGTGAGTGGACTTGTTTCTATTGTTTCGTTTATTTTATTCATTTTTCTTTGTTTTTTATTGTTTTAGATGAATAGTGCGATGTAAAATGTGTGAATTACAACATAATGCTCCACGGGTGTCATAGATTATACCTATATAGCAGGCCCAAGCACAATAGGTTTTCTTTAAAGTCAGCTTCACACTGCACCGTTTGAACACATGCTGGAGCATTAACATTTCCAAGAAAACCGAAATATGACCTGCTAAACTAATACAGGAATCACAGGCATTTCAGAACATCTTGGTAGATCTGTAGGGGACAGGCCATTTTGTTGTTTGTAGTGAGTTTACTATACTTTATTGATAAGTGGTCTAGTGTAGTAATTTTCTTGGACAATTACAATCCCATTTCACCAGACTGCAGAGTGCTAACACTTGTGCCTTTTTTACTGGGGAAACCTGCTACATTTTTTTTTTTTTTTCTTTTAAGAGCTGTCCGTTTACTGTGAGTCTTTTATCAGTCCTGTTTCCACATCCTTTTATCCTTGTCTATCACGCATCCCTTGTTGCCATAGCGCTTCACACAGTAAATCCAAGGCCTGATGATCACACAATGTGGTCAGACTGGAAATGAAAGCAACACTATTCTCAATGCAGGTGTCAGATGAGAACCAAGTAAGACACCCACTCAAAATGTGGATTTAGACTAAGAAAAGGCTTCAACTTCCATCTGCCCATTTCAGTCAATCATGGTCCCTAGTTAATATTAATATGGCCTCATTGTGAATTAATGTGATAGGAGGTTGGCCAGTGATTTTAATTAACATTTAAACCTAATCTCTCACACAGGCATGTCGTATTAACCACACCTCATACAGTTTTGTGGCTCAGTCTAACTGTTGGTCATGACAGGAAAGAGAACACAGTTAAACGGTAAATGGTCACATTTGTTTCACCTTCAAGGCACTCAAAGCGCTTTATATCAGTTAGCTGCATATATTCATACACCAGCATACGCAGACCAGCTCACGGTTAGATTTTCATTATAGGAGAGATTTTGATCAAATCAGTTTTCACTTTTACAGAAATAGTTGAAAATGCATCATAGGTCTGCAAATGTATTTTGTTTTGGACACATTAGCAGAATGGCAAGTGCATTTGTGCTAATGTTAATGTTAAAGGTGTGCTATGTAACTTCTCTAGTGGCTGGTCCATTGCTTGCTTGTTTCCAGAGATGTTATTGCTTTTTCTGCAATGAATGATATTGTACTTATCTATCTTCAAGGAGTCAAGCAAATAACAATATAGTTTTTATGTAGCTATAAAACAACTGTAATTGAATAAATGCAAGATAGATGCATTTTAATGGCAAACTGCGGCACATTTCAGGCAATGCGATAATATCTGCATGTACACAAGCAAGTGGTTTGTCAACATAATTAGTTATGCAGGACTCAACGCAATTTGGTTTATAGTTCTTCACTCTAAGACAGGTTGTTAAGATAAGATTAGATATTGTCTCCATCAGGGACATCCAGACAAAATTTTATACAAGGGACAGAAAATAAAAAGACATTGCACATCCACAATCAAGCTATACGAGCACACTAAACGCTAAAACTACTAACACACAACCCCTCCAAGGTCTTAAAGTGCTGTTCCTATTGCACTCTCCCAAATGGACTAAAAGTGCTGTAAATATTGGTGGTGACAGTAGCCCAGAGCGTCGGTTCATTGACGGTGTGATTCCCGCTCTTGACATAAACATCATAGGCAGAGCGGTAAAATCCACTGACCCACAGGTTGTCGGTGTGATTCCAGCTCCCACAGATGAATGCTGCAGTTGTGTCTTTGGGCAAGACACTTAACTCTCCTTGCTCCCAGTGTCTGTGTACATTGGTGTGAATGGGTGAGTGGTTCTTTGATGTAAAGTGCTTTGAGTGGAAAAGTGCTGTATAAAAATGTGACTATTTACCATATTGCTCTCCTCCGTGTGTGGCCATGTGGTTACTGTGCTCCTGTTGTTCTGTTACTGTCATTTATTTTGATTCATCTGTGAAATGGACAAAGGAATAAATAAATACTTAAATTGGTTCCATTTACATTGCTCAAACATGCACAAATCACTCCAGATACAAGTTTGGGTGAGTAAAGGGTAAACAACTATAACATGGTTAAAATCTCTAAAAAGTAAATTTTGCATAATAGGTCTGCTTTTTGTTATATGTTTTTTCTTTCTCTATTTTCACTTTTGTTCTACACCACCAAGTGAGTTTTTCAAATGAGTGGTTAGGGTGAGGCTGTCCAATGCATCACTGGTTTGCTTCCTTTAAACTATATGGAGAAAAACAATGCACACTGCTACAATGCATGTACTGCCTCCTACTTCACAAGTTCCACACACAAACTGCCAGGACAATGCAGATTTTGCACCTGTATGCGATATAGCACTGGACAGCACTCAGTCACCAAAGATTCCCTTATTAACTTAAATAATGGATGTGACTTGTCAGGTTAAGTTTTCATTATAGGTCACATTGGAGAGAGTTTTGCATTAAATCATTTTTCACTATAAAGGTGCAGTACAGGTTTGCAGATGTGTTGTGCCTGGGCACAGTAACAGAATGGAAGTGCACTTGTGCTATGTTAATATGGGAGAAGGTAACACAGTAAAAGTAGTAAAGTACTATATTAAAGTATAAAATGCTTATATGCATATATGTATATATGTATATATATATATATATATATATATATATATATATATATATATATATATATATACACACACACACACATATATGTATATATATAACACATATATGTATATATATATATATATATACACATACATACATGTATATATATATACACATACGTACATGTATACACACACACACATACATACATGTATATATATATACACATACGTACATGTATACACACACACACACACACATATATATATATATATATATATATATATATATATATATATATATATATATATATATATATATATATATATATATATATACTTAAGTACATTTTTGAGTGGATACTTTTTACTTTTACTTCACTACATTTGAGAACAGGTATCTGTACTTTCTACTCCACTACATGTTTGAACAGAACTGAAAAGTTGTTGTTGTTTTTTTTTTTGGTTTTTTTTTTTGTTATTGCTTGAGACCTGCTGGTAAGGCTGAAGGGGTTTATTTTTGACATGTTCATAGTTTAAGCAAACAAAAAATATACAAATAAAACATCTAGGAAAAAAAAACAACAACATTGATTCAGTTGTTTCTGATAAACAAAATTCAGTAGTTAAAAAAAAAATCTAAATAACTACATTTGCTTTAGCTTTATTAGACCTGCACGAGGAACTGGCTCCTGTTTTCCCAGACATCTTTAACACCTCCCTGGAGTCATGTCATGTCCTAGCCTGCTTCAAGCTGTCCACCATTGTCCCCGTCCCCAAGAAGCCCAGGATCACTGGATGTAATGACTACAGACCTGTGGCACTGACGTCTGTAGTCATGAAGCCGGGGTCCCCCCCCCGGACCCTCTGCAGTTTGCCTACAGAGCCAATCGGTCTGTAGACAACGCCATTAACCTGGCCCTTTACTTCATCCTCCAGCATCTGGACTCCCCGGGAACCTATGCCAGGATCCTGTTTGTGGGCTTCAGCTCTGTGTTCAATACCATCCTCCCTGCTCTGCTCCAGGAGAAGCTCGCTCAGCTCAACGTGCCTGACTCCACTGCAGGTGGATCACTGACTTTCTGACGGACCAGAGGCAGCGTGTGCGGCTGGGGAAGAATGTCTCGGACACTCGGACTATTAGCACAGGATCTCCACAGGGCTGTGTACTTTCTTCCCTGCTCTTCTCCCTGTACACCAATGTCTCTCAAATAGTGGGGGGGGGGCATGCTTTTTTTTTTGTCGCACTAGGATAAAGTGTAATTGCACATCCACTACAGTAGGTGGCAGTTGCGCTCTCATTGTTAGAGTGTGAGTATTTACTCTAGGCCAGTGGTCCCTAACCACCGGCCGGGGACCGGTACCGGTCCTTTACGCATTTTCTACAGGGCCGCACAAAAACAGTAAATAATTTATCAGCAACTGCATTTTCTCCAAAGTGACTTTTGGCCGCTCCTCAAGACACGCTAATAACCTTGTCCGTAGATATATAATGAAAATCCTGAAAGGAAATTGCCACATAAAATCCAGTTGATATAATGGCAAGTATATTATGTCTGTGCTAGATGTGTGTCTGTGGATCAATTGGTACCGGGCCGCACAAGAAAGCAAGCGGCATCGAATGGTCCTCGCGACCAGAGTCAGAGCGCGTTGGGGCAGAGGGGAGAGGTCGAGAGCTTGTGAGTCTTACCGGGCACACAAACATGCAGAAGCTAAAAGAAAAACAGCTCTATGTGAAATATTAAGGTTTCTTGACATTGACTCCATATTCTGAAATGTTTGAAATGTTCATGAAAATAACATTTTCTTTATAAATGTATTTGTGGCGTATCTGAATCTTATTTTGAAGGGATATTTAAACGTTACGATAGTGACCAGCGACATCCCCTGGCGGAGAGTAGGGGGGGCGCGAAAGTTTTTCTTCTTCATGGGGGGCATAACAGAAAATAACTGAGAAGCACTGCTGTACACCAACTGCCGCACCTCCAGCCACGACTCCGTCAAACTGGTTAATTTTGCGGACGACACCACCCTCATCGGGCTCATCTCGGACGGCGATGAGTCTGCCTACAGGAGGGAGGTGGACCAGCTGGTGTGCTGGTGCAGCAGCAACAACCTGGAGCTTAACACCCAGAAGACAGTGGAGATGATTGTGGACTTCAGGAAAGTCACAGCCCCCTGCCTCCCCTCGCCTTGACTGACTCCACCATCACCACTGTAGACTCTTTCCGCTTCCCGGGCACCTGCATCACTCAGGACCTCAACTGGGAGCCGACCATCAGCTACCTCATCAAGAAAGCCCAGCAGAGGATGTACTGCCTGCGGCAGCTGAGGAAAGCCAAGCTGGCAGTCCAGATGATGGTGCAGTTCTACACGGACATCATTGAGTCTATCCTCACCTCCTCCATCACTGTGTGGTTCGCTGGGGCCACTGCCAGGGACAAGCAGAGACTGCAGCGCATTGTGCGCTCTGCTGAGAAGTTGATTGCAGTCTTCCATCTCTCCAGGACCTGTACATCTCTAGGACTCGGGGGCGAGCAGGTTGTATAGCAGCTGACACTTCTCACCCTGGACATGGACTATTTGAGCCACTTCCCTCTGGCAGGAGGCTACGGTTCATTAGGACCAAACCTCTTGTCATAAGAACAGTTTCTTCCCCTCTGTTGTTTGTCTCATGAACACTTTTTCTACCCTCTACCTAAGAAGGGGAGACCTGGGGCGACAGTAGCTCAGTTGGTTGGGTGTTTGTCCACTGACTTGAAGGTTGGTGGTGCAATTCCAACCCTCACAGATGAATGTTGTCGTTGTGTCCTTGGGCAAGACACTTAACCCACCTCGCCCCCAGTGTCTGCGTACACTGGTATATGAATGGGTGACTGGTTCCTTGTTTTAATGCGCTTTGAGTGCCTTGAAAGGTAGAAAAGCGCTATAAAAATGTGACCATTTTATACCTACCTAAGTATTTTATTTTATTTTTAAGCATATCTTTTTTAACTTTGTGCATGCCCTTATTGGTATTTATTCAGTGTGTTTTTATGTGAACTTTATCACCAAAGTAAGTTCCTAGTCTGTGAGCTGTCTTCAATGACAGTGGCAATAAAATTCTTCTGATTCTGAAATACTTTTTTTTTACTCTTAATGTACATTGTTAATTGGGTACTTTACTTTTACTTGAGTATATTTTTGCTCCGGTATTTGTACATATACTTAAGTAACAAATTTTAGTACTTTGCATGTACCACTTTTCATGTAACTTTTCTGGTGGCAGCCCTGGCGTTTGCTTGTTTCCATGGCGATATTCTTGCTTTTCCTGCACCAAATTATATTGCACTTATCTATCTTCAAGCAGTCAAGCAACTCATAGTATAGTTTTTATATAGCTATAAAACAACTGTAATTGAATAAATGCAAGATAGATGTATTTTAATGGCATACTGTGGCACATTTTAGGCAGTGCGATAATCTCCATGGAAATAAGGAAACAAGCAAGTGGTCCTTTAGTTCAAACTTTTCTTCCTGTCATGCTCAACACAATTTTGATGGTAATTGGATTGGCAAAACCCTATCTTTAGTAATCAGACTTACTTTGTTATTTTAAATTATAATAAACAGGCAATAAGTAAACAGTATTTCTGGCCAATAACACATTTCATAGCACGCCTTCTTTTCACTCCTAACACCTCACAGGGGAGTGACATTTTTAGATTCTATGCCTATGATGAAGCAACTTAACTGTGCCACCCTCCCCAACTATTTTTATCTCATAATGGCCTGCTTTTAGGAATGTTCACACTCACTGTTGAATACAAGGTGCATTATGTAAGGCTTTTAAGAGTGAAGAATAAGAATGAGAAGGGACCTATAGGACACATGTTCACAGATGGTTCTTTGTCTGCTATGACTCTGTTTATCGGCTGCTTTGGCTTTGTCAAGATTAGCAGATTTGTTGCCCTCCTGGCTGTGATGTTTAGACAGAAGGCTAGAGTAATGATGATTTAAGGACAACTATAGGTGCAAAACTGCTATGTGCAGTAAGTGGCTCTGGCTATTACTATGTACAGTGCAGCTTATGAACAGGATAAACAGCAGGTAAAGTGACTTCAGTGTATTGCACAGGGGATGATTCACATTCTCTTTCACTATTGCACATGATTACTACAGGAGGATGACACATGTACAGGGCTAGCAATGTTCACTGTACAGTCAGACAGCAGGAAGGAACCTCTTCTTCACCCAGCGAGGGTGGATCAGTCTGTCATTGAAGCTCCTCTCCAGAGTAGACAGGGTGTCCTGCAGGGGGCAACACTCATGGTCCAGCATAGATGTGAGTTTAGCCAGGACCCCCATACTCCATAAGATATGACTCAACTGTAGTTGTACTGTAGATCTGGACTTTAATTATGCTTAAAAAGTTGCACATTTCTCCCTAGAAATCTTTTTGATGTATGTAGAATTACATGTAGGTTATTTTTTTCAACTTTATAGGATAGTTGGACCAAAGACATTTTATTTCTGCTGCTTCTTTGTTTTTGTTGCCTTTGTCTCATTTTTACCAGCTCATGTATCTTTGTCTGCAAGCATAAGTATCTGCACACTAAGAATGCACCACGCCATCTGCTCTATGTCTAAAACTATATTTACTAACACTTTGGTTATGATCTGTGTGTATCCAGGGAGGTGGCCCAAATTGACCAGTTTCTCCAAGAGACGGCAGTGCGAGAAGCCAAAGCCAAGGTCCGCCTGCAGCAGTTCATCGAGGAGCTTTTGGACCGAGCCGACCGTGCTGAAAAACAGCTCCAGATAATCAGCAGTTGTGGAACCACACCCAACGGCAGCCTGGGTCGCTGCAGTCTGCAAGCCAACAAGGGCAATGGACGGCAGGTATGTACGCTCCAATCCACTTTATTTGTATAACACATTTCATAACAGTCAAATTAAATAAAAGACACAAAGGAACACAACATGGCATTAAAGCCAGAGAATAAAAGGGGTTCTTAAGAAGAGACTTAAAGCCTCCACTGTGGGGGCTGTTAGGATGTGGGAGGGGCAGAGTGCTCCCCCCTGGCTTTCTCACAGACTGTATGTATAAATGGACTAATAGCTAACCTTTGAGCCGCCGCATTCCAAATAGGAACTGAACATGGGTGCGCTTCCGGTAAATGTAACTGAGTACTCCCAACACCGTACCACATGTTCCTCTTTTGGTTGTCCTACACAGCCATTTAGGCCGTATCCCTCGCCCCACTTATTCAGAGAATGTCACACTTTTTCATTGATACTATTTGAATAGTAAAAAAAACGTTAGATTTACATAAAAAACATGATAATATAATTGAGGAGTTCATTTGCCAAAAGTGTCACGTGGCATTTGAAAAAAAAATTGTCAGAGGCCGACAATTAACCAAATATATTTTAGTGCAATAAAAATGTTATTCCATCTCTTCTTGAGCAAATCACCTCAACTACACTGTCATTAATAAGTGTACAAGTAAAATGTTTTTTACACATAAAATCAAGACTTTTTGGGTGTACTGCCTGGTTTTAATATGTTGCCATCTATTGCCATTCAAAACTCTCTCTCTGTTACGATCATAGACTGTATACAAAAATAGACTTAGCTAACCTAATAGAAAGTAAGCCTGAGTGCACTTCCAGTTGCCTCGATTCTATCTTTGTAACTGCTGCTGTCAGGCTTGTCTTTTGGTCTAAAAATGTTCATATTAACCTGGTATTTTTTTCACAATTTTGTCCGTAGATGAGAATAAGAACTAATAACAGACCTAATCAGGTGCCCTCTTTCCCCGAGATCGCTCCTGCTAGCGTTAGGAACAGGTTTCACTGACAGTGTTGTTAAGCGCCTGCCCTCTGTTACCATTGGTGCAGACGGGAAGGGGCGTTACCTTCAACAGTGTCGCTCTGGATTGGCTTTTTGTTTGCTTTGATACTCGCAGTTGGAATCCTAAATATGGAGCCTGGATGAGCTTAATTTTCCTGGAGCTGATCTCTATGGGTGACGTTACAATCCCATAGTCCACTTCTTTATACAGTCTATGGTTACGATTGATTAAAAACAAAAGAATCATATGGTGTTATTGTAGGTAATATCTATGAACGTCAATTCCGTCTGTCCCTTCAGTCCCAACACTTTCAGCAATTTGTCCCTATTTTTCTTCAATTTGAGGTGGCCATGTGGTTAAACACAAGATAATTTTATGGCATCGAAATACTGGAGGTTGGCTGATCAGGATAACAAGTTTTGAAGGGAATCCCGGTAAACAATCTTTAAACAGACTGTATCACCAAAAGACATGAGCTGCAACAAATAAATTGTAGAATAAATCAATAATTAGCCTTGAAAGTCACTCACAAAATACACTGTTCCAGCTTCCATATACTGAAGGATAAGTGGATATAGTGATCATTGTGAGTGATACACAGTGCAGTCCTTTTCCTGGTTGCTTTTGGATGTTGTGTGAGACATTGATTTTATTGAGTCGTGTGCCTGCATTGCACCATGGGTCAAATTTGTAATAGACTTTAGGGTGTCAAATTTATTTCAAGATACACTGCAGTATTTCTTGTTGTTTTACAGATTAGATCGGAATATACAGAATTAAGCATATAGATGTTTAACTAAACTTCCCAAATATCTTCAAAGTTATTAAATAATGGCGGATCGTTTTACATTCAATTATTCATAATTAACTTTAAAAAAAAACTTTGTTGAAATCATCAAGATATTCCATGAAAAAAAATATCTTTAAGTCACACGCTCTTGAAAGTTTAACGTTTATTTTTGCCATGAAATTCAAACTGTTAAATATGTAACAAAATGTTATCTAACAGAAGTCCAGCCTTGCTGTACAGATCACTGTGGTGAGCACGGTAATTGTCAAAAGTAATAAATGCAGTAAATAGTATCAAGGTTTTTTTTATAGTACTATTTGCTGCATGGCCCATAAATAATGTCACCAATATCCAATGAAGCAAGAACTACAGATTTATTTAATGTTTTCCTATTTGTATATGAAAAACAGACTTTATTCCAGGGAACAAATCCAATTTGAGTTTTTTAGTTTTTGATAAGGGTGGCAATGTGCGTTTTAAAAGCTAGCCTGCTATCAATGTATTCACAATGAGGGAAGTGATCCTACAGATGGGATCTTAGGAGTCTGTGACATCAAATCTAGTAAAGTGCATGTGTTTGTGTTTTTGATTAAATTAGGACCAGCTTTAGATTTATTAGTGACAATATTGAAAAACATCAAATTTTGTAATTTGGAAAGAACTTCTTGAGCTGTGGGACAGAATACAAAATTGTGTCATCTGCATAACAATGAAAGATGGGGGGGGGAAATTAATTAATTTAATTAATTATATTATTAATATACAAAGCAAAAAGTAGTGGGCCAAGGACTGAACCGTGGGGAATACTGTTTTTATTACTGAGCATGGAGATGTGTATCCATTTGCCATTACTGATCGTGATCTGTTTGAAAAGTATGAGGTGAACTAATTTAGAAAAACTTCATCAAAACCAAAGGAGGCAAGTTTGCTTTAGGATAGGAGAATATTTTATCTACTGTATCAAAGTCTTTGGGAAAATCAACATAGAGCCCCACACAGTGTTGTTTCTTGTCCAAGGCATAAATGATATAATCAACCACTGCAGACAGCTGAGATGTACTCTCAATAGTTTCATGCCCATTATGTCAAAGTCTGTTGTAACAAAATCAAATTGATGCAATTACCAAATCTCAAAGGCTGCATTTATTTAAGTAATAGTCATCTGCAGAGAACAAAATATCCTATCTTTTTTTTTTTTATACAGAAATCTTGTACTTGTACATTAGACCTCAAAAATGGTCTGCAATGCAAGGAATTCTTGCATTAGTTTAGCAATTTATATCATCAGTCTTCTCTCAAAGGTTAATTTGTAATCTTTACACAGTGCACGCTGAACAGAACCCCGCTTTTTAAACATATATCACAAATCCAATCTCAATCACAATACCTGTCAGAATTTGTAATGTTATTTTATGCAGCCCTTCAACAAACGGTATTCCCTTCTCACGTCACAATAGACCTCCATCTCATGTGGAGCCGACTATTGATCAGAGTCTGTATTTGCATAAAAACCTTCCTCAGGCTCCAGGAAGTACACCAAGCTCTTTGTTTCTTGGCCTGTCTGCGTTGTCTCCCTGTTTAGCATCATTATGTTTTCAGCACACATACTCTGTCATACAGTTTCACCTATTCAAACAATCATTATAGATACAAGTGACCTTTTGTACAGCACTGATCTGTACGCCATGGACACCTCTTCCGCTGACATAATTTCTTATCAGATAATTAGAGCTTTTCCTTATTTTTAGAGTGGCCAGTATTAAGGTTCCACCTTGTTGGAAAATACGGGGATATCACATATTGCAATATTTTATGATATGGGCTATCATATATGTCTTTGCCCACTGATCCGAAGCTTGGCGGTTCAAATCCCACTCCACATGTAAACATCATTAGTTGAACGGTCAGATCCACTGATCCACAGGTTGGCGGTGTGATTCCAGCTCCCACAGATGAATGGTGCCGTTGTGTCCTTGGGCAAGACACTTAATCCACCTCACCCCAGTGTCTGCATACACTGGTGTATGTGTGTGTGAACGGGAGAGTGGTTTGTTGATGTAAAGCACTTTGAGAGCCTTGAAGGTGGAAAAACTCTATAGAAAAAAATGACCATTTACCAAGAAGGGTTACTTTCCTGACTGGTTGCATATAAACACTAAAAAAGAATTAATATTAAATCCTCTGGAGTTGATTTGACTATGCTGAATTTTCTGTAAATAACAGCAATGTGAATCTATCTGAAGAATATAAGAGATACATAGGCTAGTTTGTATTGGTTCAAAACAGACCTTATGCCCTGTTCTGGTACTGCTTTATTTAGATGTCTTCTGTATAAAGTCATCATTCACTGCCATATGGTAACACTGTGAATAATCAGCTTGGCGAGAGTGGAGTCACAGGCTGGTTGGCACCTTGTTACACTGTGAAGGGAAGCCCAGACCTGTCACCCGAGCACACATCCTCCTCACACCCTGTCATGGCGTCATCAAGGTCAGCCCCATCTCCAAGGAGATGGCCCGCTGCTGCCACAGAGATATTTTGGGGGGTGACAGACAGAGGAACAGGCTTCCTCCTGTGAAGAGTCCAACCTGTGTCTCAGTAGTTTAGAAAAGGTCATTTGGATTTTTGTAATAATGTGGAGCAAGTGACTATGGATGTTATATTATCCAGTTACAATTACAGTAGTTTTATGTTTATTTTAAGGGTCTCTAAATTGCATATAGAAAATTCAGAAATTCTGTTGTAAATACACATATGCATATATATACATATATAAAGATCATGTCAAAAAGGCCAGAGACAATATCCAGATGCTCAAAGTCACTTAACAGTTTTGTAACAGTATTTATTCACTCAAAGGAACTATTATAGGTAGAGCTGCCCTGGGCTAGACTGGCTTCCAATCTAAGCCATCAGCCCCACCACTCACAAACTCACCACATTAATACTTAGCAAAGTGGGTGAGGTGTATTGCATATGGACACAACAACAGTGTCCACAGAGCAGCCACTGCTTCCCCACTGCTCCTGGTGGTCTTAGTGGTCTCCCATCCCAGTACTAATCACTTTGAGATTAGATTGTCACTTTTATCTGATGATTATGGATTAATATATTCAGTGTAATTCAATAACATCATTATCCAAACATCTCATTTATCAGAGCACCTTTGTAATAAAATCTCATGATAACAGCTAAGTGGGTTACTTGTGGATTCCTTCTTTGATTATTCATTACAAGGCATTGTGCATTGCTTACTATACTTGTACCAACTAAATACTGGATTGTAAAAGTGAAGTGAAGTGGGAAATGTTATATATGTTTTATATACAACTGTGTGTGTTTTACAGAGAAACTCAAGTCTTTCCGGAAGCACAAGGGGCATGTACCAAGTGTCAGAGAGGCGCTCCTCCCCCAGCACTGGGTAAGTGGACACACTGACCCCAATTAGTATTTATTGACACTGTCACATCCCTTTACTTCAGACCAGGGAACTTTCAGTTGTCTAGAGGCTCCATTAGACCTTAAAGAATCTATGCATCGTGCTACTAATTAAACCTTTATGAAGTGATGCCAATGCTTTCAGTAGTCAAAGCTCAACCCACCAAGCGAATCATTATGACCAACCTGTTTCCCACATTACGATTAGGGGCTTTGAACACAGCATTTATAGCTTCTCAATACCATCTATCAGGTGCTACAATAAAAAGTTTATAAGCTTTTATATTGCTCTCATTGGCCTTTGGTAGAATGTGTTTACCTATGAGCTATATTTTTCAGTTGAACTAGAAACATCAGCTCTGGACTTGGGGCGGGCGCTATGCCAAAAAAACACAATTTCTTTTTTGGGTTGGCATCACTATTTCATGCAGTTAGCATATTTTTATACTCCATTAAGGCCTGATTACATCCATCTGCTACTGCTTCTGAGAGTTGACAGTTCACTGTGATTGGTTGAATCCACCTGTCACTCACTCAAAGCCTGACGGAGGAATCACAAAATGACAAGCTCACCTAAATAGAATATTGTCATTGGATCAGGATTAGATCACAATTTGATTTTTTGACTGACATGATATGAAAATAGAAAAAAAGTTTAGTTGCCCAAATGAAATAAATAAATAAACATGTTTTGGCGTTATATTGCCCAGCCCTCCTCTGGACTACCAAGTGAATGGAGCACACCTCATCCTTTTGCCTGTGAGCAGCTGTAGTGAATCTGTCAGAGACGTGGAGAGGCCCTGGGATGCTTTACAGTTGACTTGATACTATATTGTGTGTGTTTTTTGCAGCTAACCACAATACTACATGGTTTTATGGCTGGAAGTTATTACTCAATTTTAAAGCTGTAATTAGATTGTCCAACCGGCCCTGTTGTAATTCTCACAGTTCACCACTAGCTGCTGTCTACGTTACTGCCGTCTGATAGTGTGTCAGCTTTGGCCTGACAGCGGAAGAGCAGAGACTACAGGTGAGGGGGGAAGGGGGAAACAGGTTTCACAGATTTTTGTTTTGGTTATGTTATTAGGAAAAGTCTGTAATGATGAATCAAGAGCTTTTTTTTTTACTTTGCTTGTTACTGGATGTGGGAGCTTGGCCATATTGCCTAGATTTCAGATGTGATCATTATAGACCAATATTATTTAATACATATGGGAAGCAGCTAAATAATGCCAATACATTTTTTGTTGTAATTCTTTGAGTTCCAGAGTTTAGATCTTAATAGAAATGATCAGGTTCAACATTTGTGAATGTACATTTTGGATATTTCACATTGATATAATTATCTTCTATCTTATGTAAGTAATACACTATTTGGTTGCTTTGAAAAATCTATAGACATACTCTATTCCGAATATGTTTTACTGCATCACTGTTTCCCATTATTAGAGGAGATTATGGGGCTCTATCCTTGCACAGTAAGATTGATGCTCTCAATATTTCTTATTTCACAAATTCACGAGAATCCATCTTGGTGTGCTCCCGCTGTAAGAATAATTGACTGGGTGGACCAATCACAGAGCAGCTTTGAGGTTTGCGCCCAAACAAACATGGTGACGCAGACAGACGTACTTCAGACAATTTTTAACATCAATATGAACTATTTAGTTTGTGAAAAACGTGCAAAAGGTCAGTGCTTTGCGCTTTTGTGACAAGGACAATGTCTGTACTTTTCTCTCAACTTGATATAGGAAAAGTCAGATTTTTAGTCTTGTTCTACTGTTGAGAATTTTTGCCTTTTTAGTCTAAAATAAGCAGAACAATATATTGGTATTAAATAATACTTTTTGTTTTTATTGTCATAAATGTAAAAAATGTATTCAGTAAAATTATTGAAATTGTGCTACCAAAGTCCCAATATGAACCCGGGGGAATTAACACTGCTGTAATGAGATGTAATATATGTTATAGCATATGTGTGAAGCTAGGACATTCTATGGATGTGGAAGTACATTCACCAGTTGATGTGATTTTCCTGTTGCCACCAGCTGCCTTGTGTTGTCTGTTATATGTTGATAGCTTAGCAGTGAGAACAGAGAGGACCTGAGGGTGGCAGGTTGGGCGTCCCGCTGTATATGAGGTGTGACAGAGGTATTTGTGCACCCTTTTGGAGCCATCAGACACATTGTGCAGCTCTGACTAACACAAGTGTCATTCCGAGTTGCTATGGGAGGTTTCCCAATGTGCCATCCCAGGGGGATCTGCCAGGCCTTCCCCACTGAATCAGCTCTGCTTATACAGAGCATGTCGTGTCACACAAGCCTGGTGCCATCTGCTGGGTTCTCATTTTAGCCAACTTGAACATCAAGAAGTTATACAAGAGTTCTCACTATCCTGTTAGTCAGACTGGTAAAGGCTGCCAGATGGCCCTAGATGGTTCTCTTCAATGTAATTTAATGCCTTTGACTCTAAATAATGCTTTCTGTCGACACGCTGCTATGGTAAATGGTAAATGGTCGCATTTTTATACAGCGCTTTTCTACCTTCAAGGCTCAAAGTGCTTTACTTCAAGGAACCACTCACACATTCACACACACATTCATACACCAGTGTATACAGACACTAGGGGCAAGGTGGGTTAAGTCTCTTGCCCAAGGACACAATGACAGCATTCATCTGTGGGAGCTAGATTTTCTCCAACCAGTGGATCAGTCAGTGGAGTCAGTGGATTTGACCGCTCAACCAATTATATTTATGTCAAGATCAGGATTTGAACCGTCAATCTTTGCAATTATTATCATTATCTTTATTTTATTCTGGACTTTGAGGGCATTGTGTTTATTTGGATTGAGAACTAGATGAATCCAGTCCACGTATAATCAGTTTTGCTACAGCTGACCTATTTGATAAAAACTGCATTAAAAATTTCATATGAATTCTCAATATTTGTACATGAGTTATTACCGTAGCCAGTATGTCCATCTTTCTCCTAATTACAGAATACATACTAAACTTGTGGTTGGGGCTATCACTGTCAATAAAAATGCAGTAGTCTTGCATTTGACAGTATGTCTATACATTCTGAATGGAACAAAAAGAAAATTGTTTTGTAAATGTATGTTAACAAGAACAGTCATTTGCAGGGTCATCTATAATTCTGTAAATGTAAATATATGGGTTAAACTGTCTTTCTTGTTCATTGAATGCAGGGGTGGATAGAGCAGCCAAAAATTGTACTCAAGTAAGAGTAACGTTACTTCAAAATAATTTTACTCAAGTAGAAGTACAGAGCAGTGGGAAGTAGTGGGAAATGACTCAAGAAAGAGTAAAAAAAATAGCAAAGAAGTAAGTGGGAAAACTACTACTCAAGTAAGAGCAACTGTCGGTCTATAACATCTGACAGACTGACAGTTAGGAGTAAAAGTATGCTGCTAGGAAAGTACTCTGATAAATACAATTTAAAATCAGTTAAATGTAACAGAGTAAATGTAACTGAGTACTACCCACCTCTGGTTAGATGATATCACTGCTCAAAAAGGGGGTAGGATCTAGTTCACTTCTACCTACTCCTTTTAGAATATTTATCTGTTATTTGAACTTGGAATTTTTGTGTTTATTTTAATATACAAAAATACATAAAGACTTAACTCAATGAATTCAAATTGTAAAATATGAATATTGATATGAACAGGCTCCTTGTCACATTTGCTTTTTCTCAACAGTCAGTGCCTTAAACAGCCTCCTTTATAGATGTGGGTGGGATTATGGCAAGATAACGCAGTGAAAAGCACACTTTAATTATAGATTCACACAGATTCCAGCTCCAGTCTGTGTCCATGCAGTGTTGCAGCAGGAGACTCCATCTAGTGGCAAGAGGATGTAACTGAACACTTTTTTCTTCTCCAGACAGCCTTTGCTTGTGTGCTCAGCATGACTCTATGTACTTAATAGGTCTACTAGATGCCAGATAGTGGTGTTAATGATAATTGCAGCATATTTACCCCTGTTTCCCATAAAAACACTTAATAAGCCAGCATACAGCTTGTGGTTGAGATGATTTCATGCCATTAATGTGTTGATTTTAATTTAATAACAGCAGATGGCTTTAATGAAGTGTCGCTAGTTCTTTCGTGTGAGTCTTTCTCTACTACCTAATTAGAGAGTAATGAATCTCAGATTTGTCGTTGCCCCCGGTTACGTCGTTGGAATTCTTTCTACGTTTTGAGTGTCTTTATTTCATTTCATTTAATACTGGATCAGAAATATTTGATCACTTGCTTTTTTGCAGATGTATTGACTTTGCTCATTAAAGACACAAGTAAACACAAAGGTTATTTTAAATTTCTGTTATATCTGTATAAGTAGATCTCTGTGTAATATTAATATTTTGAAATGTTATTGCTTATTGTAGTTGTAATGTAGTAGATTTTTGTCTCTGGAGCACCCCATGTTGTCAAATCTAGCATCAGCTTCCCATTTCCTGATTGTATATTTTGCACACTGTGGAGCAGACAAAATTTACGAGAGACTTAATGAGCAATTGAAATAAAAAGTGTTACAAAGAATCTTGCATAAGTACAAAAACTTATATAACATGTAACACTGTTCCCTGTAGCAGTGGTCTCGTAGTTATATTTATGCTGGGTATAGTAGAAGAAGAAGTGTTCGTAGCAGTAGTAAAATTTGTTATAAAATATTTGCACTTTGTATTCACCTTGGTCTGGAAGTTGCCGTGGGCGCCACCATTGCCATGAGGGTTGTATTATTTTGCGTGGGGCTGCTGATCTTGACAGCAAATAAGTTCTATAGGGAGTCATTTTAAAGCCTCCCAGAGAATTGGTGCAGTGTCGACTTGTTGGTCACATGAACATAGAACATTTTGCACAAATCAGCCTACTTCATATCATATTATAGCAAAGGGGTCTCAGCCCTAGCTCTTAGTGGCTCAGAATTAGACCCTCTTCCTATTCATTTATATAAATGGGTGGCCCATGTGAGGCTTTATGCCCCAGGCCCCTAAGTTAGTGTTGACGGGCCTGGTTGTTATTTATTTTTATTTGTCATCATAAATACTGTTTAAATGTAAAATTGTGGTCCTTGTTAACTTCATGGTTACTAGGCTGTAACAGTTATGGAAATACCTCTGCTGCCCCTCTGCTGTCCAACCAGGAAGTAAAATTATAAACTTCATTAAAATTAAAAAAAACTACCAGGTGCTCAAAGAAAAGCTGAAGAAGGCCTGGAAGGTGAAGGCCTCAGCCCGTGCCCGTGGTCATTGGAAGACTCAGGGCAGTGGCTACAGCACACCCCAAAAAAAACATCAAACATCTCAGTCCAGAAAAGTGCAGTCTAGGAACAGCAAAGATACTACACAGAACCCTCAAGCTCTTAGGCTTCTAGGAGCTCTTTTTTTTTTTTCTCTTACTCTTACTACCAGAAGTGGTTCAATGTCATATTGTCTTTTTAAATTTTTGTTTTTATTTTGCAGAGCGTCTGGTCGGATCAAGTCAGTCTCACAGGGCTCCGGGGGCTATGACAGCGACAGTGTGGAGATGCACCCGATGGAGGACTGTCCCGAGACACAGTACTATCACATGCAGTGTCGACTTGGAGAGGGGGGCGGGTATGAACGCTCTCCCTCCTGCGGCGGGGCATCTAGAAATTGGGGTCTGCGGAAACAGGCCATTCAGAACTGGCAGAGGCGCCCGTACAGGAACAGTGAGGGAGAGGAGGGAGACGTGTCAGATGTGGGCTCCCGAACCACGGAGTCGGAGGAGATGTGGGAGCAGGAGAGGAGGACTGTGGCAGAAGTCCAGCAGTCTGCACCCCCGTACCCGCATCATGTCAGAGCATATTACCCCAATATAGGTAAGTCTACCATCCCAATAAGTAAGACTACTGTTACAATACCCATATCAGAGTGTTGGTAGAGTACTAATTAGTGTACATGTTTTTTTTTTGTTTTTTTTGTTTGTTTGTTTTTAGAAAAAAAATTATATACATTTTATTTGCATTCACTGATAATTTCATTTCAATTTCAATTCAATTAATTTTTGTAAAGCCCAAAATCACGACAGCAGTTGCCTCTTAGAGCTGAACATGAGAGTTGATTAACCAATAAGATTTATGATGGAATTTTGGATTTCATTAAAATCTTGCTACAGTTTTAAAAGCGCCTGATCAGCAGAGGACGCACTTGCATACAAAACAACATCATCTGCATATAAATGTAAGGTTTCTCTTAAGTTGCGACCGATAGAATTAATAAATATAGTTTAAAAAAATAAATGAATAATGGGACAAAAATTGAGCCTTGGTATTCCTTTACTTAAGGAATTTGAAAATTTGATTTAAACCCATTGGCAACTACTACCTGGTCCTACCCACTACCCCAACAGGTAAGAGTACTGTTACCACACCCCACTATGTCGACGCATACTACCCCAATACTGGTAAGACTACCGTTACCACAGACATGACAGACAGCCATGCTGCTGGGTTTACCATACCAGGCTGTATTTGAAATATACTCTGAATACAAGTACATCCAGATTCAATTGCCAAACTTAACAACAGTTAACAATTCATTAGAGCTGCTAACCTTTGAATGTTTAGTCAATTGATGGGTCGAGTGTGAGCAGAAAGAAGAGGGCAGAAGTTAGCAAGGATTTTGGGAGTGAGTTGTGAATTGTCACCACCCTTCTTAAATTTGTACAAGATGTCCTATGCCACGCAGGGCTGCCAAAAGTACTGATTTGGTTAATTGTTACAAATTATTAAAATATGCATACACATGTTTATTCTTACATCTTCAAATAGAATAATATAGAACACTAAGAAATATTGTTCTGTGATTTATTTTATTTCCTACTAAAGTGTTTGGTTTAGTGATCATTTTGATTAATCTCATCTGATGTGAAGCAGTCTATGTACTACTGACTGAGTGATTAACTATTTATGAGAGTGATGTTTTGGGTCATATAGCACAGCTCATTAAAGCCCACTCATAGCCCAATTAGTCTAAATTGCATGCACTTCCACTAATAATCTTGTGACATGATTATATGATGACAATGAAGTAGAGAGGATTCTAATTTTGTGGTAGATGGAGATGTGGAGATGTCTTGTACTGTTGTCTTCTTTCTTTGATCTATATTCACACTTTCTCAGATTTTATTTTGAATGTACTGCAGTGTTGCTTTAATCTTCTTTGAATCTGCTCAAAATGTATAATGGTATAATTTTTGCATTCGTATCTGCCATATACTACATCTTTGTACAGTTAGGGCCAAAAATAATCACAGTGTTTATTCCATTTCATGCAATTCCAATTTTATTATGTCTTATTAAAAAGAAGTAAAAATGTCTTTCAGTACATTTTTTCTGATTATAAACAATGTACAGAGAGATTTTAATTATTGCCACTTAAGATGAAAATTGTTTGTATTTCATCCTTCAAAGTCTAAACTCTGCTTTAAATCATGTGCTTTTACTGACAGAGGATTGGCTTAGACTCTCAGTTAAAAAGTTGAATTAATTGTTTCAATTAAAGGACAGTGTACAGAAAAAATTCATCTTAAGAGAAAAGATGCTCTGCGCCAGATTTAGCTACAAGCTACTTTCCATGTGCAGTTTTTGGGCAGGTACAGAACTTAAAGAGCCTATTTACATAAAAGTGCCTCTAACAACAATATTTCATCAATAACAATGTCTCATTAGAATTAACACAATCCAGTTCCTCATTAAACATTAAGACTAATCCTATAGTCTACAATTCAAATTTCTCATTATCTAAAAATACTCAAAATCCAATTGATTGTTATAAAAATCCTCTAAAATGTACAGTGATCACATTCATCAGTATTATTATCCTCCAAAAAACCTGAAGCCCGTGGCGTTAAAACCTCTCAGAACCTGAAACCCATGGCGTTAAAAAGTGTGCGATTTGTGAGCGTCTTTTTGGCTGCTTTCATCTCACCGTGTTTCTAATTGATCAGCTCTTTTGTACTGCGGCCAAATCCGAATGCTAATGTTTTTCAGATCCTTCACAGATTGTACATCTCACTGCTATTGCCAAAAATTGCATACCACTTTGCACACTACATACAAGGAAGAAAATAGCTAACACTGGGTCACTCTCCTATGACTATGTCTGTGTTTGCTGCATAAGGCAAACATTTGTGTAGTGTAACAACATGCCACTGGCTTTGACGTAGTTGTATTCGCAATGGGCCAAGTTAGATCAGATGGTATGTATTTGTGCATGTTATTTTTTTCCCAGCATGCAACACACACACAGTTGTTGTTTTTTTTAGTTCATTTGGCAGGCTTGAGCGTAGGTGGTATGTGTGTGTGAGGGAAAAGGAAAAAAAAAAATGAGTGAAAGCGGATAAGAGCGAGTAAGCAATGGTTCAGAGCCCTGATGGTTTCTAGCAGACACCTTCCAAGGCCAAAGAGGAGTGACTCATCTGGGTTCTCACCGGGAGGAATAAGGCAGGCTTGGATTGGACACACGGGAGCGGCCGATATATAGCAACAGAACATACCAAGATGGCACCAAGGAAGACATTTATGTAACCTGCCAAACACTGGAGGAGAGTGGTGCCGCCAAGCGATCAAACAAGAGAATTATATTTTCTAGACAAATACTAATAATTCATCTTTATATTGTAGATTGTGTATTTTCTTTCTATTCCCCATGACAAGATGATGCTGTACATGAGGCATTCTAGATTTTCTGAATTTACACAAACAAAAAAAAAATGAACCAAAAACTGTTCATTTGTTTGTCAAATTCAAAATACAAAATGTCCACTCCAAGCTAAATATAGCTTTCATCATTCTACCCCTAGTCAGCTCTGTTGAGTAAAGAAATAAAGTAAAGTACATAATCTTGAAGTGCATTATTATTATCATTATTATTATTACTGTTGTTGTTCTTGTTGCTATTGCATATTTGAACTAATTAATTAATGTATTTGTTTTTAAAAAATCAAATTTTGCAATTGCATGTGTTGGCAAAAGAGTCAAGATACACAATACAGATGGAACACACAATTCATATGCGTTTAAAATTGGCTTGTATTGCATAATTATGTCACTTAAAAGTATTAAAAATGTATTTATTTATTTATTATCTTCATTTATACAGGGAGACCCAGTGAGAGTGCTCTGACTCTCCTTTTCATGGGCACTGCAGAAAAAATACGAACAAAAAACAAACAAAACAAATAAGTATGTAAGTCCATTTAAAACATTAAAAACAGTTTGTTGCCAGATTATTAAATGGCTTTAATGGCACCAAAGTATCCAGTTTTGTCAATATGACCAATCAGAACATTGTAGTATGGCTGTCACTGTTATGATGCTATATGACAAGTGTAGTAGATATGAATGAAAAGCACTGCGGGGAAAAAAATATGCCATTTCGATGTGCTCTGTTTACGAATACTGTGCACTTTCTAGACCCTACTGAATTTATAGTTTTGGTTTTATGGCTAACGTTTTACATTTTTCTCCATAGGTCGACCTGAACCCATCTACAGCAAACCATGTCGCCATGCCAAGAGCCCCTCCAAATCCAACGAGGTCATTAGTCCAGAGGTCCTAAAGATGCGAGCTGCCCTATTCTGCATCTTTACTTACCTGGACACCAAAACCCTCCTCCGGGCCGCAGCGGTGTGCCGAGACTGGAAGTTTGTGGCTCGGCATCCAGCGGTGTGGACCAGAGTGCTTCTGGAAAACGCTCGTATTTCTTCCAAGGTAGGTTCTTACTTAAATGCAGACTTTTTCCTTTTATGTTTTTAGACTGCAGTACAAAAGTTGTGTTGGTTTCTGCTCATGTCTGTTTTGTTCTCCCCCAGTTCCTTTGCACATTGTCTCAGTGGTGCACACAGACACATTCCCTTATTCTACAAAACCTTAAGCCGAGACAGAGAGGTAAAAAGGAGAGCAAGGAGGACTATCTTAAAAGCACACGGTGAGCGCACATAAAAAAGGAAGTATAAACTAGTTACAAGCACTTTTTCTTTTTTTTTGTTCATGCTTTAGAAATTTGGTGATGTCATGATTTCAGATGGAGGGCAGGGGCCTGTGATGTCACTTCCATCCAAGCATAGACTGTATATAGAAATCATGGATCTATAAAATTAACTGGATAGGATATTGCTATCTTCGAAGTGTCTTCATTGGTACTACAACAAAAAAATTGCTCGTGCTCAGAAAGATGCTTCTCATAGCGCGCAATGTAATCACAAACTGTTCGGCTGATACGGACTGACAGGGGACAGGGCACCACCTCTTTTGTAGCGATTTTTACTTATTTTCTGATCATAAACTTTTTCTCAGGTCAATCCGTCGGTTGTCTTAAAAAAACGCTTTTTAATCAACTACTCTCTATGTCCGCTTTAGCTAAGCTCAAGTGCTGATTAGTTAGAGTGGTCACATGGTAGGACATGAACGAGCATATGAGCAATGTGAACAAGCCCAACTGTCATGAATGAGCCACAGGTTTAGAAGCTCCTGGAAGCAGAAACATTATAATTTATTATTTATGATTTATCTATTATTCCCCTGCTCAACTGTGCATGGTCCGGATGTACAAACTCATTGAGCACGGCCCTTTGATTCAATGGGCAGCCGTGTTCAGACCCCAGGGCTTGATATAAATGGACGTAGCAAGCCTTCTAGCTGCACGGACATGCTTCCAGCTCCATCGACTCTGGCTCCAACTCACTTTCTTTTGAAAAACTGTCAGGCTTGTAATTTTTGTCTTAAAATACTTGTATTAATCTGCACTACATGATCCTGGTATTTCTACTTGGCTATTTTGTCTGGAAAGATATGAACATTAATAACAGACCAGTGAGACGTCTTCTTTCACTGAGGACGCTCCAGCAGCAGGTCTAATTGACAGTGCCCTTGCCCTGCTAAACCAGCGGTGTGGCCAGGAAGGGGCATTATCTTCAACAGCCTCACTGTGGATTGGGTTTTTGGTTGCTATGATACCTCTGTCGGAATTCCAAATATGGAACTCGGCTCCAAAGTCACCCCTATAACTGCTAGCCTGGACAAGCTTAATTTGGCTGGGACTGCTATGGCTGACATCACTCTCACTAAGTCCACTTATTTATACAGTCTATGAGTCCAAGAGAGGCAGAATAGTGGCAACATCTTTTAAAAACTAACACAAAAACAAAGCTAAAGCAGCTGTGAAGTTGCCAGTTGGACCCAGTTAGGAATGTCTATGGTTGGACCTGGAAGTGACATCATCACTTAACAACTCTTTTTTTTTTTTTGGAATGTACTGTTTTTGAGAGAATATTGAAAATTATGATCCACAAATGCTGAATGTTGTCATTATTTGTTAGGAACTGGCTCCAGAAAATTGTCATATTAGTCTTATGATTCCTTTCAGTGGAGATCAGTCATCTTTTGTGAATGGAGTATTTTTTATTGTTTTATTTATTTGTGCTGATAGTAAATTCCGTCATATAATTCTGACCTGTTTTAAACTATAGAGCGTCTAGAATGGTGTGAAGTCATCTGGCTGTTCCACCAGGGTTTTGTTTATTTTTTTAATGTTGTTTTGGCTAATGTATCTCAATGACAGTTTTGTATTACTGCCACAAACATGGCTTTCCATGGTAATGGCTGTTTTTTGACCTTCCATCCCAAGCTCTATATGCAGCGCTAGTTTTGTTCTAATTAGTCAAAAGTCATACTCAGACAAGGATTTGATGTGTACAAAGCATGTTTACTGCAGTACTGGTTTGTAGTTAACTTATAAAAAATAATGTTGTCTTGATACAGTGGTTGTCTGGAGGAGGGTCTGGAGGCCTTGCTGAAAGCCACAGGGAGTAGCCTGCTCATACTGAAGATCTCTCACTGCCCTAACCTCCTGACAGACCGCTCCCTCTGGCTGGCCAGCTGCTACTGCCGAGCCCTGCAGGCTGTAACCTACAGGTAGAAACAAACACACTTCCAATTTGTAATAATATACCAGTGAGGGCTGCAAAACTTGACATCAAATCATGCCTGACGAAACAAACCAAAGCTGCAATGTGGACTGATATGTGTCTGGAGAGAGTGTGATATTCTGGAGTAAATGAAATGATGGATGCTTTTGGATGATGGATGATGATTTTAAGATCCTGAGAGAACTGGATGTGGATTGTGTTACAGAACTTACAGACCTATGATGGTCCAGTCATTGTAGAGATATTTTGTTTGTGTGTTTGTTTTTATGAATTATAACATGAGTCTGCACAGGGACTACAGGTGGAAATTAGTATTGCTACAACCCAGTACACCTCTCCTGTTAAGGTTCATGTATATTGTGCACTGGCCCTGTATTGTTAAAGAAATAAACTAAACTAAGATCACAATTCAAATGTTTACAGTTAGCCAACCACAAACACTAATTAAGTAGCATTATTTCCTCTTATGCAGTCAACTAAATATAAAGTGTTTCTCTGTAAAAAAAAACTACTTTAGAGCAGAATACTTTAATAAAATGCACTATTACAACATAAATTGTAAATTGATCACAGTGCTCGTCAGAGAAATCACAATTACATATATTGCCAAAATCATTTAAGTATAATAATGCACATGCTGTGTTGCAGGAGTGCCACAGACCCCGTAGGCCAGGAGGTCATCTGGGCACTGGGGGCAGGTTGTAGAGACATTATCTCTCTGCAGGTGGCACCACTGCATCCATGGTAATAATCTATCTTTACCTTATATGTTGATGTTGTCATAAGACGTTTTACTGACAGAACCACTGTGTTGACAGCCAACAGCCAGCTCGCTTCAGTAATCGCTGTTTGCAAACCATTGGCAGATGTTGGCCACACCTCCGAGCCCTGGGAGTGGGCGGGGCTGGATGTGGCATTCAAGGGCTGGCATCACTGGGTAAATTCAATATCTTTTTAAGTAGAGCTATCTTTTTTCTTCTTCTATTGATGAATCACAATCTAAACATTATTCAATTTAATTTTGTCTGAATAATAAAACAAATAAAAATAGCTTCCAATCATAGTTTTGTAAACATAAAGATTGAAAATTTTATTAATTGACCTGCCTGAACTTTTAGCCATTTTACTACATTCGTGTAGGTCTTATATCCAGAGGTGGGTAGTACTCACAGTTACATTTACTTGAGCAAATTCAGTAAAATTGTACTTTTCAGAGTACTTTTCTACCAACATACTTTTACTCCTACTCCAGAAATATGTTTATTGGAGTAGCAGTACTCTTACTTGAGTATTTACCACTGTGAGTAAATCTACAAGTGACAAAGCTTTATGCTGACAATATGAAAAGATTTGACCATTTTTGTTTCTTGTAGCGCTCCTTCAGATTTGATGTACTTTTACAAAATTTTGTCTAACCTTTGAAAATACCAGATTTTCTGAATTATTACCACAACTTTACCACTACTTTGTACATTTTTGGCTACTGCACCCACCTCCGCACCTATATTTAATCAGTTGATACAGGGCAAATAATATAGCATTTTACAAAGAGTCAGAAAGGGGACAAAGAATAGCATAACAGCTTATGCAAAGTGGAGAGGAACAAAGCGTTTTATTTTACTGCATTTTGATTAGTTTAAACTACCCCCTTTAAGCCGTTTTTTGTCCCGTTCACAGCCAGGAACTGCATGCGACTGCAGGTACTGGAACTGGATCATGTGAGCGAGGTCAACCAGGAGGTGGCAGCAGAGGTGTGCCGAGAGGGGCTGAAGGGGCTGGAGATGCTGGTGCTCACCTCTACACCCGTGACCCCCAAAGCACTGCTCCACTTCAACAGTGAGTGCAAACTGTACCCCTGTGTTACTATATGTGGAACTACTGAAGCTCTCAGATAGCACACATGGCACATGGCAGAGGAGCTATGGAAGTAAACAGCTTCAGACAGTATAGTTAAAGAAAATGTCATTCTGGCAACTGAACAAAAGCTTTAGAGTGAAGACGTTTCAGTCCTGTCTGGCTTCTTCAGTTCTCACACATTAGGGACCTGAACAATTATTTAGAATATAACATAGGCATCGACGTGCGGTGAGGTTCATGGCTGGTGAGGCACTGATGTCATCACAGTCAGATTTACAAACATGTACACCAGGTGTTGGCCCCAGGCCAATTTCTCTCCCAGTAAGTGACGGGGCCAAAATAAAAAATAATTTCAAAATAAAGCAAGCAAAACAGCAAGCTGGTTTTGTATTTTTTTTATCCTTATTCTGGTTCCCCAATTTTCAATGGATTGAAGTCATTAAATTTCTTACCATTTCGTACCACTCTGTTTGAAAAGAGCAAGTCTTTCGTCCTGTAGTCTGGAGCAAAGCATTTAGCTCCTTTAGCGTTGGTCTTCCTTTAATTATAACCCCCTGCTTCGTCCAAAAGTCCAGTTTAGAAAACTGCTTGAGCTTTAATATGTATTCTTCCTCCATTTAAAAAGTAGGGCCAGACAAGAAGAAAAAAGTGAACAGATTGCTAAACTTGGCTTGCTAACGCTCACTGTGATGTAAGTACTATGCTAATCAATGGTATACATAGAATTTGCCAGCATTGCGTAGTCATTTTGGTACAAATGGAAAAAAAAATCAGCTCTTTGGCGTGATGTGCAGCTCTCCATAGGAGGGGCCAACAGCTCCACGGCTTTGTTGTGATGATATTTATGGCGACGTCAGCTCCCATTGGGCACCGCAGTTTTCTAATGCGGAGGTCAGCGCTCTTGTTTTTTTTTTTATTAAGTTGTTTTAGATCAATATTGTCATTTGAAATGTGCCAATTATAACGGGTGTCAAAGATTATAACTATAGAGCGACACAAGCACAACAGGTATTTAAGAATGAGTCAGGCTTAGTAACTACTTAATTAAGGGCTTTGGAGTTTAGTATAAATTAAGTAGTTACTAAGCCTGAATTATCCTTAATAAACCATTTGTTTATTATGAATTAAGTCTTTGTTCATGCTTTATTAAGGCTATTAAAAGTGTAGTTATTATAAAGGGTTATCCAAATACCTCATGAGGCTTGCTGTTTTTGCAATGACAATGTTGTGTTTTGACTTTTGTATAGTGTTTTTTTTTTGTTTTTTTTGCAGGTGTCTGTCGCAGCCTGAAGTCTATTGTGGTGCAGATTGGTATAGAAGACTACTTTGAGGATCCCAATAGCCCTGAGGCCCGAAAATTATTTGAAGAGATGGTAAATAAGCTGCAGGTAAGACAAAGCTTTAACATTACTATTCACTATTAGGACTTAGGAAATGAAATCAGTTTCATAGTTTGTTAATTCAAAATAAAACATGTATTAAAGCTTTACCTATCTTCTATTCAGCGTTCAAAATATGCTTTAGACTTCAGATTAAATCGGTCTCCAAGAAATAGTGGAAAAAGGATTTTAGCTGCAGGGAAAAGCAAAACTGGATATTTTGGTGACACAATCACAATTTAATAATCTGGTAACAAACTTTTACACTCACACCTGCTTCTGTCTTTAATGTTTTATACGCACTTGTATACTTGCTTGTTTTGTTTTTATTAACAATTGCATATTTGGTAAATTATCTAGTTTAGGGTAAATACATGAAATGCTTGACATGCCATGTTAAGCGGCAGCATATCAGCAGCAATATAGAACAAAGCAGAGGCCCAAAGCATCTCTCAATGTGTAGCTGTACTAGCCAATTCCTTATGTAATCAGTGTGTAATATTTCCAGGCGTTTATTCCTCCACTGTGTTCAAAGCTTTGCAAAACAAACCAGGAAGGTCTTACACCTAAACCCACACAATGTTTCTTTATATAGTGAATGTGTCCCTAGTGTTTTGCATAACACCATCCACATGTCTGCACTTTCACCACCATTGCAGCGCATACAGTAAAACGCATCTATTTATACCACAGATACACACCGTTTAAAGCATGAGTCAATCTGCATACATGCTTCTTTGGGATGACTTTTGAGATGCTTGGCTTGCTTGTAGCTGACCACATTCAAAAGTACAAACGTATAAAAATGTGCGAAATCCCAGGTTTTATTTTTGTTTTGGTGTTTTTGGTGAGTCAGTTAGCGTGTGTTTAGCTTTGGATGTTCAGAAGCATGGCTCACTTACAGTAGTTAGGTAACCTCTCCAAATGCTCCCAACAGCTCGGAGTTATTTTTATTTGCTTAAAAAAAAGGCTCATGTTTAATCATCATTAGCAGAGGGAAATCTGTCTTAACCTGTTGCACATCTTTTCAAAATAATTTCAATGATTCTGATGGTTTAGACCAGGGGTGTCCAAACTTTTCTCATTAAGTGCCACATATACACAGACAAAACTGAGGGCCGATTGAGGGTCATAGACTGGTCACCACAGTGAATATACAGTGATTAAGATACTTTATTAGTCCCACAGTGGGGAAATTCCAGGTTACAAGTTAGACTAAACCACTAGACCTTTATTCATGCTTACATCCTCAGTGGAACACATTAAATATTTGATATGGACTTGTTAAAGTCGATTTTCAGAAATGTAGAGGAAGTTCTGTTTAATGTAATATGGGCCAATTCACCTGGAAGCTTGAGGGCCAAGAAAAATTGATCTGAGGGCCACATTTGGCCCCCGGGCCACAGTTTGGGCACGCCTGGTTTAGACAATTCCTGCTTCTGACATGTGTAGATTTCTGGCTAAATGTGGTTATTACATTGTGAAGTAAACTCGCTTATAAACCCCAAAGTTCAAAGTATTACTTGATAAAAAATGTCTCATTTTATTAGACGTCTGATCAAAACTATCATCAATAACTTTTCTGGCAGGGCTTCCACTGCTCCTTTGCCTGGAATTTTCCGCAGTATGGCATTAAAGTTATTGATCTTGTCGCTGCCTGCTGGTCCCCATGGAAATAGATAAGTAATGCTATACTGTGGAGACAAGCAGGTGGGGTCCCGTGCACTTGAAAAGTTACATGGTTTAGCTTTAAAGACATTTCGCACTAGAAATTGCAATTACAATGTACTTTTATGACTTTTACTTATGCTGATTATACTGTGTCTTTTGAATGTTTGTCTTTCACCTCCCTTTTTCTGTTAATCATTTAGATCATTAAGTTATTGGCTCAAAAACAAGAAATGCATACACTATCACCTATCATTTAGACAGACAGACAGACACGCAGACACACAGACACATACATATTGCAGTGACAAGACATGTTAAAACTCTTTTATTTTCTTTAGGGTTTGAAGAAGAGACCGGGCTTCTCCAAAATCCTCCACGTAAAAGCTGACAGTATCTGCTAACACTTCGCGAACACATCTTGGAGAGGTGCCATTTTGGCTCCTTTCAATCATGAGTGACCCAGCTGTTCGGAGCCTGCTGCATGGAGTTACAAAGACGTGAAATGGCATCAGCAATTACAAGATGAAGAAGAAGAAACAAGGCTATCATTGTTAAACACTACTATTCAAATGATTTAATAAGAAGATTTGGGTGACAGTATTTCAGACCATGAGAGCCAGACTGCGCTGTAACTTTGAGCAACTTCAGTACATATTATTATTAGTGATACCTGGAATTACCTTTCACACAGCATTTCAGTGGCAGGAGCTCATTACATTACATACAACATAAAAGATTGCACAAGTTGGACCATACTTGGATTTAGGTTTTCTTTCTCAAGAGTTCATGTTTTTCACTCAAGGTCAAGGAGACACCGGAAATGAAGACTGAGTACGACTTTTACCTGATTTATTTGATTGGCTGGTTCAAATTGGACAAAAGGCACCGTTCAGCTACTTCCAGAACAAAACCCCCTGAGCTGTACAAAGATGGATGATAATAACTTTATTCATCTGCAGTTCAACTTTACCTTCACCTCTCCTCCACAATAACAAGAACATTATATAATTTGGGCAACATTACATAAACTTTGATAGTCCTGTGTAAGACTGGATAGTTATGTATAGTGAAAATTAGTGCCATTCTTCACCACCTTCATTCCAGTGTTTTCTCCAATGTGCCATCACCAGGAGAGATTTATAAAGGCAGGCATAATACTAGTCTTTATGAAGTAAAACTATTCCACTAGAGTCTTAAGGGTGCAATTCAGGTCATGTTTGTCAATCTGCTGGCTCCCTCTGGTGGTGATTTCAGGCAACTACACAAAACGCAAAAGAACAGCATACACGTACATCGCATGCATATTCTGAGGGTTGTTTCGGTCCAAATACCGTTCTACAGAGTATTAGTAGCAATACTAACAGGAAGTGGTGGACACTTCAAATTGCTGCACTTAAGAAGAGCTTCACTTGGATTTTTACAACCAAATATGTTTACAAGTTGTCAGTGACTTAACCTAGTCCAATAGATTTCCATTACAGTGAGGTACATTTTAAAGGCCCCATATTATGCTATTTTCTGATCTATGTTATAATGTTCTGTACTCATCCAGAACATACCTGGAGTTGTGTTTTGTTCACACATGCAGACTGAGTTCTTCTCTCAAACCAAAAACAGTCTATTTTGTGATATCATGTGGTAATACAGGAAGTGCGCCACTGTGTTTTTTAGAATCATCTTTGCTAGAATCATTTGGATAATTTCAGTCCTGGAATTGCCCATCTATACTGAGCTAAAGTTAAAAGGAGCTGTTAACTTGAAAATGATCGCTTCATGACATCACAAGGTGGAAAAGAGCATTTTGAGCTTTGGAGATGTAAACAGACTAATAATAAAGGATCACTCAAATATGTGTGAATGAAACAAAACACAACTCTGGGTACGTTTGTGGGGAGGTAATAGCATTATAACATATCTTAAAGCTCACAAGCTCCATTTTGTGTAATATAGGACCTTTAAGACTTGACATACAATGGGGATTGACATGTGCAATTTAAGTTACGGGAGGCCTTTTATAGAATGTAGTATATAGGAGACTTTGTGTTTGATGACATATCATGTTTCATATGTTCTCATAATGTAATATTTATTTGGAGCTTTGTTCAGCTTCAAATAAATTGTACACACTGCACCTTTGATAACAGGAGTGGGTACAACTCACTTTGGTTCAGAACCGTGGAAATGTGCAATACAAAACAAGCTTTCTTGGCTTATATCTAGTGGCACATGTATCACTGCCTGTCTAACAAGCTGTTCATGTTATCTTAAGCATCCCACTTGCTACAGAGCAACGATGCACCAATCAGGCATGAAACTATGGCCCTTGTTTGTTCATTGTGACACTGGCCCCAATACAGGCATCATATAAACATGCAGGTGATGCAGATTACAGTAAACAAGGCACAAATTATCATGGCTCAATGATTTAAAATTGTATAATTAATACCATTTTTATTATTTTTTTCTAAAATGCTACTAAAATGATGTTAAAAAGTAAGAGATAATGAGTAATCCGAGTAGTAGTTTCCTGTGTATTTCTACTTAAATACGATTTTGGCACTAGTACTTGTAATTGTACTAATTGTAATTGAGTAATATTTTTGTCATGTAACTGTACTGTACTTTACAAACTTGCAGTATTCTTTCCACAACTGATCAGAATGCACTGTGCAGTTGGTTTGATATGAGACTTTTAAATCTGTGGTCATAGTGTTATGCCTGATCAGTGAATAAACACAACTGCATTTGTTTCTATAGGCTTCAGTGGCTTCATAATCAGTGTTATTGGAAGACTCGCCTAGCTGCATATAGTAGTGATTTGTGACTCGTCCATTCTCATGTTCTTCCAGGTAATCTGGAAGATCTGGAAGATCTGGAAGATCTGGAAGATCTGGAAGATCTGGTAATTTTACAATCTCCTCTGTCTCGAAAGGTCTAACTGTCACAATAGAGAAAACACAAAGCACTTGTTGATTTTATTTTTTCGACAATCCTGCCTTTCGCTATCAGCTCCTCTGTACATAGCCTTTGTACAAAAAAGTACCAAAATATAAAAAGTTGATGTTCTCTGATATTAACACTGAGTGGTCGCTGTTTACAGGTGGTCTTCTGTAAGCATTTGCTCCAAAGCTGACTGAAAGCAAATATAGAGACTTCTATTGTATGTAAACCAGTAGTGTTGAAATTGTGTACTAGATACATTTATATTCAATGTGCATCAGAGTATTAAAGAAAAAGAGAATACCACTATTTATTTCTATAAAAAGAGCGATGTGTATATTGTTGGCATGTTTGTGTTGGCGCATCAATCATTAAGTTGCCTTCCTAACTGTTACTGCTACTGTGGCCAGAGAATATTAGCTGTTTTAAGAGCTTTGATTGCCTGCAAGTTTGTTTTTTTTTTGTTTATTTTGTTTTTTTTAAGTCTGTTGTTGCACTAGTGAAAAAATACTCCAGATGTTTATTATTAAGAGTGTTGTTTTAATGTTCTGCTATTTCTACTAGTATCAAACAAAAATAAGAAGCACTTTTTTTCTGGGAAACCTGGATTGGCTGTTTGGTCAATAGTAATGGGGGATATTGGTTGGTTACAAGAAAGACACGATACAGCTAGTCTACCTGTCAGTCATGTACATTTTGGGCACGTTAAGGGAACGCACTACATATATGGGCAACGGTTTTATTTATGCAGACAACATGGACAAAATGTTACATATGGGTGTAATTTAGGCTAACATTGTATGTGAGACTTGAGGAACCACTTTAACTGTCTGCAAATGAACAAAGCATATTTAGTTAGTTAGGACAAACCGGCCCTAAGTCTTGTAATACTGGAAATACTTGTAGTGTTTTGCCTTGAGTCATATTATTTTAGAAAACGTTCTAATTTATGCCTCTATCAACATAGCTATTTCGTGACAAAGGACCTGTTGACATATATAAAGGTGCCAATTGTGAATGTTTTATGCACCCTTTAATTTAAAATACATTTTTGGAAATTCGTGTTTGAATGTTTTTTTTTTTTTTTTTTTTTTTTTTCACTATCGTTTTGACTGTGCCGCTGTTTGAATGATTGTACTCTTGGCCCATGCATTTGAATGGTATTTAACATTACCTCAACACTTATCTGGGCAGTTAAGTGTCTCCTTTGTACATCCATGTTTGACAGGTCTTATTGTTCATTAAACTATGGATTCTGTTTTCAAAAGACAATGAGCTTTTCTCTGATGACTGCAATAGATGGGAATGTTTTGCTACTCATTTTCAAACATTGGTTGTCATCAATAAAACTGCTTTAAATTGTATTTTATATTGTGTTTTTATTGAATTTTGTGCCTGACCCGAGTCCTGATTTTCCCTAGAATAGTTTCTTGGGGGGATAATTCCAGAGTTGTATTTTGTTTCATTCACACGTGTGAGTAACCCTTTATAATTAGTTTGTCTAGTTTTACATGTGTCATTCAGCCATATTTAACCAAACCCATGTGCAATACTCAAGTCACTTTATCACTTTCACTTTGTATATCTATATGTATATATATGTGTATATTAGAGTTTTATTTTTGAGTCTATTTCTTAAATTATTTCTTACTATTTTCTATTACCCTGTTTATTCTGTTCTCTATGTGCCTGTTCTCTATGTGTGCCTGTTCTCTATGTGTCTGTTCTCTATGTGTGCCTGTTCTCTATGTGTGCGGTGCAATGCTGGAATTTCCCCACTGTGGGACTAATAAAGGCTTATCTTATCTTATCTATCTTATCTTACATCTCCAAAGCTCAAAATGCTCTGTTCCACATTGTGATGTCATGAAGCGATAAGTTTCAGCTACTTTTGACCTTTTACCATTTCCAGGGCTGAAATTATCCAACTAATTCTAGTGAAGATGCGCGGAGTTTAAAAACAGAGTGGAGCACTTCCTGTATTACCACACAACATCACAAGGTGGACCAGAGTGTTTTCTCCGTTTGAGAAAAGAACCTAAATATGCAGGGTTTGTGTGTTAAATATGTGTGAATGAAACAAAACACAACTCCAGGTCTGTCTGTGACGAGGAAACACCGTTAGAACACAAAGCGGCATCGTGGTTCATTTGTTTTGAACAAAGGCCAACATATGCTAATCCATTCCATGAATCTGTGACACTGGTGGTAGCTCTTTTAATCCTCATGTTTCTACTTCAGAACTGTTAAAGAGTATGCTATTCTAATGCACTGCAACAGCCGCCCCACCAGTCTGGCAGCCATTTCCTGGAGCCTGTTTGCAGCTCTTTACACGTGTCTCATTAAACAAGCTGGCACACCTCTTTCCATAGAAACCATTGTAATGTTCTGAGTACTTTCTGTAGTTGTGTACCATTCCCCAAGGGTCAGTAGTGAAGAGTGACACATGTCAACAAAACTATTATCAAAGCAAATGATCTCTTTCCTCTCTTATGAGGGTTTGTTCATTTTGTGCTGTGTTATATCTCATTGTCTCACTCTTTGCTATAGAAAGCTATTGTAAAGCAATGATGTCATCAATCCACAATGTCAGTCTTGTTCACTGCGATGGCATTTTGGCTGATGCCCCAACGCTCTTTTCCAAATATGGCTGAAGAAGAAGTTTCTAGGGGAAAAGAAATTCATTGTATTTTTCCCTTTTCTATTATTATGATATTAACTTAAAGCCAATGGTGGATGAAGTACTCAATTTTGTTACTTAAGTAAAAGTACAGGTGCAGAGGTAAAAAGTTACTCAAGTCATATCACATGAAAACATCTACTTAAGTAAAAGTATTTAAAAAAACTGTTTAAAAATGTACTTTAAGAGTAAAAGTATTTCACACATTTTTTTCACACGCGTTAAATGTAGTGGTATTGATTCAAAACATTTTACATATTTTGGTCAACAGGAACAATATGAATCAGTTTCTTAGTTCTTGTGAATTTTATGTGTTTAATTATTTTTGTTCAAAAGCTCAAACTTAAACTCGAAAACTTTAGTCAGGATGCTGACTGCTTATAACACACTGGATTACCATTTTTCAATTATATTTGAAGTTTTACTCTGTGTTATTTCATTATAATTTTACAAGGCTATATACCTTTACTTTTCTCACCATGTTCTGACAAAACGTATTTTACCTAAATTTAACACACACATGTAAATGGTGTATGGATATTGAATTAAATTAGCAGGCTAGCGAAATATACTGTTTGATAAGATAGTATGTACAGTTGATGGGGCTTTCAAAATACTCATTCACTTTAATGGCTTGACTTAAGGGTGTGGGAGAAACATTGCATACAGGATTCCCTTCTTAGTCCAGTACTAATTAAAAGCTTCCCTTGTCTATTAGGCCCAGGCAAAGATTAGCTCTGTTATCCCACAGAAGTGAGCAGGCCAGCACCATCTGTCTCTCTGGCACACTAGTATACAACCTTCATTCTCTACACTTAGACTTACACTGAATTATAAACTGACTCATGGGAACTTTTGGGCATGTTGGAATGTTGTTACCTCATCAAAAATACTCGAAATGGTGTTTTGTTTCATTCACATGTTTGAGTAACCCTGTCTGGTCAAGTTCAGGGCTGAAATTATCCAAATGAATCTAGTGAAAGTGTATGGCATTTATAAGCATAGTGGAGCACTTCCTGTCTTACCACATGACATCACAAGGTGGAACAGAGTATTTTCTAAACTCAGCCTAAATATGTAGGGTTTGTGTGTTAATGAAACAAAACACAAGTCCAGGTCTGTTTGTGATGAGGAAACAACATAATAACACAGATCAGAAAATAGTGTAATATGGGTTCTTTAAGAAAACACTGAGGAATACATACGTTAGAACATGATATAGGTTTAATTTTGTTAAAACTGCATAGCATTGAAAATAACATCAAACAGGGGCAGAAGGCACTTACAAAACAAATAAAGTTATTACAGATAGTGTTATTATTAAAACATAAATTACTGATTCAAAACAACATGATGATGATAAAGACATAAAATGACAGCACCGTTGGCAACATAAGAACAGTATATCTCCAAACAAAAATACACACATCACATGATTAAAAACTACAGTACGAGACCAAGAATGTAATGCCCGAGCTATGACATAATAATCATTGCTTTAAGTTTAAGCATGTTTACTAATCTGAGGTGAGGTTCCTTTTATTATATTTCTTTACACTTCAGGCTTTGTGGTTTCGGCATTGTGCAAGTCCTGGTACCTCTCTATCAGGCGGTTTGCTTCCCTCTGGCCTGACAGCAAAGCACCATGGGTAGTGGAATAGTATTTGCGGTGGGTGGCCTCTCCAGCGAAAAGGACCTGTAATGGCTGGGAAATACAAAAAAAAAAAAAAGAAAAAAAGTTAAACATGGAAAAACCTCTTAGTGTTGCTGTGACATGCTGTGTGTATTTTAAGCTTGATTTCCGTGTCATCTTGGGACACACGCAACGAAAGGAGTGTAGGAAGCCAGCTGAGGGGGTCAAGCTGTTCCCTCTGCAGTCTCAAATGAGCAGGCGTAAACTCTTCCCACAATGCATCAGGTTGCATGGTCTAGACTTGGCCAGTACTTCTGACACTGAATTTGCTTTAGTGTTGTCACGATACAAAAGTTTCAAACTCAGCACTAAAGAATTGACTCGATACTCAAGACCGATTCTGATACCAAGATGATAATAAAAAAAAACACACTCTTTATTTAGACAATAGAATATTATTTTCACCATTAAATAATTGTACTTTCTATTATATTCCCATGTGGCCTTATATCTGTGTAATCCCTCAGTGGTCCAGGTAGGTTCCAGAGTGGTCCATGGGCGTATACTAGTCTTATACTTGTGTTATGTGTCTTATACTTGCTCTGATCAGAGACTATATATAAAAATGGACATAGCCGCTGCAGTCCAAATAGGAAGTGAGTGAGGAAGTGCCTCTTTCCATAACTGCTGCTGTCAGACTCGTCATTTTGGTCTTAAAATGTTCGTATTCTCCCGCTCTACAAGATCCTGGTATTTTGATTTCGCTATTGTGTCCGTAAATCAAGATTACAACATTATTACCAGACAAATCAGGTGCCTTCTTTCCCTTCTTCCCAAATCAGGTGCCTTCTTTCCCTGAGGTTGCACCTTGTTACCTTCACCCTCGCTCACGAGCAATAATCGCACTGCAAGTGCTACAACCTCCAGCGTTTGTGGATGTTTTTGACCTACACTGGCAGATAACTATGTCTGGAGTAGAAATGGGGATGTAGCAAACTCTAAACTTATTTGATTTGATTTCCGAGCTCTTTAATGCAGCAGTAAGCCTATGTGAGGCTCAACCCTCACGGCTCTGCCTCTCTCCTCCCCTGCACTTTAGTGTTATTTGTCAGAGACACTGTTTGCTGTTTTCATACATAGGCTTAAGTTTTTAAATAATGTAACTATTTGAGCTTAAATTTGACCTTCAGAAAAGACATCCTGTTGACATCAGTCAGATGTGTTTGTATACTGCACAAACGGCAAACGGTTATGCAGCATTTGTGGATCAATCCATTGACATTTTTTCTAAAGGGATAATGGGGGCTTCAGATGTCATGTATAATTGTATTTTGTTGTAATAAATATTTATTACAAGCACTTTACACAACCACAATATATTTTATTACTACTAAAATATATTAAAGTATAGAAAAATGCAACTGAGGAAATGATCATTACATGCCCCCCCCCCCAGTCTGATGCCCCTGCACACCAATACAAATATTTACTTTTGAATTGGAAGACGTTGGATATCAGTACTTCAGCTTGTGCTAATGTATAATGTTTGTGCATGTCTCACCGTGGCCTTGGTGCTGTTGGCATAAGGCAGTGGCATGGCCAGTCTCTCGCAGTCGCCACCACTGGATCCCACTCTGGTGAAGGAGTACGAGCCGCGGATGTACGGGTTACTGCCCCACGACGAGCGGAGGATACGGAGAGGCTTCGGAATGTCGGGGTTTCCTGTAAAACATGAAGAATACTTGAGAAGAACTGTTTTAGTTTTATGTTTCTCTTAATGTTATGGTTTAGGGTTTTAATCATTAATTAAAATTAATGTATTAATTTATCAAACAGGGAAATCTTAAATTTTCTCTTATTCACTTTGTCACTTTGTGTGTGTATTTAGTACATTAAATAGTAATACATTTAAAAGATAAAGTAAAGCTAATGTGATGTAAAGATATAAAAAGTACATATAAGTAAGTACATATCTATCTATCTATCTTATATATATATATATATAAAACTTGGTTATAAAATTCTCACTATACATTTTTTTAATCCTAATGCAATTATTTTGTGATCTTTTTAATTATGACTATCGATTAACTATGACAACATATGCTACTGTATTTGGCGGCTCTTGTAATACTTTTAATCAGAGTGCAGTGTTGTTAATCCTTTGCATTCTGACTGACTCATTTCTCTTCTGTTTTAACTGGAGAGCTCTGACTGGCAACACGTGAGTCACTGTAAGCTGGGCGACACCAGTGAGCCTACTGTATGTATATGTAATTAAGCAACAGCTGAACGGATTACAGCATGCTGACCTAGATGTCATTGTGTGTGTGTGTGTGTGTGTGTGTGTATATGTGTGTGTATGCGCGTGTGTGTGTGTGTGTGTGTGTGTATATATATATATATGTGTGTGCGTGTATGTGTGTGTGTCTGTGTGCGGGTGTGTATGTGTGTTTGTGTGTGAGTGTGTGTTTCTGTGTGTGTGTATGTGTGTGTGTCTGTGTGTGGGTGTGTATGTGTGTTTATGTGTGGGTGGGGAAAAGCAGCATACATTAGAAGGTCCGCAGGCCTCATCATGCAATAGCAGTGGTGGGTCTGAACTCATTATTTGACCTATTTGTCAGCTGAAAAACATGAGTCAGTTCTAAAATCACCTAGAGGCAAAAATGCTAAATACTGAATAATAATGCATTTTATCAGTCAACCTCTGCTGTGTTTAAACGTCTAATATTATGCAAAATTGACTCTTGTGAGCTTTAAGCCATATTAGAATGTTGTTACCTCCTCAAAAACATACCTGGAGTTGTGTTTTATTTCATTAATTAACATGTTTAAATAATCCTTTATTATTAATCTGTCTACATCTCCAACAACTCAAAATACTCTGTTCCACCTTGTGATTTTATGAAGCAGTAATTAAAAAGTTACTGTTAACCTTTAGTCCAGTAGAGATTGACAATTCCTGGATTGAAATCATCCAAATGATTCTTGTGAAGGTGGAGTTTAAAAACACAGTGGAGCACATCACAAGGTGGAACAATGTGTTTTATGTTAGAGAGGAAAACTCAGCCTAAATATGTATTGCGAGTGTGAATGAAACAAAACACAACTCAGGGTCTGTTTTTGATGAAGAAACAACATTATAACATAGATTTAAAAAAATAGCGTAATATGGGCCCTTTAAATGTGTTTGTAACATGAGTAAGCAGAGCAACTCAATTGCCTTATCATCTGCATCATTAATCCTAGAGTGTGAATGTGGTGGTGACATATGCTTCCCGGACACAAAGAGCAGACTCTCCTCTCTATTGAGTCACTGTTTTATTGTATGTCGAGCTGTTTTTTCAGCTAACGTCATGAAAGTCGCTTCCATCATTGTCTAACACCCAGCTACAATTGGTTATGAGTCACTATGCTAACAAGCCATTTGAGACACTAAACAGTAAACAGCCACTTTCTTTTATGTCAAGTTAGAGTTGTCAAAAGTATCAAAAGTCAGATCCTAATCAATACTAAAACTAGTATTGAAATTAGATACTAAAAAAAGTCACATTCACAACAACCTTTCCTGAATAGCTTTAGATTAATCTTCAGCTGTATCAGAACAAGTATAAGACCACAGAGACTAGTATAAGCCCATGGACCTCTATGGAACCTACCTGGACCACTGATGGATTACACAGACAGGCCACATGTTAATATGAATGAAAGTGCTACCATTTGATGTCAAAAATCACATTCTATTGTCTAAACAAACAATGTGTTTTTTGTTTTTTATTATCATTGTGGTATCTTAATCAGTATTGAATATTGAGTCTATTCCTTAGTATCAAAATCGAGTACACTAGTCCAAGTAAACAACTTGTTAAAACAACTAAACTGTTACTATAATTTAAGGTTTACATGCTCTGCTGCCCTCACCTGTAAACTGCCTGAACAGTTCTGTGCAGGTCTCGGCCACAGTCTCATCATCACAGCGCTCCATGTAGAGGGCCTCCTCTCCACAGATCCAGCCGCTCAGCATGTAGCCATAGCGCTCAGGTGGGTACAGCACATCAAAGCTGCATATCTTCTTATACCACTGCTCCTCAGGGTAGACCAGCTGCTCCAGATGAGCCTCGTCCTCCCACACAAACTGGATACTGTTGCACTCTGGACTCCAGAAGGGCTCAGCATACTCTAAGAAGATCTTATTGGTGGTGCTGATGCCCAGCTTCTCAATGGCTAGCACTTTGTCTTCAGGTAGAGCAGGAGAGAACATGGCCTCATGGTTTTTCTTTAGAACGCCCAGAGAGGCCGTGATGATCACATGATCGGCCAGGATCCACTCCTCATCCTCACACTCCACAGAAATGGGGTGTCCCAGGATCAGGCGGTCCAGGGGCTGGTGGCTGTTGTTGTCATTGTGGTTGTTGTCCTGGTTGGCAATGACTTCCTGGCGATCTGCAGAGTAGTTCCAGTGGATACAGCGTACAGGTTTGTTTAGTGTAATAATGTTGGATGGAATGTCCTGAGCCAGGACTTCCACGATCTTCATAAAACCTCCAGGAATGACATGATGTGCTCCAGGGATGGCTGTCCACTCCCCAAACTCACTAAGAGACACCTCATCCATACTGGGAGAGCTACTCTCACAGCTCTCCACCTGAGACACAGGACAAAGACATTAACTGCTATAAACATTATCTGCCTTTACTAGTTACACTGTAAAGATATACAGCTACAGACAGTTACAAACTAATAACATATATAAATATACATTTTGTCTGCCCCCTGTTTGTTTCAATATGGATGGCATTGCCTAAAATGTACCACATTAAATGCATGTATTTTGCATTTATTACCATGGAACATTTGAGGCAAATCAATAACCTCTTTGTGGAGACAAGCAGGTGGAAAGCCCTGCACCAGAAAAGTTACATACATTTTAATGCTGGTGATTTAACTTTGTGTAGTTACTACCTATGTTGAAAAAAACATGCTGTGGTGAGCACACACCTTGAGGTACTGTTGCAGCATAGAAAGTTTGAGCTTCTTGGTGCTCTCTGAATCATCAAGATCCATCATGATCCTTTTACGCACCACATCCCGAGTGAAGACACCCACACTATTCTGGCTCTCAGCGCACACAGGCTTTCCCCTCTGGAAGAACTCCTGCGTCAGCTCGTACACCTGCAGCAGCAGCACATCCAGAGACAGGTTAGGTCACATCACAGGTGTGGGTGTTAGCTCTGTCTCAACCTGCGAGTCCCAACCCCTGCACTTCTGAGAATCAAAATACCGTTTACTGATGTTTCTAGTGATGTGGCAACAGACTCAATATTCCATACTGATTTAACTACCATATCTATAGCTATAGGGCTCTCTCTCTCCTCTCTGTATATGTGTGTGTGTATGTATGTATGTATGTATGTATGTATGTATGTATGTATGTATATGTATGTATATATATATATATATATATATATATATATATATATATATATATATATATATATATATATATATATATATATATATATATATATATATATATATATATATATATATACACACACATATACACACACACACACACGCACACACATATATATATTTTACATAATAGTACTTTTATATAACTGTATATAACTTAAACTTGTTCTGATAAAGCTCAAAACCTTTCTAAAACTATTCCAAAATATTTAGTATTTAGTATCAATAGGATCTGTTAATCTGAATTTTGATACTTTTGACAACCACAGTTTCTCAGGTTGCAACTAACAAAATGTTTTGCTAATGTTATGATCCTGCTTGTTCCTGTGTCCTGTCCTGCCCTGCTGCCTGTTCCTGTGTGCTCTTCCCCCTCCCCCACCTGTATGACTTCGGAGGTGGGCGGAGTTTCCCGGTCCCGCCTGCACGCACCTGCCGTGTATTTAAGGACCGCGACTTCAGATATGCGGTGTCAGAACGTCCGCATATCAATGTGACTACCTAGCTCTGCTTCGTTTGCTTGTTGCTGCTTTTTTGCTCTACTTACTGGATTTTTGCTCCTCCTAGACCCCGCACCCTGCCTGTTCCTGCTCCGTCCTCTCTGTAGTGATGGTGAAACCGAAACCTCATGAAACACTGAACCACTTTGAGACAACTGCACTGAAAATGACACACTGCTTCGAATCATTTGACACAGTCAGAAGAGCGACATCTGCTGGATTTGTGTGGATGTGACGTAAAGCTTTTGTGAACCTCACTTACCCCCTTCCTCTATCCCCCATTGCCCTTTTCTGTGACTTTTATCTGGATGAATTTATATCAAAGTGGCTAACCCACCTGTCAATAACTGTGTGAAAAACGGGGAGATTCACAAGCGACCGGACTCACATCTTTGTAAAATTGGCTATTATTCTGGATCTCAGGCAAACTCACAATAACTATGTGTGGTCTCTCAACATCTTTGCACCTTAGCGAAAATGTATTTTAAAGGAGACATATTTTGCTTTTTTTCTATTTGATGAAATTATAACTTATTCTTCTGTTTATTATGAAATTGTTTTACATTATTTTTGTGTCAACTTGTGTTTAAATTAAGTTGCTTTTCCCACTTTGGCACAGCTCACGTTTTTAAATGTGCTATACTAATAAAACGGCTACTTTCTAATAAAAAAAAAAATACTTTTCAATCTGGTGTCTTTGTGTCCTATACTTATATGTATGTATTAGTTGTACTCTAACATGGCCAACTAAAGAGTTTGCAGCTACAGAGGCATTTTAAACTGGAAAAATTGGAGAATAAAATGATGTGGTTAAGCAACTGGGATAGTGAGAGTGCGACTGTAGTTTTTCTGAAATTGGAACTTTTTTGGAAAAGGTGTCAGGTGTGTGAGTGGGGGAAATGTGAGATAAGGTATTTGTAAAGTTTTAGAGCTTTTTATTGAAGAAAAGAATAATTTCGACTGTGTTGGGTTTTAATCTGCTCCTCTTCTGGTTCACTACCTCTCCAGCATTGTCACCAAGTGTATATAACTGTATCTGTACTAGATGTAATCTATTCTTACCTGCTTTAATATAAACTTTCCCTTATTGAATAACTAGTATAGTGATAGAAATGCCATCAACAAAATCTCCTCCTCTCAAAACCCACAATTCTTGGGGGATTCAGATTAAAGCTATGACACAATTACAAGCCACCCCCATCAAAATTCCCACGCAGCAGCTTGAAACCCGCAGCTTGACACGTGTCTCTGACACTTCTGACGTAACGAGGCCTCGGTTTGACTGGTCACGTGATTTTTGGCGTGGTGAAGCGTGTATCGAAACAAAGCTCAGCAACACTTCCGCTTCATAGGGTCGGTACAGTGTCGAGCTGAGAGGCTCGAGCGCAGCATCTCTACCTCTCTGCCTCCGCCCTGGACCCTGCACCTTGCCTGGTATCGTTTGTCTCTCCTCTTGTCTCTGTCTCCCTGCTCTCTGGACTCTGGTTCCAGTCCTGCACCTAGCCTGGCTCGGATTACCTGCTTGTTTGGACTCTTTATTGAGCTTGTCTTTGAACTTTTCACAACTGTAAAAAAAACACTGTTAAAACTGCCCCGAGTCTTGCACCTTTAAATAAAAAATTATTCAACAAGCTATTATTCTTTCAACTAATCGTTTAAATGTTTCAAGTTCGCAAGTTTGGAATTCCGACTGCATGTATAATAGCAACCAAAGAGCCAGTCCTGATTTGTCTGTTATTAACGTTCATATCTTGATTTACAAACACAGCAGCAATTATGGAGAGAAGGTGAACAGTTTTTCAATAGAAAGTCAATAAATAAATAAATATATATATATATATATATATATATATATATATATATATATATATATATATATATATATATATATATATATATATAATATATATATATATATATATATATATATATATATATATATATATATATATATACATATATATATTATATACACACACTTCTCATGTCACAGTCATGTCGGACTTTACGATTATTCGATTACTGCTATTATTGTGATTTCAGTTATCGAGTAGTAGGGATTAACTAGATTCAGTGCCAAATGTTTCAATAAATTGTACAGTAACAATCTCTCCTATAAATCTTCAACCCTTAAAAGCTTTCAAGACATATATTTAATGGACCACTCTACTATTACTGTATCATTTTGCATCAATATTTTTGTAACTTTTATGATAAAAAATGTATATAGAGATTGTCCTTGCAGAGATAAGCCAGAAGAATATGTGAGACTTTCTAAGAAACCTAAACAAAAGATTAAGCAGTATCACTGTGAAGATGTCAAAATACTAAAAAAAACCAACAACAAAGGCAACATAAAATTGAGGGCAGTCTAAAGCCATTCTGTGCGCTCTCCCTCTAGTTCTCCACATGTGACCTAGATAACCAGCACTAATCCTGACAGGGGTTCCACAGAGGACTTGACACACAACTGACTGAGGTTGACTGGCATTGCTAAGAAAAACATCAGCAAAACAAGATCAAATTCATGTCACATTATACTTTGCACATATGCTAAATGCTATCAGAATCAGATAAAAGCCGTCTTTCTGAGTATTGTATATATTTTCTGCTATGTAAAAGCTTAGATGTCTGTTCTATATTGTCTGTACAGAACAGATGAGCTCACTGACCTCGCTGTATAGGTCGCTGAACTCCTCCACCAGGTCCTTCGGGATCCTCTTGCCCACATTGGTCTGGTAGTGAGCCACTCCGCTCTTGGTGTACAGGCTGATTCGGCCCACACTTCTCTCCTCGTCCGTGGTGTGCTCCAGCAGCCCGTTGTCCTCGGCCAGGTGGTACACTGGGTTCCCATTCGCCCCATGTATCCAGGTGGCTCCGAGCTCCAATGCTGATTTACCTGAATAAATGAAAACAGAACCCACCACTGTGTTTTGAGCATAGAATTCAAAAGCATGCCAGGACAGTCAGCTGACACTTAGATTAAAGAATTACAGAATGAGGTGACTTTAGTTACTGTGGTGTAACCTCTGAATTCCACTGGAATACTTTTAATCTAGTGCTTTTCCAGTAGGGGATGTGGTTACATTGAAGTAAAACCTTCTAACAATGTGCTGGCATAATGCAAAATGAAAGCCATAAATAACCACTCTCATAAACCGTTGTTTATATAACATATTGCATTATCAGTGAGATTAGGTTTAACAGTACAGTCTGTTTCTACACGTAAGCCAATATAATATGTGACATATGCTTCTCGCACTGAGGCCCCATACCACAAGGAAACAGAGCGTAAACACAATATGTAACTGTGTGAGTACACAGTAGACTTTTGAAAAAATCTGCATTAGGTAAATTTCCTAAATTTTTTTAGGAGGGCAATGCCTCCCCATAAAAGGTGCCTAATGCACTTTTAAAGTGGAACTAAACACTTTTTTGCTACTAAACTGTGCATATAGTGGTTAAATAGTATCTACTGTTTCTAGTCATTTTTTGGCAACTTTGGTGCAGCTTTGTAAGTAAAAAATGTGCAAATCTAAATGTGTGCTGCCTTCAGTGGCCTCTGCAATTTCCAGTCGATGGTGACATCACACAACACTGCCCTGTTATCAGAACACCAAACCCCTGGCTGCAGGAGGAGCGATAGAAGCATGGATACCTGTTTGACCAATCACACTGTTCTTCATACACCTAGATCCCGCCCCTCTTCCCTCCTCACTTTTTTCTTTAGTCCTCCAGGTGCAACCCACTTCAGCAGCACTATTTGAAATGCATTTGTGGGCGGAGTTTAGGTGTGTAGTCTCACTATAAGGAAGACTATAAGTCTATAACTACTGCACAGATGCTCACCGTTCGGGACACTTAGAACTCTGCCCCCGATGTGGTCTGCTGCCTCTAGGATGGTTACATCTGTGAAGCCGTGCTCCAGTAGGACCTTGGTGGCAGAGAGGCCGGCCAAGCCTGCTCCGATGACTACTATTCGAGGCTGTCGATGGCTGCGTAGGCCACTACTAAGAGGATCATCAGTGCTGTCTGAGGAAATGTCACAACTTTGCATTCCGTCCAAGCTCTTCTTTTATGGAGTCTATGAACAGAGAGACAAATCAAAATTAAGACTTTTTGCACATTATTCCTAATCATTCCCAGTGGTGGAAGAAGTACTCAGATGTGTTACTTAAGTAAACGTAGCGACACCGAAGCAAAAAAATTCTCTATCTATATACCAGGGCTATGTCCCACACAGTGGGGTAGCCTAGACAGGGCACACACTCCCGTTTCCCTCCCTCCTTCCCCTCCCCAAACCCTCCCTCCTCGCGACTCTCCATCTCCCCCATCTGCACCAGCGTCCCCTCCCCACCACCATCACCACTCTCCTCCCATTGCCTAGAACCTCTGCCGAGGAGGCCAAGCCCGCACTGACGTCCACCCGCCCCCCCATCCATGCACCGGACAGCCGAAAGGGCAGCCAGCGTACCCGAGTCGAACACCCCCAGGACCCGCCATAGGCGACACGACGGAAGCAAACCGGCCAGACTCAGAGTGCAAAAACGGACCACCACCAGCACCCAGGAAAAAAAATTCTCAAGTAACAATAAAAGTATCACATGAAAAAATCTTTTTAAGTAAAAGTATTAGTACACATTTAAGTATTAAGTAATAAGTATACGTTTAAAAATGTACTTAAAGAGTAAAAAGTAAAAGTATTTCACACAGATTTTCAGATCTATAATAAAGATTCAAATGTTATTGATACTGATTTGTACTGAACAGAAAGAAATGAACCTTTTTTTTTCTGGCTGGCTTATTTGTATGTTTTCATTTGCTCAAATTTTGAAGTTGATAAAAATAAACCCTCAGCCTTTTCAGCAGGTCTCAAATAAATTTAAAAAACACTTTTACTTTTCAATCCTGTTCAAAAATGTAGTGGAGTCAAAAGTACAGATACCTGCTCTCAAATGTAGTGAAGTAAAAGTACGTAAGTTCATTTTAAAGTGGATACTTTTTAAAGTAAAAAGGTTTTTTTTGTTTGTTTGGGTTTTTTTTTACTTAAATATGGTACTTTACTACTTTTACTTCATTACGTCCCACCATTGTTCATTACTAAAGGGCAGCAAATTGTATGTCAAAGTGTCTAAATGTAAAATTGTAACGTAAAGAAAATTGTCCAAAGCGATGCCAAGGACTAAAATATAAATGAGAAAAAAATAAGTAGACAGTGAATTAAAAGAAAGGTTTGACAGCTGCAATGGACCAAAAAACATTTCCCAATCACTCTTCAGAAAGGCTGAATTACTGACACAGATCCTACATTATCAAACAGAAATGAGTATATTATCTTGAATTATAATGTTTAACTATGATTCATTTCTACATTTGTGTTACATTAGGAAAACAGAGCTCATACACTTGAGTTCGGTTCTATTCAAAAGACACAACACAATGGAAATTTTAAACGCCACTTAGTCTCAGTCACACACTCGCCTGAAGCAATAACATGCTAATTTTGTCATTCGTGGACTTTTTATTTTTAACCCAATGTCACTGAATGCGGGAAAGGTCTTTAGATATTAACCTTACATAAGCAGGCAGTGGGTCATATCCTTGAGCCAATGGAGTGTGCACTGAGCATGCTGTACAATCTTTAAAGAAGACAACTATTCTTTGAGCAAAGATTATGATGAAAATAAGGCCACATTTCAGGAAAAAAAAAAAAAAAAACAAAAAAAAATATATATATATTAGAGTGTTTTTGCCTGCTATTGCCCACAGATCTGATAAGTGATCACTAATGACAACGTACTGCTGATGTGCGCCTCTTACATGACACGTAACAGGGTCAGATGGTTAAAAAAAAAAAAAAACAGGATGGTGCAGCTATTTCAGTTCACCAATTGATGGAAGTAATTGGATGTTATATTATTTTCTCCCAGGGGAGCTCTGGGCCACGGCTGTCTCAATGTATGGACAGCTGTGTGCCAGAATTACACAGCAGGAGTCCATTCAGAAGAATTCAGTTCAAGAGTTGTTTTTGTGCTGTGTACAAATAAACTGTAATAGTGTGTTTTGTGTAAAAAAAAAAAAAACAAAAAACAACAGAGTATTTTTTGGAGCAGAATGTTCCCTGCCACTCTGCTTTGTAACCATGACAACCCTTACACTGGACACGGGTCCTGGAGGCACTTGAGGTAAAAGACTAATTGGATAGATGCCATCAAGACAGGTCTGTGGTCTCCGTCAGATATAGTAAAATTCCAATACCAGGATGAGAATTAAAAAAAAAACTGTGTAATCCCTCAGTGGTCCATAGGTTCCACAGTGGTGCATGGGCATATACTAGTCTAACAGTTATTCTTATCTCTTTGAATCAGAAAGATGTATTTGATGATGCTGCCTTCTGCTATCCTTATCATGGTCAGAATTCAGCTGTTTCTGTTGCTTTAGATTGATCTTGAGCTGTATCAGAACAAGTGTAAGACACATAGACTAGTAGTGCATGCCCATGGACAACTGTGGAACCTACTTTGACCAATGAGAGATTTATTACACACTGTTTTTTATTAACATCATGGTATTGGAGTCAATATTAAGTATCGAAATATAGAACGATATAATATTGTAATCGTTGTCTATCTAAATCTATATATTCATTTTTTTTATGTTTGTTGGCCTTGTCGGAATATTCCACATATTGAGTCAGTTTCAAATGTCATCAGAAAGGACAATGGATATGCAAAAGATAATGGCAACAAAGCTTCTCAACAGACTATTGAACTGTGGGCACAACTGGCAGATGATATTAAAATCTTTCTGTTCAGATAAAGTTTAATTCCCTGCATCATTGTAAGATATCTTGTTGGTGGCTGGGTGGAGGGAGGGCGTAGGGAAGGGAAAGTGGCTAGGTGGGTGGGTGGATGGCTGAGTACAACTCTCCACCCACAAAACAAAATAAACTTGCTAACCTGAGTCTATATTGTCAAAAGGATGTTCTTCTTGATAAAAACTTGAACTTTACTCTTTTTATTCTGACCAATTTGCACTTTGCATTTGTAAAGAGCAAAGCAGCATTAGCCTTTGTAATACGTTCCACAAACAGATTAGCTGAAGAACATTTACTTAGCAGCAATATGCTGAGTAAAACGTTCTGAGCACAAGGATGTAATGATTCTTAATCAGCACATGTTTGAGCTGGACCCTATGCAAACCTCTCACAAGCAGCTAATCTGTTTGGTTAACCTATCCGAGGAAGGTCAACCAAAGATATGTAGTTGGACAAAGATATGAACTTGGATGTTTTGGGGGGTTTTTTGTAATAAAATGTCACTTGTTACTAATGCATAATTTCAAATATTTTCCACAGATTTTACTTCAGATTTTTGCTGTTAACTCAATCCAGTGATGTTCTATGTCCATTTGCATTAGGTCACTGAAACCACTTCATATAAATGGCCAATGCAAATCATCAGTCAGATATGAAATGCAAACACAGTCAAATGTAGTCTAACAAACGCTATGGCTTTACCTAGATGTTACATGTGTCGGCCTTCTTTGCCCAGGCAGGTTCATGTTAAGTGTTGTTATTGTCTAACAGACTAGTGATACACAAATTACAACCAAACTATAAACTGAGGATCTGTATTAAGCATTGGCCACATGACTCTTTTCATACACTGCAAACAAGTGCAGTCACTGTGATGCCGCTGCGCCTGGACAATGGACTGGCCTGTTCTGGTGGTGAAAGCCAATTAGTAAAGTGTGTTGTGTTTCAGTTAACAAATGTCTCTAGAGTTGACCAGGGGATGTTTTATAATGTGACCTGTGTTGTTTGAGAAAATGAAAACTTTCTAACAACAAAACTGAAATAAACATATTGAAATTGTAAGACAAGAAACTCAATGTGTTAATCCTTTAAATGACTAAATATGTTCCTACTCAGATTATTAAAATGCGTGACCAAAGCAGGTTTCGGCAATTAATAGAATTTTAAGATGGAGATTTGGTTGTTTCTAATCATCAATGCTTGGGTCTTTTTCATTTAGATGTCTACAGTCAGTCCTCTGCCAGTAATAGCATGTGTTTTGAAACAGATTTCAGATTTTAGAGAAAGATATTAGATTGTTTTTGTGCTAAATGGCAAGAATTAGAAGCCTATATAGGTTATGTTTTTAATTAGTTTTAATAAGACCAAATAAAATCAAACTGAAAATCCAGATCAATCAATATGTTGTGATGACTATTATTTTTTTGTCATATTGCTCAGCCTTAGACCAAATAATACAGATAGGCCTATATATATAGTGAATAACTATTTTCCTAATTAAGTTGACAATAGCCAAAGCCTCGTTCAGTCCTATTTATCTATTTATTTTTTACTTTTTTAAATTTTCACTCATAAAATTAAACCTGCTATTACTATATTACAAGTTACTCTTTTTTGCATTAGCTTAATGATTGCTTGTTATAGCATTAGAGTAAATACACACTAAATACTAGGGTTGCCAAAAGTATCGGAACTCAGATACTAATCAATACTAAAACTAATAACAAAACTAGATACTCATCTGAACAAGTACTGATAATAAAGAAGTCACATTCACGCCCATGGACCACTACGGAGCATTACACAGATATAAAACCGCATGATAATAAATATAGCAACGCAAAGCAAAGTTTATTTATATAGCACCTTTCACAGACAGGAAGTCACAAAGTGCTTCACAACAAGATGTTAAAACACACAAAAATAATGCATAATTACAACAGAGTCACTACAACAATATGGCAGTCATTGCAGCCACTAACAAACTACTTCACCTTGACCAAAGAAGTGCATTTTGAGTTTTGCTTTTGAAGGCATCAAAAAACCAGTGAACGTAGGGCGAGTGGGAGGTGAAATAATCTATAACATATAAAAGAAAATACTATGATTTCATGTTGAAAATCACATCTACTGTCTAAATAAAAATAATGTTTTTATCATCATTGTAGTATCAGATTCAGTATTGAGCATCGAGTCTTTGTATCAAAATCCCTTTGACTGTCCTTTATAATAGTGCGGTAGTGGAAACCTTAAGCTCACTCTTCAATCAGCCACTGGAACAGATGTGCTTCTCTGCTCTAGTAATTACTTGTCTTGTTAATACACTTGCCACATGTCAGCACTGCACACAATGTAGTTCTAAAACTGAGATAGGGGATCGCCCAGCTCAGGGTCTCTAAATGTCCCTTGTCCCAGCACATAACGGCATTCTTTTAGCCCCATCCACCCTAGTCACATCCTCACTGTAGTGAATTTCCTCCATCACTCCCTAGTGATTGTAGCAAGACAACAAACATCTCCACAAACATCAAACAGCATATGTGGAAGGGGCATCCAGCCAAGGGCCAGACATTCCTCACTACACTCCCAGCTGGGATGACGAAGGTTGTGTGAGTAGGGGGACCACAATTCCCAGGATAAACAGGTATAGAAATGTGGGCTTAGCTTGTTACCAAATCCATTCACAAAACATTAAACTATGGTCTTACCATACCACGTTAAAAGTAACTAGTAAAATTTGAGATTTTTCCTATACATAAATCACGCACATTTTACATTGAGAAAGCTGCGCCCAAATCAAATCCTGGTTTGTAATATGTTAAGGCATTTGTAATAATTAATTGCCAATTATGAGCCATCACAAAATGTAAGAAGTCCTGGTAGGCTCCTAATTAAGGACTTACTTCTTATCTGGTCTTTAATGAGATTAACTGAGCTGTAACTGAAATAATGAATTATTTAAACCATAAAACCAAACCTCGATAATAGGGCAAAGTCCAGTGATGAAATTAAATAAAATGAAAGTTTGATAAGTGATCGGCTCACAGACGCTCGGTGGAGGCCAAGGCCAGAGCACAGCGCGGACGTGAGTCGAGAGAGGCATCAAAGACTATCGGAAAGGCTTCGTGGTCATCCTTTCTGCCACGTATGTACAGTGATGCTAAAGCGGCTGCACTTGGAGACAAAGAGGCAACTTCACTCAGGAGTTCTTTTCGGGTGAAGACAGCAGACACCGGGCTCACAATCAGGACAACAACACACAAACAACACACAGAAAACCATCTGATTTTAGATAAGCCACACTGTAGAGGCTGCCGATACGTCAAGCGATGCAATAATAACGGTACAACTGTGAGTAAGCCGGCGTCTCAACACACTTTGTTTGTTTCATAAGGTGCGTTACGCGCGCTCTCCGGATTGACTCAAGATGTAAAAATGCAGTCTGTCTTACTGACTGCTACTGTGACACTGTCAAAACCTAAACAGACCATAATACAAAAGTGTTTAACCATATGGTCTCAATCACTGTCCTCTTTTGTTGACATTTAAACAAGCGCACTTCGTGTCACTCAACAGCGAAACTCACAGAGAAAATAGCGCTCTTTCTTTGTGAACGCGGATGAATCAACTGGTGCCGTTACCTGACTCTTCAGTTTTTAAACCTGTCTTCCGCTGTCCTTTGTGCCGTTTTTCTCCTCACGCCGGCTCCGCTTTGTATTTATGCGTGGAAACCAGAAGCAGCCAGTTTTCCCGGAGCCCCAGCCTCCTCATTAATAATTGTTGCGTCAGGGGAGTGTCCAAGACATCGGGACTCCGCCCACGCGAATTGGGCACGCCCCCTACTTTTGTCTGACTCCTTTTTTTCATTTTGTCAGCAAATAGACGTCAAATAATCATCTTGAGTGACATAAGGGGGGGGGGGGGGGGGGGGGGGGGGGGGGGGGGGGGGGGGGGGGGGGGGGACACAACAACAAACAAACAAAAACAAAACAAAACATTACAGATAGCTAAATGTCTTATTACTTAAATCTGGCTAATTATAAGTGTCCAAACTCCACTAGTCACACGTTGCTTCAGAATAAATTTACAAGAAAGAGCATATCTCACTTCCATATTCTTATGAATTAGGCTCACTATTTCATTTGTATCAGCAGTTAGAATAAAGACATCTGTGGAGAAGGTGTAAAAATAATGAGTATGAACTGACTTTATTGCAGTAATCTTTTTAGTATGTTGTTTTAAGTTATGATGGTGATTTTTTACTGTGTGATAAAATAGTCAGGGAAGTGAGTATGCAAGACCTTAGCAAGTCCAGTGATGATGAATGGTTTGGAGACAGTGGCTTTGGGCAAAATAAAGGAAGACGAGCTGGAGGCAGCAGAGATGAAGATGTTGAGGTTCTTGTGGAAAGCAGGGACGGGATTAGAAATGTATACATCAGAGCTACAAGGAGATGGGAATCTGCAGAGGAGACGATAGTGAGTAAATTGGGTTAGGGTTAAGACAATGTTGCACTTGCTTTGAAGATGCTGAGGAGGAGGACATGAGGTTTACCGGTTTGAGAAAAGAGGCTGCACATGATGAAAAAAGGAAACAGCCAAAAGAAAAAGAAAACACTCTGAACTCAGTTTGTTGAGCCAGTTGTTGAAAGATTGTGTGATTTTGCTGACTGATAATGGCCATAAGCCTTTACCATGAGTTGCTTCAAATGCTATGTTTGTGGAAAAATAAGACACACATTTATGTTTATAGACCTGACCTGGCATGGAAACGTGTCATATAGGACACATTACCAACCTCATAACCCAGTTTGAAGGCGTAAACACATGCTGAATAAGGGTCAAACACGTTTCAGTATAAATTGTTGCTGCATTTCAAAACAAATCTCAGTTGTTCTATTTTACCACCAGATAATGTAGAGCAGTATATCAGAATGTCTTTTTCCTCCCTCTCCCCTCAGTGTCTGAGGTGGAGAGCTGAATGAGCAGGAATTCATGTGCATGACTGATGTCATCAGTTTGGATGTGTCTTAGTCAATAATCACCTATCCTGGTCTGCTTTATTAGAGCAGGAAGAGTTGTTCAGTTATTATGCCTAACTAGAATTTTGGAGAAGACCTTTGATGGTGTTCCTCATGGCATTCTTCAGGAGGTACTCTGAGGTGCTGGGTTGTCGTGATGAGGGGTGTGAGGCGGACCAAAGATGCGGGACTCGGGGCAAGTTTAAGGGTGTTTATTTAACAGAACAAGACCAAAAAAGAAAACAGGTGACGGGAGAACATACGAGGAGCTGGGTGCAGGGATGCAGGTCAGCGTCCAGAGGTGCAGGGAACAACGAGACAAGAATACAGCCGGTACCGGGAGACAGGGTCGGAGACGGGAGTCCAGAGCAGTGCGGGGAGGCAAGGTGCTGAACAGGAACGTGAACAGGAACACGGGCAGGACACGGGCAGGTAGCACAGCAGAGACACGCGGACCAACAGTGAGGCGACCAGCACGACAACAAACACAGAGACACACAGAGATGTGAGCAGACGACCTGGCAAGGACAGCTGGGTCCTGGCTCCTTTTAACCACCTGCAGCTGCATTAATTGCCCTGATGGGCTGCAGGTGCGTGCGGGAGGAGCCAGGGCTCCACCCAGCTCTGGAGTCAGGCAGGTGAGGGAGGGGGAGAGGAGACACCAGAGGCAAGACAGGAGCAGGGAAGCGTGGATCATGATATGGGTTCTCTGAGAGCTGTCTGGTTCCTGTGTGATCAGGAGGGGAATATTAAGTCAGACCAGTTCACAGATGCGTTGGGGCCCTTGCCATTTCACTGGCACTCAAGCTTAATTATGGATTCATCACATCTCATGGCACCAGCTGTAATCACATCCACTGATTGTGTTTGTATTTCTCACATCAAATAGAAATATGAACGTGATAAAAAGAAACTGTAGGAGCCAAAAACAATAGCATTGGAGGATTTCTCTCTCTCTCTCACTGGTGAATTTAAATGTTATTTAGTTGTAGGCTTAAGTGCACTGCAACATTTTTCATCATTTGCATTAAAATGTTTTGCACTCTTGGGGCCCCTCTGGTAGTTTGGGGCTCTAAGCAGCCGGTTAGTCCACTGGGTTGAGGTATTTTGTCACAGTACATTTGCATAGTAATATTGCACAGCAAGATGGATTCTTGCAATACTTGTAAGTTCACAAACTCATGAGAATCCATCTTGGCACACACCCACTCTAAGGTTAATCGGGTGGGCTGATGTACTTCAGTATAGTGTCAGAATATTTTGTTTGTAAAAACTGTGCAGAAGGTAAGCACTTTGTGCATTTGTGGACGGGGAAGAAGTTTGTGATTTTCTCAAATGGCTGTAACAAAAGTTAGATTTTCCAGCTTGCTCCATTGTTGTGAGCAATCAGATTCATACAGTCAGCATGACGTTTTCTGATTGCTTTCACAAGAGCCACAAGAGCCTGATAATGTGTAGAACTCAATTCAGAGTGACACACATATCAATCTGGCGTGAGCCAGGTTACCTGTATAGGCCTAAAACACCATAAAGTACCAATGGACATCCAACTTCCGTATCAGAATGCACAAAGTTCCAGTGAGTGACCTTTGACCCATATTAATGCATAGATTGACTAGAGAAGCCATTTATGACCGTGCATTAGTGTAGCTATTTTAAACTCTTGTTAAATTAAGACAGTCATAAACGGCACATCAGGGGAGGTGTTCACACGACTTAATAAGTGATGAAATACAGCAATATTTATATAATATTATTATTATTATTATTATTATTATTATTATTATTATTATTATTATTATTATTATTATTATTATTATCATCAAATGTTCAACATGTATCAGCCAATAGTGTTCATTTGAAGTGTAAATGACACAAATACAGCTGTGGTGTCAAATGTCTGGAAAGATTCTGAAAGAATGAGGTATCAGCCATAAAAGTCCACCTATGTCGTACAGTGTTCATGAACTTAACTTTGTGTCATTTTGTCTTCACATGGGCCACATTCACACTTTACTCCACATGGAGAGTATAAATAACATATTTTTCTCTATTACACAATCTTTTCACAGCTGGGTTCTTGATGTTATTGGTCGACACTGACCGCATGTTCTTTTCCCATCGTAATTAGTTAGTACCCATAATGAATGTGAGGTGATGGGCACGTGGGTATGCATGTGTGTGCCTGAATGGAGAGCAGGGGAGTACTGGTGATGTGGGACTGGTCAAGCAGTTGGCTGGAGGCAAAGGGCCTCTCTGTTTGCTTGTCTATAGCAGCACACAGAGACAGCACATTGTGAGTCTGTCCAGCATTGGGTTACTGTATTATCCAAGCTTCGAGCGCCTCCCTGTTGCTCACTTGCACAGCCACACAACCAGGGTGAGGGAAGAAAGTGCCCTTTTCATTGGACCATTGCACGGGAACTTTGACTGAGAACAGAGTCAGTAAGGCGGCTTTCTGTGGCGCTCTACCATCCCCCGGCAACAAGACTTCCAGGCACAATATAAAGTCCTGAGAAAGGTTCAAACGACAAATCACAGTGTACAAAAGAGTAATAATGAGATTGTGGTTTTCAGTGATTTCTAACCAGGTGCAACATTGTATTCCTTTGTTGCACTTTAGTCAGCCTTTAAGCGCTCGTCTTTGCCAACTGTGCAAACACCGTTCACTTAAGGTGAAATTATGAATAACACAAAATAAATGACTTGAATGTTTCACTAACCTTACTAGCAGAGAGTCCACCACCTTGTATCCATGGAGATGTTATTGCTTTGCCTATGTTCCACAGTATGCCATTTTTCTCCATGGAGACAATCAGGTGACAGTGCTATTCAAAGATACAGGTTAAATCTGTGGAAAGGTGAGGTGTTTTTATTTACAAAGCACCTGTAGTTAACACATACTGTGGATATTTCAAGCAAAGAATTAAGATCTTCATAAAGCAGATGCCAGAAAAATGACATACTGTACCTTTAATTTCAGAATGAATCCAAGCCATGTTTCCATTCAGGAATTACAAGAACTCTTTAATCTCTTTAACCCAATTACACTTTTAGAAGTCCAAAGATTAGCCTTAGTATTTTTCTCGACTTTCTTTTTTTTCTTTGTTTTGGTCCACACGATCACACCACCAGTTGCGCAACCCATCTTGGCCTGTGGTCTGAACTTTTTATTGTTGTTAGTCCACTGCCACCCCCGTCTCTGCTCTGCTTGCTTCAAGTGTCCCTGTGTCCCTCTGCCACACAATGGTGGACTGTCTTTGTCACAAACAGTGGCAACTTGGCAAGTTTTGTCATCTACTCTATTTGACCTGATACTGGCCATTTTCAAGTCAATTCAAAAACACATTTACAACAACTTCAGCTGACCAAAGTGCTCTGCATAAAAGTAGAAACAAACAACAGCAACAAAAAAACAATAATATAACAAAAGATAACACGATACATAGGAAAAGAACAATAAAACACCAAGATATCCTGTCTTGCTATTCCCATTCACAAAAATATTTTTACTTAACCTTGGTGTCAATGAACAGGAAATGTGTTGGGTGTGTTAAGATTCAACCTGGAAAAGACCATCATGCTCCAGACCTCTGTCACGAGAAAATCTCCTTGATCTTAATTCGTAAGTCAACAAAATGATTACACCTTACCTGACCAGCCAAGACCATAGGTTTTACAATACTTTCCAAAGACAGAACGAAAGACAAAAATAAGGAAGGACTATGTCACCTCCTGGAGTACCCCCTGACACTACTATCAGCACTATTTATTCTGGTCAGCCCCTGTCTGAACTCAGTAACTCAAGAGTAATTACGGTACAATATACAATAAGTTAAAGTTCAGTGTTATTGCATATGTAAAGGTTAACTCATTGAATGAACTTCCAGACCCAGTTTAAACCTGTCTTTATGATGAACAAGTTTAGCATTTTGTCACATGTTTTCTTTTTTCAGTGACACCTTCAGAAAATATTACAAATGGGGAAAAGCATTGGTTGATTTGAATGCAGGAAGGAAGGGCGTTGTTTTGCAAGATACGGTGCTAAAGAAAGAAACTGAATGGTTTGACCAATGTAACTTAGGACATTTAACACTTCAAAACTCAAAGTCTCTAATCCAATGCAAATATATGGTCAGTGTGTTATATTTTGCATTATGACGTATCTACAACACAGGCCTGTTACTTTTGTTACCCAGGTTAGCCTAAATGATACTCTATAGATATGGGCTATGTTCTAGATTTTGTGAGTCCGGGTTACACCTCTATCTTCTCTATCAATACAAGGATTTTAGTTTTGTAAAATATAACACTTTTCTATTTTAGCACTGTATGCAGGCATTTGTCTGTGGTGCCATATAATCCCAGGGTAAGTTACAGTGTGTATTACTGTTACGCCCTGTGCTATTGTGTCATGCAGGTCAAATGTGAACAAATGTGTCATAACCTTTGTCACTGCCACATTATTTGTATGTACATAGTCATTTTAACAGCTCTAATAACAGCATACAGTATTTATATCCATTTTTCTTGTTTTCCCACTTTGACTGACAGGATGTATCAGTGATGGAATGTAACAAAGTAAAGTAGTAAAGTACTGTAGTATAAATTTTAGGTATCTATATTTTGCTTAAGCAAATTTTAAAGTGGATTTAAAAAAAAAACACTACATTTGAGAGCAGGCATCTGTACTGTTTCCTCCCCTACATGTTTTAACAGGACTGAAAAGGAAAAGTATTTTTTATTATTGCTGAAAAGGCTGAGGGGTTTATTTTTATCCAGTTCATAGTTTGAGCAAACAAAAAAATATGAATATGAACAGCTACAAAAAAAAAACAGTTGATTCAATTGTTTTTTTTTCTTGTTAAAATCACTACATTTGAAACCTTGTAAGACCTCAAAATATGAATGAAATACTGTTACTTTTCACTCTTTAGTAGGCTACATTTCCAAAGACATTCCGATTTTTTCTTGATACTTTTACCTTTACGTGACTATTTTTTTGCTCCAGTATCCATACTTTTACTTAAGTAACAAAACTGAGTACTTCTTCCACCACTGTAGACCGGTAACACAAACATTCAACTAATAAATATACACATCCTCTCGGAACCCTGATGACGACAGGCATCATCCACAGCGCGTGTGTTGCTGTAGTAGTGACTTCCGGTGCTCTTACTCTTATGAATGGGACACAGGCCGTGCTTCCTGCCACCTCCACAGGGTACATGACCTGTGAACACAACGACACCATATATTTGGGACGTCCAGGAAGGGGATGAGAGGCCCACACCCAACTGTCGTCATCCTAACATGGGACAGTCCCTACCTGTTCCTTCCCGTGTGCTCTATAGGTTAGATGCTACAAACATGAGGATTATGGAGCTCAACAGACAGTGGCAGTGCAATAGAAGGCTACTCATTTGACTAAAATGCAGTTAATATTGTATAGATCTTACTAGCTTGGGGCAGCAGATGTGATATACAGATAATTACATAAGCAGCAGCCATGTAGGCCTGTCACCATAAATACTGTATCGACTTATCGTTCAGCATATGACAGATGAAACAATTCTTTTTGGATGTCAGTATTTATCGTGGAGACTTTTTCTTTGCACTAGTAGGAAAAGTTTGGTTATTTTTCTTTACTATGATGAGATTTGAGCTGTAGAGAGTTGAATTATGAATTATGAACTTTTATGGCTTATTATAGACACAAACTACTTACAGTAAGTGTTGCATTCTGTTTTTTTAATTTACTGCAGTTTGTGTATTGCACATTTAGAATACTTTTTGGGGAATAATTCTGCTTTATGTTTTGGTTTCAATAACGCTTGTTATCGTTTATTGTCTATTGTCTATATTTACTTCAGCAATATATCGCTCTTCAAAATGTAGCATTATAATTTTAATGTCTTTCTTATTCTGTAAAGCACATTGAATTACTTTGTGTACAAATTGTGCTATACAAATAATCTTACCTTGCCTTCCCAAGGATACCCCGCTGTTTGTACCCACGGAGATGTTATTGCTTTCCCTGGAGTGGTCTACAGTATGGCATTAAACTTGTCTACAAAACAATTTAAGAAAATATATTGAAAAACACACATTCTTACTGTGAGCGAATCGTCACTGACCTGTAATGTGGCATGGTGGCGGCACCTGCTTGTCTTCATGGAAATAGTTACTCTTAAAGCAATACTGTAGAAAATTCCAGATAAAGCAATAACATTTTTCACACACTTCGACTTGACTGACGTAAAACTATGATAAATATTTACCAGAGCAAAGTCACATTTAGAAACATATGAAAACTATAATGATGTAATAACTGATGTTACATAAGAAGTTGGGTCAGTTGGCCTTTATTTTTTTTCTTCTCTTTACATTATAGAGCCCATATTATACTATTTTCTGATCTGTTATAATACTGTTTCCTCATCACAAACAGACCTGGGGTTGTGTTTTGTTTCATTCACACATGTTTAACACACAAACCCTGCATTTTTAGACTGGGTTCTTCTCTCAAATGGAAAACACTTTCCATTCGTTCCACCTTGTGATGTCATGTGGTAATACAGGAAGTGCTCCACTGTGTTTTTAAACTCCATACACCTTCACTAGAATCATTTGAATGACTTCAGCCTGGAATTGTCCATCTCTACTGAACGAAAAGGTAGAAAGTTAGATAAGGTAGGTGGAACAGAGCATTTTGAGCTCTGGAGATGTAAACAGTCAATAATGCAGGATTACTCAAACGTGTGAATGAAACAAAACTCAACTCCAGGTATGTTTTTGAGGAGTTAACAGCATTATAATGTGGCTTAAATCTCATAAGAATCCATGTGTAATACAGGATCTTTAAATAGCAAAACTAGTGAAACAGCTTGTTTCACCTGGAAAACTAAGTGCAACTGATAAAAGATGATTACTGAAAACAGCTATTTTGCGGTCAGATAGCTATTTTGTTGGATGATACAGTAATTTCCAGCCACCTCCATAGACCAATTTTGGACACTGCTGAAATTCCAGGAGCTGCAAAATCCTCACACCTTGACTGAATAAGTGACTACAAACTATTGAGAAAATGGTGAAAACTTCCTGCATGCACAGTTCAACAGTTCAGCAAATGAAGTCCCTACGCATGAGGTCAGCAGAAACACTTGTATTTCCATCTACCCAATGTTTGTCACATGATCTGATCTGAGGACTCTGCTGCTATGTGGGTTCATGCATCCAGTTACAAAACATACAGTACCCAAAGTCTAGCATGCAGAATCTTACAGTACCTCATTAATAAACAATAAAAAAGGCTAAAACATTATAAGGAGGAATGCAGCCAACTTTGCTAATTTATGGCTAGTACTCTGTTTATGATAAGATTTATGATAAGCTTCTGTCTATTTGGATTGTTCTATTCATTTGCATAGATTCAACATATTGCACAACTGACTAACTGACTATATTAAAGTTCTATATATATTACAAATAAAAGTACTGTAAGATGCACATCGTGTAATTGTCCTTGGACAGTCTTGTACTAGGCAAAATGGTACCACTGCGCCCTCTAGAGGCAAGTGTAAGTCCAAAGCTAATTCTATATATTTATTATAATACAACAAACAAAAAGTAAATTTGCCAATACCAAAGCCACCATGGCCTCCTCTATTAATGGGGAAAACACCAAACCTGTTTCACTGTGCTGTTATTTAGGCTGTTGTTTATATTACACTATTTTCTGATCTATCTTTTAATGTTGTTTCCTCATCACAAACAGACCTGGATTTGTGTTTTGTTTCATTCGCACATGTTTAACACACAAGTCCTGCATATCCTGCTGTCCTGCTGAGTTCTTCTCTCAAACAAAAAACACCTTGCAATGTCACATGGTAACACAGGAAGTGCTCCACTGTGTTTTAAAGTCCATGCACCTTGACTACAATCATGGATGATTTCAGCTGTGAAATTGCCAGTCTCTACTAGACTAAAGGTAAAAGGTGGCTGTTAGATTGAAAACTACCAGTGACATCACAAGTTTGAACGTATTTTGAGCTTTGGAGATGTAGACAGACTAATAATGCAGGATTCCTCAATACCCAAAAGGTAAAAAGTAGCTGCTATCTTGTTGTCTACCTCTTCATGATATCCCAAGGTGGGACAGAGCATTTTAAGCTTTACATATGCAGACAGGCTAATAACAGAGGATTACTCAAACATGTGTGGATGAAACAAAATACAACTTCAGAAATGTTTTTGAGGATGTGAACAATATCCAAATATAATACATTGTTCTGTTGCATGAAGAACAGGTGCAGAGGCACGGGTGTCTTTCTGTGGATCTTTGTCTGTTACAGCAATACAGTTAAAGGCAGCATCCAGCAAAATTCAAAGCAGAGTCTAAAGCAGAGTCTAAAGCAGAGTCTAAAGCAGAGTCTAAAGCAAAGTCTAAAGCAGAATCTAACAATGTGAGATTGCACCAGTTTTTATGGTCCTCACAAAGTGGGAGTCATGCACTCTTGTATTTGTATATTGTTCACAGTAACAACATTCTAACATGGACAGTCAAGCACCTTGAAAATGTAAATGTTCTCATTCTTTTTCAGAGAGAACTTATCCAACTACTCCAAATATCACAACTGTTGTTTTTGGAGTAGGCTAAGGATATTGTATAGTGCAATTACAGAACAAAGAAATTAAATCGAAAAACATGTACTAATTCCAACTCGTTTGCTGACTATTTTCCACCACTAGAGGTCAGCAAAAAGTGTACAGCCTCGTCTTATTTCCTCTTTAAATACATTATTAGTAATCAATAGTGAAACATGTTTTATGTTTCAACACACAGTTTTGGGATTGGAAATCTGAAAGAAATAAAAAAGATATGTGATATTTTTATTGCTTCATTATTTTTCAACAAAAAAAAATCAAATTAATGACTAAAAATATGAAATTTTATATTTTAGCACCTATGTGGGTGATGTAGTTATTGCACTGCATGCTGTAGATGTAATACGTAATATGTATATAACAGATGTATATACGCTTTGTTTTGTCTATACGTGGCTGTCATTACAAATGACACGTAGTTCATTTCTCTACCATATATCTCTCACTTTAATTAAATTATCCTTTCCCCAAGCACCAATTCTTCTCCAGTTAATTAAACAGGAAGGCTATTGTGCATGAGTATAAGACAGTCATGAATAGACTAAGGAAGTATAACATTGTGATAATAAAACTCCTTGCTCCAATTCTTCACAATAATCCCTGCATTGAGTCAGTACCAAGCAGCAGTCTCCTCCTGCTGTCCTGGAAGGGAAGGAAGACCAGTGCCAGTCTTGTACCTCGTCTGTAGCCCTTCAATGGCCCATTGTGGACACTGCTATCCTTCCCCCTGCCCACCCCCGGCAGCCCATTCAGGACCATCACATGGCACTCTCGCTCAGTGCCCATCTCACAATGTAGCCCTGTCATCTGCACCTCATTGACATGCTCTCATAGTGCATCAGGGCATGGCTGCGCTCCTCCACTGCTTTCAGAGGAAATGAAGTCCCTACAAGCTGGATGGCCAAAGTGTGGCTTCCTGGGTACGGTATTCATATTTGGGAGGAGGAAGTGCACTCCTCTTTACACGTGGGAGATGGTGTGTGTGAGAAAACTGGACAACTTACAAAAGATGTGTCACAGGAAGCTCACCTCTATCTCTGAACTTGTAGTTAATATGTGTCCTTGTGCAGCATAGGTATGACAATGAGAGCAATCTAGAAATTGTTCCTGGTGAGTCATGCATCTATCAACACTATATCGCAGCTGGTAATAAATGTCATGCTGTTGTGTAAAATATTTTTCTTAAAACTTCATTTGCACAGATTAACTAGCACACTACAGCATTGTATTTTTAAGACAAAAACTTCAAACTAAAGTCGAACATGACTCATAAAGGCGTGACCTGAGATCACATATAGCACAAAGTGAGTAAACCAAGAGTTTTGCAACTTTAAAGATGCAAGACAATAATTAGTTGGCCAAAAACCATTCAACAGTTTGAAATATTTTTTCATGTTAAGCCTTAGGGTCACTGCTCCATGATGGCAGAGTGGTTTGCAGTCTTTGTACCTTCTACTGGGGATCCCAGGGCAACACTTCATCTTGTGAATGGATGTAGTCATCTCTCTCCTATTGAAGCCTGATTTCAAAATATTCTAGAGTCTTGAATGCCTATAGGAAAAAAGGGGAAGTATAATCTCAGGAGAAATGTTGTAATTTGGTTAGATACTCAAACTTTGGTCCCTCGTTTCCAAATTGACATTTCCTATAATACATTTATGGTTAAAGGTCACTTGGAGCATAATTTTTGGAAAAGCAAGCAAGAGCAAAGACATATTGGCTTTAAATAGAGGTAGCCTACCCAAACTCTGCATGATCTGAAGTCATAGTTTTAAACATGTATGTAAAAGGAATGCTCTAGAAGAATGTGATGACCATGCCATACTCCCAGTGATAACAAATTCTTCTATCACAACTCACACCTGCATATGAACAATAAACAGGTCATTTTACCCAACCCCAATCACCATTAAACATATGTAGGCTACTTTAGGCAACCTGGAACCAGTATTTCAAAACTTTGAATCCAGATGAAAATGATCCGGATTTTCAAATCTGTGGATGCTGATCCATGGATCACATATTTCTATCTCGGTATTTCAACACTTTTCAGGAATGGATCAAATGATCCTGATCCTGACTTACATCCTCCATCTAAGGTAATATTTGGACAGTGATCAGTCACATTTCAATCATATTTAAAACCTTGGATCTTCTTTAAATCCACCTCTGTGGAAACACTATAATCCTGATTTTCTGGGCCAAAATGATCCAGATTTGGTTCTAAAGTTTTAAAATATCCAAAACAGCAAAGAAGAAAATCCGGATCAAACGCAGAATTTGGATTCACAAATCGGGATATGAATCTTGAGGATCAAATCCGGTTTGAAATGCCCGTTTTTGGATCATTATGCTTGAACTCCTGGCCCCTCATGTCTGAGTCCACCTATGGGACATAGGTTAAGTGGTCAGGGCCTAGTCCAAGTCTGCTGAACACAGGAGTAACTTCCTTAGTGATTTCTAATCAATATATTTAATTTATTTTGCTCCTGGGCATATTCTCTACTAAGATTGAATGAGCGAAAACACAGAGCTATGCCTTTAAGTAGTCGCTGTCCTCCGGGCTCGTTTACATTCAGCTACGTGACCGTGTGCAGCCCCCTCCCTCTATGCTTCCTACAGCATCTCTCCCGTGAACACGCTGTCCTACCTCCAGCTCCATTCACCCTGGCAGAGTACGGCAGAAGGAGGAGGTGGGGTTTGTCTCACTCTAGCCCAGTGGAGTGGTACGTGCGCGCCGTGCAGAGCCACAGCCACATCCGCCCGTGCTCCCGTCTGTCCGCGGCTGTTTTTTTTCCCAACGTGCGACGTGAAAGCCTCTATCTGAACTCATCTGACCGGTCGAACATCATCATTACCAGTTTCTTCCTCTTCACCCCGTCCGTTTCCCAGCTGGAGTCCGCGGATTCCCTCTCTCTTGTGTCCCATCTCCGTTTCGCCGTTGCGTGAGATGAAGTTCTCCGCCGCCGTGCTGTTTTAGTGAAGACCGCACATATTTACAGTGTCCGTGTTCATCTGGGATCACACTGTCACCTACAGCAGCGGCTCTCCGGGGAAGCAAGAGTTAAGACACGTAAAATACAACATCAGAACTGGAGCAGAGGTTGTTGGTGAGTTTGGGTTTTTTTTTGTTTTTTGTTTTTTAACCCTAAACGCCCCTCTCTTACTGGATGCCGCTGATGTCACTGATGGATGTGCTAGATGCTCTTACACGAATGTGACATGATCTCTCTGCGTGGGTTTAACACACTCATATAAGTGTTTGTATTTGTCTTTATAGTGCATTTACTTACCAAATGACAATAATACATTAAGTCCTGGTTGACATTACATTTGTGGTTAGCGTACAATAAGTTAGCTGAGAAATGCTAGCTAACGCTAACTGGTTAGCCGCGTGCCTACGCCCAGCACTGGCCCATTATGATCCACTGGCCCAGTATGATCCACGGGCCCAGTATGATCCACCGGCTCAGTATGATCCACCGGCCCATTATGATCCACTGGCCCATTATGATCCACTGGCCCAGTATGATGTGTGTGAGGAGATGTGACAGTGTCATAAAGCACTGGACCCTGCGTTTAGTTTATAATCCTCTTTTTGAGAGTGAAGTAGACCTAAAGAAAAATGGGACTGACACCACTAAAACAGGCTTTTTAACGTAGTTACATTGTCAGTGCATGATTATAAACTGACAGTAATATCGAATATGCTGTATTTTATACTATTAACTTAGTTCGAAAAGATTGCAGTTAAGATGATGAATCTTTCAATTAAGGCTATAAGGGTCTTTATAATTGGGATAATCATCACTGGGTGGGATTATGTCAAAAGATATCAGTTCATTTTTGTCAATATTGCCCCTACCCCTAAAGGATTGAAACAGCCTCTGTGTGTACTCCTAACATCACACATTCCCCACACTACATCAACACAGACACGCACATGCCACCTCAGGTGCATGAATGAGAAGGGCTGGATGTATGTTCACAGATTAGTCTAAGCAGATAAAATTCTTAGGCAGATTCAAGTCCCATTGTTGCTCAATCACTTGTAATTGTTTATTGTTAATGGCAGACAGTACATGGTGCTCACATGGTTTGATGTTCAGAATGAAGGAAAAGGAAATTGATCATTAGTGTCAATGGACTGTACTCACTGAGGTGAACAGTAAACCTAAGAAGATTGGGTCAACATTGGCCCACTCATCTTTTTATAGCATGTATGTGTTGCCAGCATTGTTTTCAAGTTAAAAGATACTGTTGTCAGTGTTAAATTATTATTATTAAGATTAATAAATCAACACAGCATAATAATAATAATAATGATGATAATAATAATAATAATCAAAGTTTAAACCAATTATCAACCATTCTTATTTGAATATTTAAAGAAGACAGATCTTTTTCTTTTGGCCTGGTAATAATTTTACTTTTAGTTCATTTTAAATTGCAATAAGGTATCACACACTACACATCATCAATCTTTTGTAAAGAGATTGGGAAAAGGCGGAACCTTCAGACCAGAACTTCAGGATGATTGGACAATTCAAATAGTGGAGTGGGTGAAAAATCTAAAATGTAAGTTAAATCCAGTGGAGAGAAAAACCCCAGATATCAAATGCACAAATCACTTCCCCCTGTACAATTTCACTAACATAACATAGGGGATAGGTGTAAAGAGGAATTTTCAGAGCAATGGTGCCTTATATGGAGGATGACTAAGCATCACGCCTGCCACAGTAACACATTTTGAAATATTATATATTGCTGAGATGCAGTAAATAAATGAAACACGTAATGAGTTATAGAAGTTGTTTACTGGACCATCTACAACTCAAAAGTTCTCCTCAAATACAAAGAAAAAGGACCATAGATAAATATTGACCTCCAAAAATGATTGTTCCATAATCATCGTGACAGGCCTACTAAACATGAATAAATCTACAACTTCTAGTGAGTAGATGGTGAGGGGAAGCTATTATAACATGGTGAAAAACCGCATATGCCTCTGGGAAATTAATAAATAGAAGTAAAGGGTCTGCATTAGACTATTTCAGTGCAGCAAGTTAATACCAGTTTTGTAAGTCCACTTAAGAGGATATGAATGTGTAATGACCATTCACCAAGTGTTGGGATTTAGATGGGGCCACTGGGTCCTCATGTGTAGGCCAGAGGTGAAATCGTGATCTTAGCCCCTTACGTAACATATTTAAGATACATTTGTGCCCAGAGATGGAGATTCTAATTTAGTTTGTTTAAAGGGCTCATAATATGCTATTTTTTTATTGCAGGTGTCATGTATGTTATAATGTTGTTTCCTCATCACACATACTTGGAGTTGTGTTTTCTTTCATTCACGCATGTTTAACATACAAACCCTGCATATTTAGGCTGATTTCTTCTCTCAAATAGAAAACGCTTTGTTCCACCTTGTCATGTGGTAATGCAGGAAGTGCTACACTGTGTTTTTAAACTCCATACACCTTCACTAAAATCACTTGGATGATTTCAGCCCTAGAATTGCCTCTACTGAACAAAAGTTAAAAGATAGCTGTTAAATAAAAACTACCACTTCATGACATCACAAGGAGGAACAGAGCATTTTGAGCTTTGGAGATGTAGACAGACTAATAATAAAGGGTTAGTCAAACATGTGTGAATGAAATAAAACACTCCAGTTATGTTTTTGAGGCAATAACACCATTCTAACATGGCTTAAAGCTCACAAGAGTCCATTTTGCGTAATATAGGACCTTTAATGTGTCTTTTTCAGTGTATTTATAATATGAGGCGTTATTGTGAAAGAGAGAGAGAAAAAAAATACTTTTAAGGTTTGCAAACTTTACATTTTAATTCACAAGCTTCATTGGGGAATTTTACATTATACAATATTGCGTATATTGTCATTACAAATTTATGTGCACTAACCCCATAGTAGATTTACACGAGCTGCAAGATATTCAACACATGGTTCCTATATTGACAAGGGACTTACTCATCAAATTTACAGATTGGATTGGATACATTTATTCTTACACATGTTCAGCACTTGAATGAGCCAATTCTTAAACAAGAATTCAAGTTCAATTCTTGTTTAAGAATTCAACTGGTATTGTTTAAAGTTTGACACCTTGCACATAGGCACATGGGCTTATGTGTGTGTCAGTGAAGAGACAGTTTACTTCCTGCAGGTCAGTGGCAGATAGCCCCAAAAGCCAATATGACTGGAGGTGTTTTGGTTTTCACATTTCAGCTCCCCGTCACACGACTAACTTTATTTATAGTGGCTGTGACCCTGTGCTTTACAAATATGAGACTCATATTTCTTTAGGATTTTTAACTCATGTTCTAAAGAAGATGGTTAATTTACATTACGCCTTGGGCTGGCAAATTTGGTGTAGAACAAGACAAGTGTGCAAGGAAGCAGCTGCATTTACAGATTCAGCTTGTTGCTATAGGGCTGTTCCTATCTGCTGAGTGGCAATTGAGCCCCGAACACATTAAAGAAGATAGGAGTGGAAGGGAAAATGTCAAAACAACATATATTTGCCTGCTAAATAATGTTGCTACTTATAACCTCTCCCTTTTATTGTAAAGGAGTGGATTGACCGCAGTGATAAAATTGCACTTGACCCCAAATTACTACACCAGAATGTCACAAAAACACACAGTGAAGAGCACTGTTAAAACATAGGATGGTCCCATGTGTTTGTAAATCATCGAGTTAGCAGCTGTTGTAGTTTAAGTGCGTGGAATTGGTCACATGTGGCCCCCAGGTCTACAGCTGTAGTTACAGTGACCTACATTATAAAGTACACAAGGCAGGCTTTTCATATTAGGTATTACATTATCTTAATTGGATGGACTGATTTGGTAACTCTTTACTCTATCATTGTGAGTGTGTTTTAGCTGTACGCTATCATGCCAAGTATGAATCCAAAACAACACAATGAGATGGAGGTGGGGAATTTTCCATAGTATTAAAATAAAATGTGCATTAAAATAAAATTGTAATACACACTGAAATGAATTTGTGTGTATTATCCCAAGCAGCTACCTCTTCTGCCGATGAGGCCCCGGTGTTTGTTGCTGCCCTTTGGCATATTAAGTTTCAGATGTGCAAATCTCCAACCCAGGCCAGAGCTGGTGGAAATTTCCACTTCTCATTTGGACAACACCCTATGAGTGTGATATGTTGAATGTGTTGGATACAAAAATAGACTTTTATGGCTTTTGAAAATGTATTTGATGGGAAGTTAGTAAAGGTGTATGAGTTAAGACTAGTTAAGAGTAGTTAAGATCTCAAAATGTCTTAAAACGTCTCTCCAGTTGTGACTTTCTAGTGGTTTCTTGTGTAATAATCATGTACAGAATGACACAGCAAATCAATGTGTTGTGTTTTTCAGCAGTCGATAGCTTGTCATTACTTTTTCCTGCTAACATGTGTTATGGATTACAAGATTGGTTAAATTGCTTTAGCTCGCCTGGAGGGAAAGTGAGATGGAGACACACTATTTTGAGTTCTCAAACATCTGACTTGAGATATGAATTGATTTCAAAAGATACTTATTTTCTTTCCCAGCTACTGTATATAGTAGTTCTGCTTAACAAATACATAAATCAGTTCAACAGTAAGTTGTCGTCCTGCGTATTCAACTTGGTTCAAGCTTGGTTTTGTAGCACATTTAAAACGATTTGAGCTGACCAAAGTGTTTCACAAGTCAACAAAAACAAGCAAATATACAGTTAACACGATACAGAGGAAAAGAACAATAAAACACCAAGATATCCTGTCTAGCTAATATTAAATGCCAGGGAGAAGAGGTGGATTTGAATGCAGTATGCTGTGAGACGTTATGTAAGAGGGTGAGGCAATGTACGTACGACTGAGTGAGAGAGGCAGATGGTGGGAGAAGTGAGGAGGAGAACAAGAGACAAGCCACATCTGTGCAGCCACATAGCTCCCATTGCTGGATTGTTTTTTGTTGAGGATGTTCTGTATTTGACAGTAGCTAATCTTGTGTTTTATTTCACAATGTCTAGAGGTGGGCGGTACTGGTATTCTAAGTTCATGCCACAATTTTCTGGAGCCTGGATAATGTTTATTTCTTCACTATTTTTGTACTCTTAGTGCATTTAGGAGTCAAGTAAAGCTATGTGCGGCTTAAAATACAAGAGTTCAGATGTAACAGTCATTAGGTTTACATGCACACACCAGAAAAAAACAAATTTAAAAAAATTGCTGGCTTTAATGTCATTGTGGAAGGAAATAACTGTGGTTTCTAGCAGGGTTAAAAGTAAATGAGATGCGTGAAAGTGTGGCTATATGTGTGTTAGTGAATGTATATGTATGTATCAGACTCCCCTGAACGTTTCTTGTAGATATTGTTTGTTTGTTATATTTTGGGGGAGAGGGGGGTTACGACCAGCATGTAGTCTGACACGAGTGGTCTGAGCACTTCTCTGGAGAAATAAGATGATTTGTATTTACATGTAAATATTGTGACGGATCTGGGCGTTATATGAAGCAATGCAAAAACTCCAAACTGTTAAAGAAATTCAAGACATTTAGTTGGCTCTTATACCAAGACTTCAGTTGCATACTTCTTTTGTAAATGACACCTTGGGGTAAGATTTCTTCATGTAGTCAAGGAAGATCTACGAGCTAAGTGAATCTTGATACTAACTGTCATCAGTTCTAACCTTAAGGGTGTCGATGTCAAAATGCTGTATAGGGTTTATACATTTTATTACACGGGGAATGACCCTGAAATCTGAAGTGCCTTATTTAGGTCAAAGTTTATGTCTGCTTTCTCCCACAGTAGTGTGTGAATGTGAATCAGCATTGTAGACTTTTAGTTAGAATTGAACTGAACAGAAATTAATAGTCACTGTTATTTATTGGAGAACAATAACAAGGTTGAGTAGCTTGCTCTTTTGTCAGCGGTGACATATTGTTTCTTTTGGGGGTTAACGTGTCCGGGAAGGATCAGTTCCTCAGTTCCTGAGTTATATTGTTAAAATGGTCTACGTGTGGACTAGACCACTGCTCTGAAGTGACAGTGATGTGGAGCCGAGTAGAAGTAGCCAACAGCTGAAACAACCCTGAGTCGTTTTGTCAAGCTAATCTTTGCTCTGCACCATGAAGTCTCCAGAAGGGTGAGTCTGGTTACTTGGAAGGCACTGGATTTGCACGGCGAGAAAAAACGGGGGGGAAATGTTGGTGTAGTATTGAGCTTTTGGGTGCTAAATGCTAACAGATGTTTTGTTTTGTGTATCGACCAGCGTCATGGTCACGATGTTGAGGGGCAAGTTTGTACATGCTGTTAGCTTGGTAAGACATTGTTTAACTCTGGCAAAGTTTGAAGTAATAAACTGAATTAATATAAGCACTACTTTTTAAAATTTTCATTAAAATGTGGTCTAGTATTTTTAGAAAACCCTACATACCAAAAAAATTGAATTGTCATACTAAATTCCATAAATGCTGTGAGCACATACAGTTCATGTTAGTGGCCCGAGACCAATGTGGGTGTGAACTGGGTCATGGTTATGACATTATGATACCATGGACAGTGTTGGGAAGAATACTTTGGAAATTTATTTAGTTACAGAATTCTGAATACCTTATATGGTCCAGTCAGAATACTGTATTCTGAAAAATATAGTATTGTAATGTAAAATGCTACATTATAATAGCTTTATATTTGTTGTTTTCTTGTCCGTTATGCTTTTTTTTTTTAATCACAGTTTAAAGACGAATGAAGAAGCAGTAACTTTACCAGAAAACAGTTACTCAAAAAAGTATTCTGTCTTTTTGGTACATGTATTTAGTGACTTTCCAACACTAACCATGGATGTCAAAACGCAACTTGTCATATATCTTAAATCTGTGTCACTTTAACTCACACTGGTTACAAAAATTATGTTTGAATTATGCTAAAATATTATATTACCATAAAAAAGAAATATGTGCAAGTGTAAATTTTTGTTTTGGTAAAATGACTCTAGAGCAGTGGTCAGTTTTGTTATCATGCCCCCAGGACTTCAGCTGGATGTCTCTGGGAGGGGCAAACCCACAAAACTTTCCACTGAATATAAAGCCATTAGTGTTTGTGAAGGGGAGGGGCACAGGACCTTTCCCAAAAGGAGCTGAAGCTATTCCTGTCCTCCTCCTCTCTCCTCGGCTTATCCCAGGCATGTCTGGTCATGCCCCCCATACCTATTGAGTAAGTTTCCTGATCAAGATGTTTTTTTATACTGCACATTTCTCAGGGTGCATAGCTCATCTTCAGTGTTAAGCTTCAATAGAGGAAACTACGGTGCCCCCCCCATAGACTGAAACATAGCTCAGCGAAAAATTGGTAAAACAAATTATACTTTATGCTTGTTATCGTAAACATATAGAAATAATCATTTTTATTCTGTAATCAGTCCGTTTTTGTTCAGTAGAGGCAATAAGTGACATTTATACAGCAAAATATTGTAAATCAATACATGAATAAAATGTTTCAAATATGGATCACATATTCAAATATTATCACATAGTCTTAGTATAAACCTGCGGGGAGCATTGCATATTTATGGATGGATCTGTATTTAGTAACTGAAAAGAAGCAAAAAGTGTTAATTCTACTTTTGGGAACATTGTCACATTTTGTACAACTTTTGCTTTATTGAGCCTTTGATGAACATTACTTTATTACAATAACAGTACTATTCTCAAATGAACATGCACACTCTTGTATATTGTATTTATTTTTGTCATTTTGAAAGTGAAAGAAGCCTGTCTCCCTCCACATCCGGCTGTGTTGTAATGCTAGTGGTATTTCAATGGACTGATGTAATTAGTTGACCTGATTTGCCTTGTGTCTCTGTTCCAGATTATCCATGAGCTCCGACTTTCCGCACTACAGTTTCAGAATGCCAAATATAGGGTTCCAGAACCTTCCTCTTAATATCTACATCGTGGTGTTTGGGACGGCCATCTTTGTGTTCATCCTCAGCCTCCTCTTCTGCTGCTATTTGATCAGGTAAGTTCTGCAAAGCCTCCCTACACTTATTTTTCTTCTGAGTGGTGTTTGGTGAGTGTTGTACAGGCAGTGGTTCAGTCTATAACATTTCAGTTAGACTAAACCATTCATAACTGTGTAATAAGGCACATTTTAACCCTCATCACCAACCCTATTTAAATCCCTATTTTTTTAGTAATTAAAGATTTTTATATTTTATTTTGGATATATTTGTACAGAATTTAATAATACAGAATAACGCAGTTTTGTTTATAGGAGGAAATCAAAATCATAAGAACAAATGTGTCATAAGATAATATTAGATGACTAGGGTTGTAAAACTGTAGCATATGCTAATGCTAGTTCTGTTTTGTTCTTAAAGTTCCCATATTATGCAAAGTGGACTCATGGCAGCTTTAAGCCATGTTATAATGTTGTTGGCTCCTCAAAAACATACATGGAGTTGTTTCATTCACACATGTTTGAGTAACTCTTTATTATTAGTCTGTCTACATCTCCAAAGCTCAAAATGCTCTGTTCCACCTTGTGATGTCATGAAGCGGTAGTTTTCATGTTAACGGCTACCTTCTACCTTTAGTTTATTAGAGATGGAAAATTCCAGGGCTGAAATAATCCAAATGATTCTAGTATGGAGGTGTATGGAGTTTAAAAACACAGTGGAGCTGTTGAGGGAAACGGCCTTTTCCTCTCGTGTTCGATTGTTTCTGCTAACACAAAGAATTACCTTGACCCTGAGATAAAATTCAAAGAAGAATTTACTTAATCAACCAGTAAAGAGTAATACTTGTACACTGGCATTCCTAGACAGAGACTGAATGTTTACACCTATACAATGAGTTTTAGATGCATACTATAGTGGGAGGCCACCATGGTTTAGACTCCGGGCCTCTTGGCACATTGCACAGTCTTAACAGACTGCAAAGAGCATCCTTGCAGGGGGTTGTCTCTTGCTCCGATTGCTGAAGCATATTTTGCTGGCTTGACCAGGGTGACGAGTCTTGAGTCTATCAGTAAATCACTGCTCTACTTAGTTATTTGATTAGCTGTATAGATAGATATAGAATATTTTGTACATGTCCTGAACATGTATCTGTTTCACACAGCTGTAATCTAGTCCTCATCTTCACATGAGTACTGGTACAATAATGAACTATAGCAATACAATAATAAACTATAGTAGTTGTTAGGTAGAATAGCTAACCATAGTATTTATCCTAACAGAGCACTTTCTGTGTTACCACATGACATCACAAGGTGGAACAGATTATTTTCTACTTGAGAGATGAACTCATTCTTAATATGCAGGGTCTGTGTATTAAACATGTCTGAATGAAACAAAACACAACTCCAGGTCTGTTTGTGATGAGGAAATAACATAACATAGTAGATCAGAAAATATCATAATATGGGCCCTTTAAATGTTCTGATAATCTGATGACATCTTCCCCTGTATGACGCTCATCAAGTATGCATTATTATTGCATTATTGGTAGTTTTGGTAAACCTTTTACCTGAAGGTAAAGGGTTCAACAGCACAGTTTGGAGACACTGCTAACAATTTGTGACTTGCATGTCTAAATTGTTACCATGGCATTAAAACTGAGTCATAACCTATTTTTCTGGAAGCAGTTTCAACTTTTAATGTAAGACTATAAGAAGCTTCCCCTCAAAATTCACCCTTGATGTGGTAAGTATAGGTTATTTTTGCTTTGTCCCTGCAAAAAGACAACATAAGATTTTGATGTGGCACCTTGACTCATAGTGAAAGAATATTGCCATGTAAGTTTACCAAAGAAATAGGGGGGAGATTTGCCCCTCACTGCTCCTAAAGATGCAGCCTCCCAAAGGGCCCATCACATTTGTCCTTCCAGGGCTATTAGTCACCACCTTGCACAGTAGTTCTGCCCCTTTGCACTTTGTTATTGGTTCTCTTACTCTCTTACTAATGTTAATGATTATGTCCCCAGATTTATGGTGCCAGAGATCAGATTTAGGGCATGAAACCAAAAACACCTAAAAAGATTACCTGGACCATAACCATTTCATCCAGTAATGTAGGAATACGAGAGCGCTGTGTGTCCACACTGTGTCAGCGTCACTATAGTGTTATAAGATGTAAGTTAAAAGCAAAGGAGCAAATCTAAGGCAAACAAGCTTGACCTTTGTCATTTTTTCTGTTGTTTTTGCACTGAAAAAATTGCTCTGGGCCCCAGCCCTTAATCTCCATTTTTATACTTTGGGAGTCTCTGCACCTTTACCTGCTGGTCTCTGAGAATCATGTCAGTTTCTCTCCTAGACTGTGCTGCTTGTTTTACAGATCCCTCTCACTCTGCTGCGAGGGGTTAAGGTTACTTTTAATGGAGGTAAATCTTACAACCTACATGTCTTATATATTTCCTTCCCTCCTCTTTTACAAAAATGTATCTCAAAGTTTCGCTTTTCTTGTCATCCATCCTTCTCTTGTCCTCCGTCCTCATTCAGTTCTTTTGCACTCGGTATTAGGGTTATTTAAACATTTCTTCTTGGTACGGTCCATCTACAGCATTGCACTTAGTTCATATTTTATCAGTGTTCTTTTGTGCCCACGGGTCTATCCATTGGGGGCTACAGTCTCTTAGGACCGATCATAGTAGTTATACGAGTTAATGTGTAACTTGACTTACTATTGTGATGCGTAATAAGCCAAATATGAATAAACCGCTGCTAACTAACTGTGCACAAACCATCCTGTTTAGATACAATCTGGCCCAAAACAACTTAAATGTCAAAATGCCTATTGAAATGAAACGTTTTCTTTATGTTATTTTTCTCTTGCAGGATTTAGGGATAGTTACTTGACCTGGAGGTTTGAATCTCAGTTCTGATCAAAGCATTGTTTTTTGTTTTGTTTTCACAGGCTACGACATCAGGCACACAAAGAACTTTATGCCTACAAACAAGTAAGTATAGAAACCAACCGTGTCATAATGTTTTGTAAAAAAAAGTTTCAAACTCAGAATATCTTTAAATATAACACTTGTTTTAATAATTGGTGTCTGTCTGAGTGGTTTAACTGGACAAGGCTGATTTACACTTACACTTTCATGTTCCTCAAAATGTTCTGGACATTTCCTATCTTAAACACATGGTCAGTTTGTGGCAAAATAAACATTACAAGGATATTCCGCTTTCAAACGGAAATAGGAGAATGATTTGTCAGGCTTCTGTAAAGGTGCTCTGAGGTAGAACAGGCATCTCCATAGTCTTATGTAACACCAGCAGGGGACAAACGCTGCATCAACCCAACACATTTTTATTTGTCATAGTCTGTGAGTTATGTAACACCAAGTTTATATACAACAGAAATGTTAAAGGGCCCATATTACACGTTTTTCTGATGAATGTTGTAATGTTGTTTCCTCATCACAAACAGACCTGGAGTTTTGTTTTGTTTCATTCACAAAAAAAAAACACTCTCTTCCACCTTGTGATGTCAGGCGGTGACACAGGAAGTGCTCCACTGTGTTTTTAAACTCCATTCACCTTTTAACTTAAAGATGACCTCTACCCGACTTCACAAAGTGGAACAGAGCATTTTGAGCTTTGGAGATGCTGACAGCCCAATAATTCGGGGTTATGTGTGAATGTGTGAATGAAACAAAACACTACTCCAGGTGTGTTTTTGAGGATGCAACAGAATTCTAACACGGCTTAAACCTCATAAGAGTCAATTTTGCGTAATATAGGACCTTTAAGGACTATTTGTCTCAGAATGTTACTCCCCTATATCACACTGCTACTGACCACATTATTTTTTTTCCAATTTTCTATAGGTCATCCAAAAGGAAAAGGTCAAAGAGTTAAATTTACACGAGGTAAGTCATAATGTTCTGTCAAGATATCTTTAAAGCACCCAGTTTGTCTTTATATAATGGTTTATGTGTTGCTAAATGCAGAGGGATAAGAGCTATTACAGTGTGCGGATTGTGTGAGTGAAAAGTTAATGTGATGATGGTTATATTTCGGGTCTCAATGTTTGTACAGAGAAAACAATTGCCTGACGTGACATTCTGAGATTTGGTCTTGTTTTTGTTTAACCAGTAGTTAAACAACAGCTACACATAGTTTTAAAATGGGGTCAGCAGTTAACTGAAATATGGAGAGATTGTGAAGTAGTCATGTCTAATCGTCAATGATATGCTTGGGGTTTTTGAATCAAGAGGTCTACAGTCTTCTGTCAGTAAAATCATGCGGTTTGGAGCGTAGAGTATGGGTGTTTAAGGTTTTTCACTGAGGGCTGCATATTTATATTTGTAGCAGAGAGCCACAGACTGATTCAGTGAGTTAGATCCATTTCACACATCTTTAGTAAGGTATTGGACATTCATTTTAGGTCAGTGTTACAATGCACTGTGATGTTATTGAGTTTATAGTGGCAAAATTACTGAAATTTTGGTAAATTTGCAGTAAAAAGTTCTAGAGATATTTGGGCTTTTTAGTGTACCCACTATTGGCCTTAAATCTCCAGAATAGGCCAATGTTTTGTTTTGGCCAATTTGTTGCCTAGAACATACACACAAAGCTTTATTTTAACACCTTTATACGAAGAGATAGCTGTACTACATGTGATACACAGCTCTCTTAAATGTCTGTGGTAAAAAAAAAAAAAAAGGCTGGGGGGAGTTTGCTGTAAATTAAAATGACATAATTTGAGGAAAGGAATCACAATTGGCCCTACATATCGGTCCAAAAATATCGGCAGAGCTTATCTGCCATCGGTGGGCCTGCATTTGAAACAATCAGCATCGCCGACAAAAATTGCTCTCAGGGCCACACTTGAACACCCCTGCTTCAGAGGAAGAAATTTGATTGGGTTTTTTTGTGTTCATGACATAGATAAAAAGCCTATTATTTTTGTTTATGAAATCAATACTAAAACATTATAATTTTGTTTTTGAAAAGACTAAATTGAATCAAATGAAAAGATTGACCAATATGAGGGAAACAATATGATTCATTTTAACCCTAACCCATACCGCCCTACCCTATTTCAAAGTGTATAAAACCCTGTCATGAGTTGTTCTCTTCTATAGGTTATGGTTGATTATCTCTCCAGGGTTAGAAAGTAACAGAGCGGTTGATGTTGTGTAGTGCAGTAACGCTGGTATTTCACTAGAAAACTGCTTGACACTTGTATGCAAATGAAAGTGACAAAAGCAGGTACATGTATGTGGCTCTGGCTGCGAGGGCTGGAATTTCCCACTGGCGCTTTAAGCCCTGTTGTCAGACCCATCCTAAAGCACAATGGGAGTGCACCAAGCTGTATTTGTTTAAGTCCAGTCAATCATTGCAGACACACAAACACCGGGTGAATGACCCACATTACAGGACAGTCACGTCAAAGCAACCATTTGGAGAGAGAATATACACAAAGTTAAGACAAACTTAACATAATCAGGACTTTTTGTACCAAAGTTATATGGCCTATATTATGCTATTTTCTGATCCATGTTATAGTGTTGTTTCTCACCATAAACATACCTGAAGTTGTGTTTTGTTTCATCCACACATGTTTAGCGCACAAACCCTGCTTATGTAGGCTATTTTTTTTAGAATCATTTGGATGATTTTCGCCCTGGAATTGCCCATCTCTGCTGAACTAAAGGTAAAAAGTAGCTATTAACATCAAAACAATCACTTCATGACATCACAAGGTGGAACAGAGCGTTTTGAGCTTTAAAGATGAAAACAGACTTATAAACCAGGATTTTGCAAACGTGTGGATGAAACAAACACAAATCAAGGTGTGTTTTTGAGGAAGTAACAACATTATAACATGGCTTAAAACTCATAACAATCCATTCTGGACCTTTAAATAGATTGGTTTAACAGGTTTCAACAGTCAAAACTCAACTGTATGCGACATGTCTAAGCTCTGAATAAAGCACACACTCTTTCACTTTGCATTCATTAGACAATGTTTTCTGTTTATTCAGAGGAGTGAAGGGCTCTAAAAGCCCCATGCTGCTATATTCACACTTGCTTGTCTATCTACTCTTTCTCTAAAAGGTGAGAAACTTGGTGGATGAAGGAGTGAGAGTCTCAGCTAGACAAGGAAAACAGAGGGTGCCAAATTGACAAACTCCCCTATTGAAAGTAGTGGTGACTGTCAGGCTCTGGAGCTTGGGCACTCACTGGATTCATTTTATCTTTTGTTTTGTGCTGAGTTGTCTTTTTAAAACTGTGGCAGATCAGTTACAGGGAGAGGAAGGTGTTTGTATGTAACACCACAAAGATCATGTCAAAAGTGACTTACAAAATGACTTTCCAACAGTGATGTTATTTTTTTCTTCAGAATTTATTTTCTTTTGTGTGATTTTCAGATCTGTGCTGTGTGCCTGGAAGAGTTCAAACAGAAAGATGAGCTGGGGATTTGTCCGTGCAAGCACGCTTTTCATCGAAAGTAAGTGAGGGAACTGCCAGATTCACCATGTTATCAATTTTAGTTCTTTATAATGTGATTGTAATGCCACTAGGCAAATATCCCGACATTTTTAAGAACCATTACTAACAAAGACAAACCAGTTTGCGTAGTTTGAGCCCTGGGCCCCCCTCGCCTCCCAACCAGTTCAACTGACTTGTTTATAACAGCACGACACCTCCCCTGGCCTACTTTCTGTCCACTGGCAGTGAGAGGAGTGTGACTGTGTCTAAACTTTACATAAACATCATCCCTTAAGTAAAGCCACACTGTCTTACACAGTCAGCTGCATGGTCAGCCACAGATCACATCAGGTATTATGTAATTATAATAGCAGGCACAAAACAAAACTTACTGGACTTACTTACCATTGTTACTTTTATATTTATATACTTATACATATATACATTGTGTATATAGCTAAGTCATTTCTTTAGTTTTTTGTTATTTTGACAGAAAAGTCTGCATCATGGCTTGCCACATAACTTCTTCTCCTAAAGCTGGAGGGTGCTCCTGCCCCCTGCTGGCTTAGTCTGGATTGGTCCCAAGCTCCTCCTCTTTGTTATTGTCACTCTACACACTCTACAAAGGGATTTTCTTCTTTTGATGTGGCCATTAGTCTGAGTGAATACAATTAACATGTCCACACACTTAAGAATGAGAACACTTGGAAAAACAACTTGTTGATGGATTTGGAAAACAATTTTATTAGGTTAATTATTATAAGTATTAAACATATATTGGTGACAGTTGCTGGCTGTGTCTGAGCGTGTGCAATTGTCCCTTAAGACATGAGATTCTCAGTTTTGTCAGTTCATGTTTCAATCTTTTCAAATGTTAATGCTTCTGGAGTTATTTATTATTGTCTATTATTTATTTTGTTTTAAAAACATTTATCGTAATTCTAATCACAATTCAAATGCTTGCCAGAAAAAAATCAGCTAGATTATTTTCCTAAATTGTGCAAAAAGGATTTGGTTTTGGAAAGGAACGGAGTGTGCCAACATGTGTGTGAAGTCTAGGGTTGTCAAAATTATCCAAAGTATCAGTAAGTATCAGTACTAAGTCGCATTCACACAACAGAAATGAACCTTTCCTGAATAGCTTTAGAATTATCTTGAGCTGTATTAGAAGAACTGTAAGACCACATAGACTAGTATGGGCCTATGGACCACTATGGAACCTACCTGGACAACTGAGGGATTACACAGATATGAGGCCACATGGAAGTAGAAGTACTATCATTTAATATTGAAAATCGCATTCTATTTTCTAAATAAATAATGTTTTTCATTATCATTGTAGTATCAGAATCGGTATTGAGTGCTGAGTTCCTTATTACTTAGTATCAAAAATCGAGTTTGAAATTTTAGTACCATGACGACACTAGTGATGTCTAATATCTTCCTATGTCACAGGTGCCTCATCAAGTGGTTGGAGGTGAGGAAGGTGTGCCCGCTGTGCAACATGCCAGTGCTGCAACTTGCCCAGCAGGCGGGCAGCATGGAGCCCACACAACAGCCCCTGCCTGGCATCGAGAACCTGGTGTAGCGACGCATGGTTGCTCCTACACTTCACCACACTCACAACAACACTGGTCTGACTGAGTGTGAGCCCTGACTGAAGCAACACAGTGCTCTTCCCATCACAGTGCTTTAGTTCACTAAGGATTTCCAACACCACCGAGAGGGTTTTTTTTTTTTTTTTTTAAATTCCTTTTTTACATGAACGATGAAGAAGAGTTGATTAAAAGGAGTCTTCTTGTTGGCCGGCGTGGTCAATAGTGTTTCATAACCAAAGCACTTTTCTGGGGACACCAGCTAATGACCAGGAGGAAAGAACACAAAAGCCAGGAACTACGTACACATTTTAATTAGCACTTTATGACAAGTCGAACCTTAAAATTGCTTGTGAAAGTAGTAACCAAGGTATGTTTTTATTTCTTTGCATAGTACAGAACCACATTGGTTAAACTATTACTTTCAAGAAAAATGTCATGGGGACAGAAAAGTTCAGTTCTTTGTGAGTGGCACAAAACTGACAAAATGTGATGAGTTTGAATGTGAGACAGGACAGGCTTTCAACACTACACTCAGTACACAGGTTTCACACTTATTTCTTTACATTGTGGTGATCTAAAATGTGACTGTTGTTTTTCATCTGTGTTTTTAGAAGACACATTGAACAAATTCTATTTTGGTAAGTGAACCCCTCCTCAGGAGCGATGTGTACTACAAAAAGAATGTCATTATCAATGTAGTGGATTAACAAGTCAAATATAAAATGATTATAGTGGCAGGTATCAAATCCATGTTTTTAAGTTTATTTGCCTTATGCTTTATGTCTGTGTATCCCATAATAAAAGAATGATTCAAATCTGTCAACTGGACAAAACGTAGAATTGAAGACGCTGCTCATTCAAGCGGCTTCTTCAGTTCTGAACTTCAGGGCTGAAGAAGTGGCTTGGATGAACAGCGAACAGATTTGAATTATTCTTATGGTTTATCTATAAATTTATTTACAAAGCAATATCCAACTAAATCTGACCAGAGTGATGTCGATCAGTTGCACTTTTTTGCTTCCTGCTTGTCTATATTTATTATGTATTTATTTTTAATTTTGTGTTACATGGAGCATGCCCATTGTCACTTACACCAGAGTCACTGCCTGCATATCATTGCACTTGGTCAGCATATCTTTTGGCCATGTAAGTGAACCAGGCCCTGTCCCGTCCATTCTGCCTGAGTGCCAGTGGTCAGCAGGTTGATAAAGGCCTTTTGGTTTGCACAGTTGTGGTGCTGTCTCTTTGGTGCATGGTGGTTTTGTTAAACCACATACTACAAATACTGCTACTGATTCCTGTCTTAATAACAGGTTTGACACGTAATAGAAGCCAAAATACCAAGTGATCTGATGATAATAAAGGCACAATCTCCAGTGAGATTTTCAGAAATGGCTAAAAGTATGTGGCAACCCTTCAGCTATTTACTGTAGTATTTAAAGTAATTTTATTCTTAATTACAACCAAAAAAGTTGATTAGAAATTTGAATGGACTACTAGACCATTAAAAACATTGACCCTTAATACGTCATTGTGATATCGTCAAATCTGTGTGCCTTTTAGCCTTTTACATGGCCAGAAATGGGGTCTCAGAGTGCTTTATCAGTTACACATCTTTCTTTTGAATCGTAGTAATTAGGACAATGTTGAAAAGCCCCTGAGAGCATATCATGTTGAATAATTCCTAAGACCAAGTGTGCAGTCCTTTTTGTGCTACAACTTGTTACAACAATATAACTGTTGCTATTTTGATTTCAAAGACACTTGTTCTTGAAAGTAGCCTCATCTGAACAAATAGTACAGGGCTGTGCTGATTGCAGTCATCATATTCACATGAAATACAGCAAAAAATGATATCACTCTTTGAGGCTTCAAAAAGCCATGTACTCCCAGTTATCTGATTTTGTTTTTGGCCCTGAAGTAGTCCTTTATTGGCTTCTATTTGTTTCTAAATGTGTAGAACATGTAGTTTAAAGGTATATGATATGAAACAAGCCTACCACTTTTATCACAGTTCATCAGTGTAAAGTAGACAGCTGCGTTAGTCGTGGCATTTTGACACAGTGCACAAAAATCTGCCATGTTGCCAAGTGTTTGATTGTTAACACTACACATCTTCCTGTTCTGTTCCTTCCTCCATGTTTACCGTCCAGCATCTCGTTAAAAGTGCCAAGTTAAAAACTTTTTTAAAACAACTGTTAGGATTCAATGCTCCTGCCATTTTGAAAACATCCTGGTATCACAGCTAATCCCAGAGACTGGTAAATAAAGAAAATGGTAGCGAGGCAGTCATGACTAGTTACTTACTTACTCACTTACTGATAAATCTCCATTGACGTCAGCACTGCTCTTGAGTTAACTCCTTTATAAATAGACTAGACACGTCCATAGAAAAAGCGACAGTCAAATCCACATCAAACATTGACTCAGAGCAGTTACAATGGCATCACTTCTGAGTCTCACTGCCTCCCCGTGTCCTCCCTCTCCCTCTCTGTACTGTTATTTATTCCTGTGTATTCCTGTAACATTACTCTTCTAACCCTCTCTCTACCAAGACCTCGTTTGTTAACACTGATTTTGTTTGTGAGCTCTCACAGACATTGTTTATAAAACTAAGAATTCTGCAGCAGAATATTTTTGGAAATTTCTGTACAGTATTTGTAAGCTCTATTTTTGTATATTGGAATTTTGGAGAAAATAATATTCTTTTTTTTTTTTTTTTGTTTTGCTAATTTCATGTTTATTCATTTGAAGAAAATGTTGCATGTGACTGACTTGAACTGTAAATAAAGTTTCCACGATTTGGAAAAGAACAAAGCACTAGTGACTCAGACTTCCTTGTATACTGCACTTATTCACAAACAGTGTATATACTATTTGGGGGAAATTTGTTAAGTTGAGTCAACTATTCATTTCAAATTTGTTTACCAGCACCACCTAGTGTATATAAAATGGCTCTTCCAAAAGCGCTTTTGCAAACCACCACAGCTGTGCTCTTAAATGGCCATCATGTTCAGTGTTTTGTAATAAAAAAAAACAATCATCTTTACAATTATCAATAAAGGCTGTATTTGATTTGAACATGTTTACCGTGTATCTGTAGACGCAGATAGGTGAAGCTCATGAAATTTAAAACCAAAATCTTTCATAAAATTGCTTTAAATTGTAACTGTATGTGACTGGTTAAGTACCCAACTTAATCGTAGTCCAGACTGATGTTACAATGATGGTGATGATGAAGAGTTGGAAACATTTACACAGTGACACAGTAGCAAATATGCTCTGTCTCAAGGTGTCATTTTGATCCATGGCCGCGTAATCAAGGCATTTGTAACATAAATAAAAGTCACACCAACAGTTGAGTCATTTTAACAGAAACTGTGATTGCTCAGTTTAAAAAGGGAGTGCAAATGGAATAGTTTGATAATATGACATTTTAATATGCTAATAACAATAAAATTTTAAAAAATGCCATGTATCATTCAAATTATAACAATCTGTCAACATGTATATTACAACTTCTACTACAACTGTATTACAAATATCCACAATTTTGACGACGCACTGCAAGAAGTAATACTCCCGTCACTCATTTCATTTAGTTAAATTGGCTCAAGTAATATACTTCATTATGCGAATCAAGTGATCAACATTTGTACTTCTATTCTGTCAAGGGTTCTATATAAATAGGTTTCAGGTCATATATTGCATGGAAACACCTCACAGTGATCACGGTATTAGGGTCTTTAAGAGCAAAGCTGTGAAGAGGCCCACAGCCAGACTGTTTGGGTACAGCAGTCCAACAGGAGCGGAGGCTGCACTGGTGGTGTTGGTGCCTGTCCCGTTTGTGACCAGGGCAGTTCCCGTGGCTGCTACCGTAGCCGCTCCTGTAGCCCCTCCAGTGGCCCCTCCCGTGGCCCCTCCAGTGGCCCCTCCCGTGGCGCCTCCAGTGGCCCCTCCCGTGGCCCCTCCAGTGGCTCCTCCAGTGGCCCCTCCAGTGGCCGCTCCCGTGGCCCCTCCAGTGGCCGCTCCCGTGGCCCCTCCCGTGGCCCCTCCCGTGGCCCCTCCCGTGGCCCCTCCTGTGGCCCCTCCCGTGGCTGCTCCTGTGGCTGCTCCTGTGGCTGCTCCTGTGGCTGCTCCTGTAGTCTGAGCCTTAGAAGATGCTTTAATAAATGACAGAAATAATTATTGCCAAAAACGTGACCTTGCATGTCCTTGAGAGCATTTAGTAGTTGAGCCAACTTTTAAGTTTAGACACATTTTAGTGAAGAGATGTAGGCTTCTAGTTGAAAACTCATACTTTGAGGCCCCCCAAGTCCTTGATGTTGGAATAGACTATGGTCTTGAGTATTTTATGATGGTATTTCACGCATTTCAAATGATTCATGCATGTTTACGTAATGCTGCATTGTCCCTCATTTGAAGCACAAGAGCTTAGAAAATTTGTATTTGTACCCCCAATCCACTGCTCTGTGCTGAATTCAGACTCTGGGTCATACATGTATGGTTAAAAATGTTTCACAGCCATTTTTCAAAAATGGCTGTGTAACATTTCAAAATCTTCAGTTTTTTCTACAGTAAAACACTTTTATAAAAAGCCGTTTTAAACAGGAAGTGATGGACTTGTTTTTATTATGAAGTCATTTTAGATTAATATTGTGGTTTACAATAAACAAAATCATTATCTACATGTATTATAGCTTTCTTTTTTTGAGTCCCAGGTCAAACAATTTGCATATCTCTATACCCAGAACAACTGTGCTTTCCAACTGAAAAATACTTTTAAACTATTATTTATAGATTGAAGATAAATGAATAAGACCCTTACTCACCAATAATCAGCAAAGAAATAAAAATGATGGACAGCATTCTGGACATTTTTAACAACTGAAAGGAAAGACAATTTCCACATTAATAATACGTAGTGCTAACCATCTCACACACTCAAAAGTTATTTTACATTTCTAGCATCATTTGTTCACGCTAAATTGGATTGATGGGAGAATACTTACCAAAGGTTCAGTGACTGGCGCTCCTTTCAAAATCTGACAGAGCTCACCCCACAAAGTGCACCTGTAACTATGTTCTAGAGCACGCCACGGCCGTTTTATATGGCTCTTTTACACTTGTATGACTAATGATGTTAAGAGCCAATATCCACAAGACAATCATTCCTCCCACAATGATCACGACAGGGCGGCTTTGCCTGTTTTTTGACATTTTGAAATGGGTAAGTTATAGGGTATTTACAAAGCAAACAGCTTGTGATGCACCCAAGGATTGGCCGAGATGGGGACTACAATAGGAGCACTGTTTTACATGGCAATGGCATTATTTGCTAGGTAACAATGAATGTCACAAAGTAAAAATGAGAAGTCCAAATGAAGGTGAGAAGACAACACAGTTCTTTTGTCTATGTCCCATGCCAGGAATCATAGGCTCACACTGACTCAAACCAGGTCTTGTGACAGTGGAGCTAAGCAATCACTTTTGACTAAAAGCAAACTGACGTCAAATTTGAAGTAAAAATAGATTCTTTGGTCGGGAAACATGGCCTTCCATGCTCTTAAGTGATCTCCAAGTCATCAATAGCAGCTTAAAATAATTTTGCTCTATTTTGCTCCAACTTAATTCAATTGTGTGAGATCATGCCAGTGTCAGTGTAACGAACATAAAGGTCAGAATACAAAAAATTGAAAGATAATTGCCATATCGACCTTTAATATACAGTATAGAAGTATTTTGAGCATCCATACATCCAGAGGGGCGAATGTCTCTGATTCTTTAAGGTCCCATAATACACTATGTTGTTTCCTCATCACAAACATACCTAGAGCTGTGTTTTGTTTCATTCACACATGTTTAACACACAGTTCTTCTTTGAAACAGAAAACACTCCGTTTCACCTTGTGATGTGAAGTGATAATACAGGAAGTGGGTTTTTTAAACTCCATACACCTTCACTAGAATCATTCGGATAATTTCACAAGGTGGAACAGAGCATTTTAAGCTTTGGAGATGTGGACAGACTAATAAAGGTTTACTAAAACACATGTGAATGAAACAAAACACAACTTTAGATATGATTTTTATGTTTTAAAAGGTCACGAGAGTCAATTTCGTGTAATACAGAACCTTTAAAAGACAATGAACACGCCTCAGATTGGTAGCAATACATAAAGCCACAACGGCCATTATTACAAAAACAAGTGTAGTAATAATCGGTATCTTCTAAACCGCATCCCTAGGTCAAACTGAACCAGGGGGACCTTCCTTAACACTTTTGGGGGCCTTGGATTTCGTGCTCTGCTTATTGTCCTTTGATTTCTGGATCAGGGCCAAGGTGTCTCGCTTCTCAATCCGTCTTAACTGTTTCTTCTTCATTCTCTTGATTTTGGTTGTATTCCGGATCTGAAAGACAAGAAAACAGTCATGCATTTGTATAAAATAAAAAATATACAATAAAAATACACTTTAGATAAACATACCACTTGAACAATCTCAGCTTTACGTTCATTTTCCGCTCTTCGTTTCAGGTTTTCTTCTCTCCTCTTCCTCTTATCCTTTTGCCAATAAACAGAACATGGTCACCAAATATAAATGGTACAACACATATAAAACACTTATATGAGATAGGCAGACCGGTCACAATCATTAGATGATTTGAAATGGACGTTTACCTCTTTCTGTCGGGCTTTCTCCTCCTTAAGCTGCTGAGAATACTGTTTGACCAGCTCCTTCTCTCGTTTGGCCTGCATCTTCTTCTCCCAGGAACTACACAGCTGTTTATCCCTGACCACTGCTGAGAACCTGGGTATACACAAAGGACATTTTTAACTCAAGTTTTAAACATATTTGTAGCCCATAAAAAAATCGGATTCATTGTTTTCTCGCTTCCAGCTAAGTGCTGCACTGTGGTCATTATTCATTCACTCTATATAAAGGTGGTAAGTAAATTAGTCTGCAGCCACATCTGACCTGAGGTGAAGGCCAACCACAACCACCACCAATCGCACGCACACACGCGCGCGCGCACACACACACGCGCACACACACACACCACACACACACACACAGACAGAGAGACACACAGGCAGACAGACACACACAGACACACACACACCACACACACACACAGACAGACACAAACACACACAGACACAAACACACACAGACAGACAGAGAGAGAGACACACAGGCAGACAGACACACACCCACATAAACAGACAAACACAGACAGACAGACAAACACAGACAGACATACACAGACAGACAGACATACACAGACAGACAGACAAACACAGACAGACAGACACACACAGACACAAACACACACAGACAGACAGACAAACACAGACAGACATACACAGACAGACAGACATACACAGACAGACAGACAAACACAGACAGACATACACAGACAGACAGACAGACAGACACACACAGACAGACAGACACAGACAGACAGACTCTCAGACACAGACACAGAATTATACAAATCAAGGTGGGTGAAGTATGTTGCCATCAGACACAAGAACATTGCTGGACTGGAGTGGGACTCCGTCCTGTGACCTTCTTGGGGTTGTGCTCTAACCACTCTCCCTCATACTAAAATGAGTCTATACACTTTTGCCAGAGTCAGGGCTAACCCTGACCTTCCACAGATCTGTATATTACTGTACATGTAACCGGAGCGTGGGCCTTTTACCTTTGCTTGTTGCGATCTTTCCAAACTCTTCCAGATTTGGGTTTTCCCAGGGGGATTGTGGGGGCCTGTTTGACAGTTGGGGCCAGTCGGGGTTTCTTCTTTGGGACAGTGCACTGATCTGCGTTGGAAGGAGGCATTTCTTTATCCTTGCATGTCACCTCTTCGTGTTTCACGCTGTCATTTTGAATGTTAGCAGTGTGTGCTTCGGGCATTGGGTGTATAGCAGGTTCAGCTTCACAAAGGCGGTCATTTTCCTCCTCGACAGGGACGTGTGGTTTCTGCTCCTCTCCTCTAGAATTTTCCTCTCGTGCTGGTAGTTCCTGGAGCACTGAGCGTCTTGTCCTGCGGCTGGGTGCTCTTTCCGCTGGCGCAGAACTCTGAAGTGCGGCAGGAGTGCGCACTCTGCGGCCGCTGCGGGTCCGCCTGGTGTCTCCCTCTGGAGCCTCCTCCTGTGACATGTTTGGAGCTGCGGGATCAGGCGCTAGTGCTTCCTCTGTCGCAGCTTTATTCCTCCTCGACGTATTCAACAATGACAGTATAACACAATGTATGCACTCTGCAACAAGAAACTCTAGCTTTTGACCGCACCATCCATGGGCCCCACGTGTTGTCAGTGTTATCAACTTCCGCTTTAAAATAGGTAAACAACAACATATGTTGCCGCCTGCTGGTCAGGAGTAGTAATGCTCACTTGTAGTAATGCCCACTTGCCTTATCCACCTAAAACAAACTGTGTGTGTGTGTGTGTGTGTGTGTGTGTGTGTGTGTGTGTGTGTGTGTGTGTGTGTGTGTGTGTGTGTGTGTGTGTGTGTGTGTGTGTGTGTGTGTGACCCATGTGCATGTCCAATAACTTATCCATAAAGTTAGCCGCATTAATACCTCCCTTCGAGCTTGTGATTTGCGGACAAAATGCTGCCCCCTTGTGGTCATTTCTACAAGTGAAATATATGTCATGTGACTTCACATCCGGACCACATGACACACTCGTTTAAAATAACCCCAGTACAAGGAAGTAAGATTTTTTTTTTTAAATCTTGATGCCATGTACAAGTAGTAGTACAAGTATTAACAGTAACAGTAGTAGCAGTAGTAGCAGTAGCAGCAGTAGTAGTACTAGTACTAGTACTAGTACATGAGTGGAGTCAGCATGTCCATGTTAACAGCAGGAAACCTGCTTCTTCTGCTGATGTTGTCTGGAGTGGCAGTAAGTAGCCTACATTTTATCTTCCCATTTTCTTTCATACAATGTCCTCCTTTACTACAATATATATTTGCTACAAACATATACCTGCTTCTATGAGTACTGTAATAATGATATCATACAGTAAATTAACATACAGAATCACAGGTGCATGTTTTGCCTGGAACATTAAACATAGCAAATGTTCAGCACAGACAGGCAAGGTTAAAACCAGTTTGACAAAATTCAAATCGTGACAATCGATTTGGACCACAGACACTTCACTGACACTGTCTGATGACACAGAATCACCTGATGTCAGCTGTATGCCATAAAGACAGAGCTGTGGAACATACTGTAACTGCTGTTCTACTGTCTTTGAATTATATAATGTATGACGATTCAAAATCACTGTGGCCCTACAGATGGGAGCCCCCAGATCGTTCTCTGTGGATTACCAGAAAAACTGTTTTCAGAAAGATGGGCAGCCCTTTCGATACATATCAGGAAGCATTCATTACAATCGAATTCCCAGAATTTACTGGAAGGACCGACTGCTGAAGATGTACATGGCTGGTCTGAATGCAATTCAAACGTATGTTGTCCCATAGAACCCCCCCCCCCCCCCCTATTTTGTGATTTACTTTGATCCTGTATTTCTAAATGAATACTATATAATACTTTTGTATGACTTGTGTCTAAATGATTTGAATTCTTCACCAAAGGTATATCCCCTGGAACTACCATGAGGAGTCTCCTGGTCAGTATAACTTTAGTGGCGATAGAGATCTGATGTATTTTCTCAAGTTGGCACAGGACATTGGCTTACTGGTCATTCTTCGACCAGGACCCTACATTTGTGGAGAGTGGGAAATGGTGAGGAATACCTTCAGTAGCCTATATAACCTGAATAATCCATAATGTCTGAAATGTTTAGTTTTGTTTTTTGTTTTTTTTTAGGGTGGACTACCTGCCTGGCTTCTTAGCAAAAAGGATATTGTATTGCGTTCGTCAGATAAAGGTGAGGAAGGCCTTTGCACACACAAACAAACTCTGATTTTCCATTTTATATAATCTTATTTTCATCCACCTCAGATTACTTATTAGCAGTTGACAAATGGATGGGGAAGTTGTTGCCAATGATAAAACCCTACCTCTATGAAAATGGAGGCCCTATCATTACTGTCCAGGTGAGCTTCAGTGAGTCAGCAGTAGTATACTTATTTTTGCTTTACATAGTAGTTATTATGTGAATCTTCTCAAAGGTGGAAAATGAGTATGGCAGTTACTTTGCGTGCGACTTTAACTACTTGAGGCACCTGACAGAGTTGTTTCGGAAGCACCTGGGGCAGACGGTGGTGCTGTTTACCACAGATGGAGGCAGTGTTGGTTACCTCAAGTGTGGGTCAATTCAAGGACTTTATGCTACGGTGGACTTTGGACCAGGCAAGTTTGTGTTTCTTCGTGTAAATCAGCATTTGGGTGTTTTTGTTTGGTGTAAATGAATGTGATGAGATGATTATGTTGCTCTTGTTTTAACTTTTAATTTTGATTCTATAGGAGCTAATATAACCGCTGCTTTTGAGGCACAACGGCATGCTGAGCCTAAAGGACCGTTGGTAATTTTTTATTTTGTTATTTTTTTTCGGTTGCTTTATTGTTCTCTATGCAGACATATAGACAATACTGTTTTTACCCACACTGACAATGGTTGTGGTTACAAGCTCATCAAAATCTAGTTAATATCTGATTTTAATTATTTAAATGAGCAATCAGAGGGATTATGTTCAGACAGAAATCAGATGATTTTGCTCTTTACATTTCATTTTAACAATATTTTATTTCCAAAAATCGGTTTTGAATGTGCAACTGGACCCAGTGTCAATAAAAAAAAAAAAAGAACACATAGAAGATGATGTACTATAAATGGGAAACAACTGGCTCTGTGCACAACAGTGTCTGGGACCTCCCTGTTAATAAACATTTAAAGATCAGGCCGTGTACAGGGAGACTTCACCAGAGGACACTGTGTTTAGAAAGAAAGATGTTTGTGTATCAGTGGTAACACTAATGGTAATGTTGAGGCATAATAAATATTAAAACAGTGTCACAAGCTGAAGTATTCGGCATGTAAAAATAATTGAGCACTCTTTATTTTAATGAATTTAAATTTGAATAGGTTGTTTATTTTATGTTTTATGTTTTTTAATAAAAGTTACACATTAAACTACCTAGCACCCTACTGTGCACAGAGCCTATTAAACCAACAGTCACAAGCAGGTGTACACTACTGTGGCCTAGATGATTTACATGATGCCGTACAAAAATTCAAATCCATATCTGCTTATTAACTGAAAAAGTCTGATTCTAACTCACACTTTGGTCTTTGTCTCTTTTCAAGGTTAACTCTGAGTTCTACACTGGCTGGCTTGATCATTGGGGCTCTCATCACTCTGTTGTATCAACTGACGCAGTGACCAAGACTCTGAATGAGATGCTTCAAATAGGTGCAAATGTCAACCTGTAAGTTCACAAAGAACACCTTTTTTTTTTTCCCCCACAAATGATTATCTTTACTTTGTTTAAGACATTTGCTGTTTATAGTTTTGTCTGTATCAAATCACTTTCTGTAACTGGCAGGTATATGTTCATTGGAGGAACAAATTTTGGATACTGGAATGGTATTTATAATGTGCAACAATAACATAATTTTAAGACCCTAGAAATATCTTAAGTTTTATTTAATTTCTCAGGGGCCAATGAACCATACAGTGCTCAGCCTACGAGCTATGACTATGATGCTCCACTGACTGAAGCCGGAGACCTCACTAAGAAGTACTTTGCTATCCAAAATGTAATCAAAAAGGTAAGTTATTATAGTAAAAAGTAGTATGCAATTAGTCCGCTCCCCTTGCATAACTTATTGACGATTATATTTTTGTTCTTATACAACAGTTTCACAAAATACCAGACGGCATTATTCCACCAACAACTCCAAAGTTTGCCTATGGGAGCATAACATTACAAAAGGTATAGGCCAATAGTGAGATTTTAACTGTCCTTAAGTACTTGATTAAATAAACAAAGTATTCATAATTCAGTTGGAGACTGTGTCAGATGCTCTGGAGAAACTTTCATACTCTGGTCCTGTCAAAAGCATGTATCCCCTCACCTTCACAGATCTTCACCAGGTAACAGTTTATAACTTTTATTTATGTAATTAAAAAAAAAAATCCTTTTCATTTTTTATTCTGTATTTTGCAGGCTTTTGGTTATGTGCTTTACCGGACGACACTTCCTGTTAACTGCAGTAAACCAACTCCACTGTCTTCTCCACTAAATGGGGTACACGACCGGGCCTATGTGTCTGTAGATGGGGTGAGTTTGAGCTTTTTCCTGATCTACTATTAGTGTGGAAGCAGTTTGTTCAAATCACCTTATCTTTGTATTACTTTGCCCTGTACATTTGTTGTCATCCTGTTGTAATCATGTGCACTGTAACAGAATGTGAATCCATCCAAGTCACTTACCTATTTATTTATTTATTTATTTATTTATTCATTCTGCTCATATGCTGCACTGTACATAACCATAGTTACAGTTAGTAGTTCAGTGAGGTTCATCTGGTCTCCTGATCATTTATTTTAATAGTCTTTTTTTCAAAACAAGGTTTACTTTGTTTTCATAACTGACAGTTTTGACTGCTTACTAGTGCTCTTCCTTGAAGTGGCTCTTCCTCATACTTGACAGTTTCAACTGCTCAGTTGCCTTCCTTACACTGGTCATGTTGCTGTGACGTATCCGGTTAGCTGATTTAAACAGACTTATCTTCCTTGCATGGAGGCAGGATGTCAGTGCCATTTTGCAGTAGAACAGGAGCAATGCAACGTTCTCTCAAAAGAGAAAACAACATTATGGACTGGGACGGAGCAAAGATCATGGTGACAAAGGACAACAAACATTGTCATTGGATTAAGGAGGAAATAGAAATGCGGAAACCTGCCCATGGGACTTTAAACTGGAACCAGGGGGCATTTTTACTCTCACACACCTTAAATCTGCTGACTGGACAAATTACCGCAACATTACTTGACCAGTCTTAAGGAAGGCTAGTGAGCAGTTGAAACTGTCAGGTATGAAAACAAACTAACAAACTTGGTCTGAAAAAAAAAAAAAAATAAATAAAAATCTTGTTACAGCTATTTATTGGACAAATAATATAATATAATGAAGTCTCTTTAACTGCTATTCATTCTTCTCCACATTCTGCACTGTACATGGTCAGAGCCACAAAAGGCTATTGTAAATCTGTGTATTGCATAATTAATCTTTATCTTGATTTTAATTGCATGTTCTTATTCTCCTACAGTTCTTAACCTTTGCATTGCAACACTGTAATTTCCCAATTGTGTGACTTTGTACATAATATTTGCAGGCTGTAAAACTGTGTCCTCTTTCAGGTTGCTGCAGGAATTCTCGAGAGATTCCAAACTATAACTATGAATATTACTGGAAAAGCAGGTAGTCGGGTGGACATACTGGTCGAGAACATGGGACGGATCAACTATGGAAAAGGAATCAATGACTTCAAGGTTTTTTCTACTCCTACTCACATACTGCATCTGGTCACTTTTAAGAAGTTTTAAGAAAAACAAACATAAATGCATTTTTTTTTTTTTCAGGGTTTAGTGTCAAATATGACTCTGGGAGCAGATGTGCTGACTGGCTGGACCATGTATAGTCTCAATATCGATCAGGCAGTTAGTCAGGGGGTCCTGGGGAAGTCTGTGTCCTCAGACCCTCCTCAGCTTTCCACACTGTCTCTTCCAACCTTCTATGGAGGCACCTTTGTTATTCCTGATGGCATCCCAGCTCTTCCTCAAGATTCTTACATTAAACTACCCAACTGGACAAAAGCAAGTCACTCAGTACTATTAAATTACAACACCTACTTTAAAATGGGGTTTGAGAAGTTTGTACAGTGACTGTGGGGAAAGTAATTACCTTTTGTCTTTTCAGGGTCAAATTTGGATTAATGGATTCAACTTGGGTCGTTATTGGCCAGCCCGTGGACCTCAGGTGACACTTTTTGTGCCTAGTAGCATCCTCAGCACTGCTGTTCCCAACAACATCACTGTACTGGAGCTAGAGGCGGCTCCATGCAGCAGCGGACCCTGCACTGTGGAGTTCACTGACGCGCCCATTTTAGGCAACACTCTCCACTACAAGCCAATCAGCAGGGTGTTTTCAAAGAAGGATTTATTATGAGGGAATAAAACCACAGATGAAATATAATTGTTAAGTCATGAAAACACTTTCGTTTAATGAATGCACCTTTTTTGCCTTTTTTATAATTTACTAATTATAGTGGTGGAATGTAACAAAGTAAAAGTAGTACAGTACAGTACTATACAGAGTATAGTATTGTAAAGGGGATACTTTTTCCTTTTATTTCACTACATTTGAGCGACGGTATCTGTACTTTCTCTTCCTACATTTTTAACTGGACTGAAAAGTAAAAGTTTTTTTTTTTTTATTATAGTTTGAGACCTGCTGAAAAGGCTGAGTTTTTTTTTTTAAAATGTTAATGTTCAGAGTTTGAGCAAACTAAAGTACAAATGATAACAGCAAGAAATTCTTCTCAATTCTTATTTGTTAATGTTGAACAAAATTCAGCACAGATCTGTCTCAATGACTTTTTAATAACTCAAAATATGTGTAAAATACTTTTACTTTTTACTCAACGTATATTTTAAACTGGTACTTTAATACTTTTACTTCAGTAGTTTTTTGTCTGTTTTTTTTTCATGTGCCTTTGACTTGATTTTTATTTTATTTTTTTTATTTTTTTGCTTCAGTATCTGTACTTTTACCTAAGTAACAAAATTGAGTACTTATTCCACCTCGGACTAAAATGATGCACTTTATGAACTGTTTCTACCTCACCGAATCAAACAAAATTGGACTGTTTTATATTTTACAGGGGATTTGGCATTGCTGTTTACTCTTAATTCATCAGGGTATTCCAAAGTGAAATGCGTTTGTGAATAAATGTCAGAATAAATGATTTTTTTCCCTTGACTTTTGACTACTTACTCCAAAACACGAGATGGCGCTGTTGTCCACGTCTAGTACAAACAAAGGCGGAACAGACAGGCCCGTGCTGTACAACAGCGAAATCTACTGCACTTTTTTATGCGTTTTTTGCGAAAAGAGGTAAATATGCATCTCTGATTTATTTGAATCCCCAAAGTTAACCCAGAAGAATCGGCTCTCTGTCCACGAGCTATTGAGCCAAGTCTTTAACACGAGCGTTGCTTTCATTTCGCTCTCTGTTAACGCAGCGTAAGATCGGTTTCCTTTATTTGGCCAAAAACTCGTATTATTACTTTGCTGCAGTGTTTGTTAATTAACGAAATTATTTGTCTGAGTACTTGTTAAGGAACACCCAGCCAAAGCCGCCCTATGCAAATGAAGCGCTGGCTCACATCTGTGTCTCTGTAGAGGCCAGGACACTCTATTCTGTGTCTGTCTCTGCTCTGTGGAGGCCGGGACACTCTATTCTGTGTGTGTCTCTGCTCTGTAGAGGCCGGGACACTCTATTCTGTGTGTGTCTCTGCTCTGTAGAGGCCGGGACACTCTATTCTGTGTGTGTCTCTGCTCTGTAGAGGCCGGGACACTCTATTCTGTGTCTGTCTCTGCTCTGCGGAGGCCGGGACACTCTATTCTGTGTGTGTCTCTGCTCTGTAGAGGCCGGGACACTCTATTCTGTGTGTGTCTCTGCTCTGTAGAGGCCGGGACACTCTATTCTGTGTCTGTCTCTGCCCTGCAGAGGCCGGGACACTCTATTCTGTGTGTGTCTCTGCTCTGTAGAGGCCGGGACACTCTATTTCTGTGTGTGTCTCTGCCCTGTAGAGGCCGGGACACTCTATTCTGTGTGTGTCTCGGCCCTGCGGAGGCCGGGACACTCTATTCTGTGTCTGTCTCTGCTCTGCAGAGGCCGGGACACTCTATTCTGTGTTTGTCTCTGCTCTGTAGGTGCTGGTACACTCTAGAAGATGACATCTTTACGAAAAGAAAATAATGGGAGATCATGAGATACTGATGCTTAACATCACTCCTCAAACGTACAGTGAAAAGTTGTAAAGCTACTGGAAGACCATGGTCGATAATCGTTACGCCACGGCTCTCGTGATCGGCTTCGTGCTGAGCCTGCTGGCCTCTGTGTACCTGTCTGTGGCTGTGGGGACTCAACATTGGTACCAGTTCAACAGCCCGCCCATCAAACACGAGACAAGCAATGTGTCTGAGCTCAGGGAGGAGTTCATCAATGGAGAATTTGACGAGAAGAGCTACAGTGAGACTATGTTCCGCCTGAACGGGACCCTCGGGCTGTGGTGGAGGTGCATCCAGGTGCCTAGCCAGTCCCACTGGTTCAAAGAGCCAGGTAAGTACTAATGACTTAAGACCACTTGTACCAGCTTGTACAAGGTAATTACCGTAATTTCCGGACTATAAGTTTAGAAACTGCAGCTTATGGTACAGTGCGGTTTATTCTTTTTTTTTTTTTTTTTCGTAAGATATACAGTGGTCTCTCATTTATTACGTTCCAAAAATAACCCGTGATAAATGAAAAAGTAGAAAGCATTTTTTTTTTTTTTTTTTTTTTTTTACAATTATTCTATATGTTTTGCGGCTGCAGGTGTATTTCTCAGTTCCTCTGTCCCCGCCTCTTCGTCCTGGCGCCGCTGTAATGCCTCGTAATGTTCTTTTTCCTGCAGTCACTGATCCACAAACTAAAGCAGACTCCATCCGCAGGTTACAGCCCTTTTTGGGTCCTTGTTAAAACTTATTCTGCTGTCGTCCTTATGTTATTTTCCTCCTTCTTTATGTTGTTTCACATGTAAAGTCTCTCGTGGATGTGCGTCTTAGCCGCGCTGCGTTTCTGCGGCACATTTTCAAGCATCAGAGACGCAGCAGAGCTCATCACCTCTGTTGATGAGTTTTATGTAATAAATACACTAAAGTCACTCTCTCAACCTGGTCTGCAGCGTTCACAAAGACACAGGGAAAACTAAACATCCAAAAGCACTCGCAGACCGCAACGATGGACGCTTTTGCATTTGAGGACAAACGTCTCCGACGCACGTTGTGGACGCTCTGGACGCGCGTCCAGAGCGTCCACAACGTCCACAACGTGCGTCGGTGGCGTTTGTCCTCAAATGCAAAAGCGTCCATCGCGATCTTGGCATGTTTCAGAGTCACGCTGCAGCATCGAACATTTTGGTAAATTTGGCTGAACCCATTCTGTCCTGTACAGGAGACACAGCACCTCCTTTAGCCAATCAGGACGCAGAACACGCGCCTGCATACACTGTAAAAAAAAGTGTAAAATGTGAAGCGCGCTATAGCGAGGGACCACTGTAATGAACGTTTTTGAGCTAATTTTTCATATTACTACGTGGGATACCTGCGGCTTTAAATCCGGTGTGGCTTGTACAAGTACAAAATTGATTTTCTTTCTAAAATTAAAGCATGCGGCTTTTAATCAGGTGTGCTTTGTAGTCCGGAATTTACGGTAATCTGTCTGCTATTACAACATAATTATAAATCCATTTCCTTATATGAATGAAGATTCTACTGAAAAGCTAATGCTCGTGTGCAACACAAATATTTAAAGTTTTGATGGATGGTTTATTTTTCAAATTAAATACAATTGTACGCACATGCACGCATGTTTAGGTCTGCATTTATAGATGTTGTATGAAATAAATATTACTTGCCACACTGCTTCCTAAACTCAATTGCAGATCCCAAACTGGAAACTCAGTGTGTCAGCTTCACTCTTCAGCAGCAGTTTTTCCCAAAATATAAACATCCTGGGAACCACAACGGTGAAGAGGATCTCCTAAGAACATGTGAGACACATAAATGCAAAATTATTGGGGCATGTATTAAATCATGAACACATTTACCATGCACAGTGTAATTTGACTTCTTCTCTCCAGACCTGTGGAGGTGCCAGTTCCTTCTGCCCTTGGTGTCCCTGGCTTTAGTGTTTCTTAGTGGGCTGGTTGGAGTGTGCGCCTGCCTGTGCCGCAGTTTCACCCCTACTCTCGGGGTTGGAGTCCTCCACCTTCTGGCAGGTAGAAGAAGTTTTAAACCTCAAATTTGCATATCTCATATGTTAATACTAAAGACAAGTAATAATTACACAGTTAACCAATTGATATGTTGGTTCTTATTTAAATTAATTGGTCCCTCTGATTACTCAAATCAAATTTAGCATTTTACATGTCTTTAATCTTAAAGCAGACCTATTATGCAGAATCAACTTTTCAGAGCTTTTAACCATGTTATAGTTTCTTCCCCTCACCCAAAGTTGTATTTGGAGTGATTTGTGCATGTTTGAGCAATCTTTAATAGTTTATTTTCAAGACACCATATTGCCTGTCAATATGATGATCTGCAGCTATCCATTCGAGGTGCCTCTTTGTTGTGATGACATTTATAGCGACATCAGCTCCATTGGGCTCCACAATTTTGTAATGCAGAAGTGAGCGGACTTGTTTCTTTTAAACGAATTTTAGATGAATATTAGAGTTTAAAATGTGCGAATTATAACATAATAAATCACAGGTGTCATGTATTATAGCTATCATATAGCAGACACAAGCACACAGGTCTTCTTTAAAGATTCAGAACTCAGATTATGATCAGATTTTGGTGTGCATGTGAACAAGGCCACTGATTCCTAAGTGATCCAGTTGTTTCAGTCTATTTGTGATAAGTGCATTGCCTTTGTGCTACTTAATCTAAACTTGGCTATTTAACTTGCAAAAATAAATATGGTGCTATATCACTTTAAATGTTTTACCATTTGTGTTACATATTGGTTTTATCTGCAACAAAACAATGTACATTTATAATTCTCGTAAGATTTTACAATAATGTTTTCCTCTCCACCAGGTCTGTGCTCCCTGGGCTCGGTGTGTTGCTTTCTGGCCGGTGTAGACCTCCTCCGTCAGTTTATCACGCCTCCAGAGGGAGTGGATGGGTCACTAGGGTGGTCCCTTTACCTCGCTCTCATTTCCTTCCCGCTGCAAATGATGGCTGCTGCTCTGTTTCTGTGGGCTGCTCGAAGTCATCGCAAAAACTACACTCGTATGACAGCCTACAGAGTCGCTTAATACTTTATACCAGCTCCACTGACTTGGGCTCCATATTAATAGTGAACTGAAAATCACATGTAATTGCATTGTTTTTTTCTTACATGGAACAACATATGAAGAAAAGTTTGTAGCCACAAAGAGATCCCTCATTTTGATACACTCATCTTTTGTTTATATTTTTTAACCAGAGTTTCCTCTAAATTTGAGATTTTTATTTTTGTGTGTGATGCCTTTGTTGTATTGCTAAGCTGCTCACCATATTGTCCTTATTGTGCTAGCTTGCCACTTTGAACTTGGTAAATTATTTGTCTTTGTTTGATATATTTAGCATATGTTTCCTGTGCATGCCTTTAACTGCAATGTTTTGCAAACTGTGGTACTTGGTTTTCTGTGGTAATTTACTTTAAATATTTACAGGTCTTGAAAAGACAGCCGCCTGTTTTGTTATAGTAATATTGATACTAATTTCATGCATTATTGACTTTCTAGACTACTCTGAGATGTGTTAAAATGCACTTTGCCCAGCAGCACCTGGCAGCCTCACTATTAGTGCCACTACTTCCTGTTCAATTTTATCTCTGTGAGGCTTTTGCAGAGTCACGCTCAAATGAATAAATATTTAAAGATTAGGCAGTGGACAGGGCGGTGGATGTCACTGACATGCTAAAAACTAATGTAACATAAAATTAATACTTCACCTGTGGACACTTGTGTTAAGAAAGAGGAATGTTTACCTCAGTGCTAATGCTAATATTAAGGCATAATAAATATTAAAACAACATCATAAACTGAAGTATTCTACTAAAAATAATTGGGTAGTTTTTATTTTTATTCATTTTAATAGGTTGTGTTTTTTTTTTTTTCAGATTTTAATAAACGTGACTTAGCTTTGAGACACAGTGAGCTAGCTGGCGTGCTGCTGTGCACAGAGTCTATTTAGAGTATTCAATGACGTATGTCCTGGCTATACATTGCAAGTCAGAGCTCAGCCAATACGAGCAGCTTCAAAACAGGAGAGATAAGTAGCCGCCAAAACAAATATATACTTCTTAGACTTTTTATATTGTTGCTTGATTTTACTTTGCAAATGTCCTCTGAGCTCAGTATATTTTCTCTATAATTTAATGCTTAAAATGTTGATGTTATCATTATGTTGCTCTACATCATAAATTTGTGCTGTCCTTTGTAGAAACCAAAGCGCATTTCAATTCCATATTAATAAACCAGACTTCTTACAGATGATCCAGTGATTTATTCAAATATCCATGTGAATGTTAAAGTGACAGTGGTGCTGTAGTGGTACCTTCAGTCTGATCTAAAAATAGCAATTCAATGAAATCTCATTTGTCCTTTTACAAGTACAATTTGCATAGTTCTAATCATTGCATAGAGCATCATTCAAATTAGTTCATTTTATTCAGTCTTTCTTAACACTTATCGGTGGAATGGCTATTGTTTCCTTTTTGGCTAAATGAAAGGCTATCTTCTTCTCATAATATGCACATTCATTGATAAAGAACGGGTAAAGATCCTCTCCCTCATAGCTAACCGTCTCTCCAGTAAAAGTCTTAAAAATGGGGTCACCGTGCTGCAGGAGTTTGAAGTCATTATCCTGGAGAAACAAAACAGCTGTTAATGTTCCGCAAACAGATTCCAGGAAATGTGCCATATTCCAGGACAGACAGAAATACGATCACTGTTATGTCTATAAGTGAACACCAGACCCACCAACACCATATTACATGCTAAGACAGGAGGGGCAAAACAAGTTGTAAATTCTTCTGCCCCCATGGAAGTAAATATGTTTGGGGTTTTTTAATTTTATTTTTTGTAAAGTAGCGACACTTATGAATATGAGCTAAGACACATTGTGCAAAATTGACTTAAAAGAAGTTGAAACTACATTATAACAATGTTTTCCTCATGATTAGCTCGATCATTCTTGCATGTTTGAACACTCATTGTCCTGCATTTGAGACTTAAGTCTTCAGCAAATATTTGTTTTCACCTACCTCCCATCCCCGCCCATAACCATGTACTTAGTTGCGATTATTTGAAGAATGAAGACTTGAGTGATATATGTAGGGTTTTGAAATGTCACGTAACAGCTTTTCAGTAACAAAAACATATAAATGAGCTGGCACTTTAAAGGTCCTATATTACAAAAAACTGTCTCATGTGAGCTTTAAGCCATAATGTTTGTGATACCTCTTCAAAAACATACCTGGAGTTGTGTTTTGTTTCATTCACACATGTCTGAGTATTATCAGTCTGTCTACATCTCCAAAGCTCAAAATGCTCTGTTCCACCTTGTGATGTCATGAAGCTGCAGTTTTGAAGTTAACAGCTCCTTTTACCTTTAGTTCATTAGAGATTGGCAATTCCAGGGCTGATATCATCCAAATGATTCTAGTGAAGTTGTATGGAGTTTAAAAACACAGTGGAGCACTTCCTGTGTTTTCTGTTTGAGAGAAGAAGTGGCCCTAAATATGCAGGCTTTGTGTGTTAAACATGTGTGAATGAAACAAAATACAACTCAAGGTATTTTTTGATGAGGAAACAGCATTATAACATAGATCAGAAAATAGTGTAATATGGGCTCTTTTTTCAGTGCTGAAGTTCTGAAAAGGAAGTCAATCTCATTTCCAGTCATTTTGAACATATTGAACTTTACAAGTAATAAACTGTAAATTGATCATCTAATTATGTTATAGGTCAAGTAGCTTACTTGTAGCTTGGGGTGAATGACAGCTGTAAGTTGACTAGTTTCAGAGTCTCGAGGATAGTCTATGCTTTTCTCCTTTACAAATACCTCCACTTCATCTCCTTCAAATGTTGTACCTTCCAACAAAAGTCAACAGTTACAGGTCATGACTGGTGTATATCAAAATGCACTATGACAAAGGTTCTGACCAGCATTAAATTTGTTGAGCCAGTCTAAAGTGTGATCTATCGCCTCTTTCATCATGTTATAAATGTCTGCCCTGAGCACTCCATGTGGCTGCGGGCCAACTTCAATGGCTGAAATCAAATAAGAAGCTTTAGTATAACAATGAATTTCTATACATTAACATTACTGTAGCGTAACTTTACCTACTTACCAAAGCCATGTTTAGCCACAGAATCTACAGAATATGACAGAGATCTGGAAGCAACATGGGTGTTGATAACTCTTATTGGAGCAGCGGGCATCTTGCTCTTAAAAGAAAATGTTGCTAAATTAAATTAAACTATTAATTCATTCTTTTGTCAATTTTTTCGTCAAGATTTTCTATGAAACATTGTTGTAATCATTATCGGTAGAATGTATATGCAATATTGGGAGGAATACTTGAAAATGTATCTAGTTAGCCTACAGAATACTGAAAACAAGTTGCATTATATTGTAAAACACAACATCGATAGGCTGAAAACTGGTTTATGTTTGTCACGCCTCCTGTTTTGGATTTATTTATCACTAACAGAAAAAGAAAAGCTGTGGTACCTGGTTTTCAAAATGTGAGAGGAGGAGTAGGTAGCTAAACTTGTCCTTCCTCTCACAAACCCTTTGGCACATTGCTAGTATTCACATGCATGAATTTGTTTGGCCATTAGCAAAGCTTTACATTTTCCCTCACACTATAAGCTCTCATCACAAAGCATCATGTAGTGACTCTTAAAAATTTGACAAGATAAAACTCATAAAATAAAATTAAAAAAAAAAAAACTTGAGCACTACAGAAAATAAGATCTTACCTGAAAACATTCATGATCTTTCTGAATTCATATTTTTGGTATATGTATGTACACGTGTATCCCAACACTGTATATAAAACGCATCAATCCATTATTAATGAAGACGAAGTAAAAGCCACTGAACTAGCAAATGAATAACAACATTATACGCTGTCCCCACCAAATAAACAAACAATAGTATACTTTTATGGTACCTGCACATATTTGACCATGTGGAGCAGAATCCAGTCTAAAAAGTCTATGATGAAGCACAGGCCCATGTTGGAGGTTGTATTGTGCAGGTCACACACCAGGTCCATGGCCCTGGTCACTCCCTTTGGGGCCGAGCAGAGAGTTCAGCTCATGGGCCCTCCTCAGTTCACAGGGAGAGCTTTCCGTTAGTGGGGTACTGAAAGACAAGCCACTTTCAGACTATGATTTTTAAGTCAGTATTTTGTGCAGTGCATTCCTATTACCTCAATAAGGCGTCAGTAAAACATCGGTTTAGGTCTGTGTCTATGTATCTCCTGCAGACTTCAATGGATGGAGGGTTGCTGAGGATGGGGCAGACGGAGAGAGAGCCGATCTGATTTAAATTGTGCTTCTGCATCTCTCGCACTATGTAGACGCCGGACAGCTCGTTCCCATGTGTGCCACCGGTGATTGCGACACGGGAGAAAGCTGGGTAGAAGACATGGTCCATCTGGAAAAGAGAGCAGCTTTAGTAACACACCTTGTAAAATGCTCATAGTGTTGTCACAATACTGTCAAACTCAACTCACTTTTGATTCTAAGGAATATAATTGATACTCAATACCAATTCCAATACCACAATCATAAAAAAAAAACACTTTTTTTTTAAACTTTCTTTTCTATTCCCAGGTGGCCTTATATCTGTGTAATCCCTCTGTGGTCCAGGTAGGTTCCTAGTGGTCCATGGGTATATACTAGTCTATGTGTCTTATACTTGTTCTGATACAGTTCAAGATCATTTCAAAACCTATTCAGGAAAGGTTCATTTCTGTCCTGTGAATTTGACATTTTTTAGTATTAATATTAATATTTTTTAGTTCAAATGAGTATCTAGTTAACATACAAGTTTTAATATCGATTTGTATCAGATTTTTTGATACTTTTGACAATCCGACTCAGAGTGGATGTGACTGCAGTACGTTTTTCAGTTGATTCTTAAGGTCACAAACGAAGGTTAAAATGTAGCTAGTTATGCAACTAATCCATAACCCAACAAGGTCCTAAGCAGCTTTGACTTATTCAAAAGATATGTATACAGCTGAAGTACCCAACACACTTTTTATTCTGAGAAACAGCTGTTCTAAAGCTGTGCTAGTGAACAAAAAAAATCACTTTCTGAAAATCAGGTGCCCCTGCTTTAATGCTCTTAAACAATTACAGACATGTTGAGCAAGATAATCGCTCAGAGCTGCCAATCAATCATATTATAGCAAGACACCATAATAAAATATTGAGAAACCTTGCAGTCTGATATATGGTTGAAATATATTCACGGTTCATTCATTTTGCAGTTTCACATTTGTGAAAAAAGTGTCTATCTAGTTTTTGTAGGTTTAAAAGACACAGAATGTAAACAAAAAATCAATCTACAGCAGTTAGATGAAGTTAGAAACTTGAGACGGTTTAATTTTCACAATAAACTGGTCAAACTAGAACACATTTGCCTTGATAAGACGTGAATAGAATGAAAGAGCAACTCACCTCTCTGTAAAGCGTTCTGAACTGCAGCGACCTTTGACCCTAAAAATGTGAACAGGAATGTTAGACAAAATCACACTCTGAGAGTACACTACACTGAATCAGTCATTGAGTCAAAACACACTTGTAGCCTTGATTTTTATAGCTCTTCCACTTCCCTCCTTCTTCCAAACCACCACTCAAGTTCTGTCAGTGAGCTCAAATTTCAACTTGTTTTTTTGTATCTGGGCTATCCACAAGGAGCCGCCCTAGGACTTTGTGCTAGGTCAGCTCTAGCTATAGACAAAGGTGAACAATGCCTACCCATAAGAAATCGTTTCCCACCTTATACAGGTATATGTCTATTTGTGTATCTGCACCCCTAAAATGTCATTCTGCCCATCCTAATTCAGCAGGTTAGAACTGGGCCTGCAACAGAAATGGATAAAAGTTATTTATATCATTAATAACATATTTAACTTATGTAGTATTTTTTTTTTTAAGATTACAATATCTTTAATTTTATATCAAATCAAATGAGTAGCCTACTGTGTTTTGCTGTGTGTTTTGTCTTGTCTAAAGTTAAAAGTGACAGATTTTCATGTTTTTTAATCATAACTTTGTATAGTAACTGTGGTAAATGTTTATTATAGTTTTGCAGCGTTCAAGTGGGAGGAAGCAGAGCTGAGTTCTGAAAAGAAATCCCTGTCATCAATACACAATATTTATCCATTTCAATGCCAGGACAGTATATGCAAAATGAACACATTCATCTGAGAATTTCAACATGTTTTTATACTTTTGTGTTCATCATATAACAACTATATTGTGTGAATTAGATGAGCTTTGGATAATTTTTCAATTCAGTTCAGTTGTATTTCTATAGTATATTTAAAAACAACTTCAGCTGCCCAAAGTACTTCACATAAAAAGTCAACAAAAAACAAATATACAGTTAATATGATACATAGGCAAAGACCATTAAACACCAAGATATCCTGTGTAGCTAGTATTAAATGCCACGGAGAAGAGGTGGGTTTTCAGCCTCATCTTAAACTGTGTTGAAGACCGAGAGGCTCTGACAGACAGAGGGCGCTGTTCCATAGTCTGGGCCATCTTTGTGTTATTTTGAAGGTGTGATCAGAACAAGTAGTAGAATAAAGTTGAGCCTATTTAAAAATATGACCACCGCCTTTGGTAGTCTACTATACTATTTAGTAGGCTTATATATAGAAAATTATTTACCTAAAACTAGACTTATATATGTCCTAGATTTTCTCCCCATATCTGCTCCATAGGTTTACTATTCAACATGAAAAGGTTAACCTAGAGAAATGCATAACTTGGAGCAGTTATAGATTGTCTGGTCTGGATTATAGCTAAATTAAACATTTGCTAACAACAGAAACTTAACAAGTCAGTATCCATCCCAGGAGCACTAACACTAACAATACAAGTGATGACTTCGTAACTTCCCTTCTGGGTCCATTGCAGTTTCAACCTCATAACAAAGACCTGTTAATCTACACATATTTTCCAACAGTTTAAAATGCTCCACTGTCCAAAAACAGTACTGAAACCTACTCTGCTTTTCTAAAAAACACTGGCTGTTTTTTAGACATACTGTTTCTACCATATAATTCTAGGATTCTAAAACACTTAGAGTGTTTCCATATCAAAAACAGACCTGGAATTGTGTTTTGTTTCATTCACACATGTTTGAGTAACACTTTATTATTAGTCTGCCTATCTCCAAAGCTCAAAGTAAACAGTTCCTTTTTACCAAAGGTGGGCACCAAATTTTGGGCCCTGGGTAGAAATCATCTTGGTGTGCATTTTGTCTAATGAAAATGTCTATTACAGCCCCTTCCTGCACTGGGTCCTGGATAAACGTTACACTTACCCCCCTCAGTCCCTGCCTTTTGCCTTCAGTCCAGTAGAGATTGGCAATTCCAGGTCTGAAATCATCCAAATGATTCTAGTGAAGGTGTATGGAGTTTAAAAACACAGTAGAGCACTTCCTGTATTTCCACATGACATCACAAGGTGCAAAAGAGTGTTTTCTGAGAAGAATCTAAATATGCAGGGTCTGTGTGTTAAACATGTGTGAATGGAACAAAACATAACTCCAGGCCTGTCTGTGATGAGGAAACGTTATAGCATAGATCACAAATGTGTACAATGTGGATCCTTTGCACTATGTAACCTTTTAAGTGGAGGGCTGTCACTTCCTTGCCTCCATGGAGATGTTATTGCTGTGGAATGTTCCACAGTGTTAAACTGACATGCTGCATTTCTTCAAAGAGTCTACATGTGTTTATACTGCCTTGAGAAATGCATTGTCTACTTACTGTGAGCGGGGTTGCCTTTCCACAGATCTGACATGTAATTTGTTCCAGGGATGTCGCTTTCTTGTCTCCAAGGAGATAGATATATTTAATGCCATAATGTGGAACCTTCCAAGGAAACAACAATTCACATCTTAAGTGACTGGCAGGTGGCACAGAACCTCCACCACAAAAGTTATGCAGTGTGGTTTACCTTGAAGAATGCGTTGAATTTATCAGGAAGTTGAGACAAAGGTCTTTTCTAGCGTCATGTCTGGGCTCGTTATAGATCTGTGTGGGACTGGCTGCGCACTACAGTTTCAGCTTAACGAGCGGAGTGTGAAGACACGTGAATTAATAAAGACTTTAAACTCGAGTAGCTCTTGCCCCAGTCTTGCTTTAGTCTTGCCTTCTGCACAGCCACTATTTTCTCGCTCCTTTCTTTCGCTCAAACGTCAGTCAAGTACAGTACTAAGCTCCCTTCAGAGCCGCAAAGCCGTGAGACCTGTCCATCCTAAGCTTTACGCTCCTTACGTGTGACGTCCCTAGGGGGTGCTCTCACTCTATGTGTCAGTCCGTGTACAGCTCACACACTGACTTGACCTCTGACCTTGACTTTTAGCCTAGCCTTTGCCCCTTGCACGTGTACAGCTTTGATGTCATGTAATCTATGGACTTCATTATCACGTTTGTTCATATTTCTGTCTATTATAGATATTTGCTAGGTCCCATAGAGACTTGTGTGGTACTGACTTCCATTGTGTGTAGTGTCTCTATGGGCTCTCAAGATTTGCTATTGACTTTTTTCCCTTGTACAATTCTGAGGGTTAGATGGGAGCTCTTGGGGGCCTGAGGCAGTTCTGGGGCTGTCTATTGATGATCACTACTTCTGTTATAGTCAACTCATTTTCCATTCACATAAAGCAGGCTTTTCTAAAAGTGGGTAGACAGAATTCCAAACTTTTCAACTGTTCATGCATAGAAGACATACTATGATTTTTTTAGTATTTGAGAATTAAACTAGAACATACATCGGTCATTATTTTGCATTTTGTTCATGGTAAACTGATCTGAAATGACTTAATAATAGAAGCAGGTCCATTGACTTCCTGTTCAAAACTGATGAGCTGATATGCCCTACCTCTTCCTAAGCAAGCCCAAGATTTTTGTTCACTAATTTTAATTGTTGAAAAAATTTTATGTGTTATTTTAGAACCTAACGTGTGCGACCCAGAGTCTGCAGTTTTGGAATAATAATACAAGTAATTAGAGGCCAGTGGGCGGAGATAGGGGGTAGGTGATTTTCTGAGCACTCAAACCTCGTATACAGGACAATATAGTTATGGGCGACAAGAGCTCAATTGCTAGAGTGTCTGTCCACTGATCTGAAGGTTGACAGTTTGAATCCCACCATCAGGTGTGACCATTTACCATTTGCCATTTACTCAAACATACAGGCATCAGTCAAAATACAACTTTGAGTAGTTTTATGGTGAGTGGACACCGTTATGACATGGTTATAAGTTCATAAAAGTTAGTCAAATGTAAACATTTTTCCTTAACATGTCTCCTTTAACTGAAATCCATATTTGGAGGCAAAATAATGACTTTCTCACTTTGAGGGCGTACATCTGCTGCTACCAGGCACTTCATAACATCTGTTCACCTCAAGTGTTAATGAGCTATTTATTTGCTTTGCTATTACTTACTGTCTGGAGGTATAGCATGTGTGTACCCCATGTTAAATGAACTCCCAAATTCCCCTGCTCTGAATCACTTTTAACAGAAATCCCACCTGATTTTCCGAATAATTAATGTTAAACAAAGTTTTTTTTATTTTTTGATACAACTATAACACAATATATTTTGCTGTAAGTTCAGAGTCATGACCTTTTTAATATGGGGGTTGGAGGTATTTTCAAAGTAATTCATCACAATGACATTTGAAGGGGTGCAGTCCCAAAGGAGTGTTCTGGGAGTAATGAGGTCCCGCTGGGAGGGAGTACTTGTGACCTTCTGATTTAGTGCACAGACACAACTCATTATAAAGCTGGTAGGACTATCAGGTCTGATGATATATCCAACACCATCTCATTGTTGGGGAGTTTATAATTATCAAAACAGTGAGTTCAGAGGGAGAGAGTGAGTCTAATTTGTGGTTGTTAACTCAGCAGGTGGACGTGCGGTCTATTTCTGTATGTGCATTTTCATTATTTAAGTTTAATTGCTTTCTGTGCAGGTTCTGAACTTGTCATTAGGCTATAGAGCAGGGGTGTCCAAACTATGGCTCTGGGGCCAAATGTGGCCCTCAGACCAGCTTTTATTAGCCCTCAGGCCTCCTGCTGGACTGGCCCAATTGATCATAAGCAGTACTTTTTACAGCAAATTTAAACTATTTCTACCACTATAACCTCAAACATCACATCACAGTGTGATACAGACCTAAAATGAATGTGTTTCAAGCCTTATTAATGCACAGCGGCTCTGTCAAAGCTGTGTTTAAAGCACCACACTGCATTCATCACCAGTCCGTGGCCCTGCGCTTCAAATATGTTTTGAGATGTGGCCCTCTATAAAACAAAAAAATGGGCACCTCTGCTATAGAGAGTAACCTTCAAATATTTGAAAATAAATAAATAGAATAAATTAATTAACCTATTATTTTATGTCCTATACTTTGCTGCAGAATCTGCAGGAATCTGCTTGCAGACTCTGAATCACAAGATCAGCCTAAGTGCAAAAGATATTTACTCTATTTGCTTATTTGACATCAGCCCAGGAAAAGGGGGAGACAAAAATGATCTAAGTGTGACATGAGTATTGTTCTGGTTTCACTTTACCGCTGATGTGGCTATGACATTTGTGTCTTATCTGTGTGTTATGGTTTTGCCTCCCCATGACAAATCATGGATTCTGTGTTCCTAATACTGAATGCAGTCAACGCAAGAGAATGACATGAGAGTTACGCAGGCTCTAATGGCCTCCCTCAGGGAGCTATACTTACATAAGAGTCTATAAAGCCTTGAAACTACGCCATAAGCTTTGCTTTTAGATGGCACTGCGCTAAAGGATTAACTATCTCACTACAAGCATCAACTTCGAAGCCGGATGCATTCATTTGAAGGACCAGAAGTTTAGTACTTTTGATGTCCACAAACAGTGGAGGAGAGGTAGTCCAATCACAGAGACTACAAAACGGGGAACTGAACACACCTGTAGCCATCATATCTGCATCTTAATAATCAAGGATGTTTAAGGAGGCTTGTTTACCCGACTCTGTAATAAAACAACAAGTATCAAAGTTAGCGTTTATGGAAAGGTTTTGAGCACTACTTCCGTCTGTTTAATAATGGAGGAGTGGAATAGTGCACGGCAGCCTTTAATAATAGCCTTTAATCAAATGTTGGATTGTGGATGTGGATTATATTCCTCACACCCGTGATTGGCCGCTGTCGGTGCGCGGTGCGTCACGTGCCGCGCTGGGCGCCTGCAGCGCGTAGGTGATGTCTGTGACTTGTGTCGCCTGTCAGCAGCTCATGCTCACAGATCCCGCCGCTCATCTTTCAGGAATGGCCTTTACCTCCAACAGCAGTAGTAATCTGACCAACCAGTTCGCGCAGCCCGCGTGGCGCGTGGCTCTTTGGTCCGTGGCCTACAGCACGGTGCTGGCTGTGGCTGTATTTGGAAATGTCATTGTTATCTGGATTATTTTGGCGCACAAACGGATGAGGACAGTGACAAACTATTTTCTTCTAAACCTGGCTTTTTCAGATGTGTCCATGGCTGCGTTCAACACGCTCATCAACTTTGTCTACGCTGCGCATGGAGACTGGTACTTTGGAGAGGTCTACTGCAGGTTTCATAACTTTTTCCCAGTTACGGCTGTGTTCGCCAGCATCTACTCTATGACTGCAATAGCCATAGACAGGCAAGGACATATTTTATTTTAGTATTTTTATGTTATGTCAGTTTTAAATTTTACATTTTAAAGTAGTGTAAATGTTAAATACACGTTTTGTGCATAATTTCATAGATATTTGTTAGTGACTACTTGGGCAGTAGCTTGGCAGTCAATACACAATAGTGTACAAAAATAACCAGTGTAGAGTTCAGACTCTGTGGAGGGGACATCTTTGCCATTTGTAAATATACTTTATTTTATTTGCTAATTATTTCATTCACAGCAGTAAATATAATGGCATTTTCTAGCTTTGATATGTTTTGAAAATGTCTCTCAGAACATCCTCCTTTTCCTTTTTGTCCTATATTGTGCAGTACAGATAATCCTGATCAATCTAATCCGACACTATTGTAAGAGCTGATTGTGCTGCAGGTACATGGCCATCATTCACCCCTTGAAGCCTCGCCTGTCAGCAAAGGTGACCACTGGCATCATTGCAGTCATCTGGAGCCTGGCTGTGGCTCTGGCTTTCCCCCTGTGCTTCTACTCTACCATTAGAGTCCTGCCTCGGAGGACCATCTGCTATGTGGCGTGGCCCCGCAAGGCTGCGGACCCTTTCATGTGAGAGTGCACATCAAACTCACACCCAGAATATTGCAAATATTTCTTCCGCTTGTCTCAGAGCATCTGTGACTTCAGCAGTATACTACAGTGATTGTGAATAGTGAGTGCAATGTAAATCAAGGGATTACTGATACAAAATAAAAATAAAATAGGCTCCTTGTATGCAGCTTTCATTCATCGTTTCACTCCATGTTAAACTGCACACATTTGTGTTGTGTCATTCTATCGTAGGTTTGGTCTTGTGTCCCTGCAGGTACCACATCACAGTGACCGTGCTGGTGTACGCCCTGCCTTTGGTGATCATGGCCATCACCTACACCATTGTGGGCGTGACTCTGTGGGGAGGAGCAGTCCCTGGAGACTCCGCCGACAACTACCATGGCCAGCTCCGCGCTAAAAGAAAGGTACTAAGAATCATCAAGTCCATACAAACATGGATCGTTTTAACTGTTTAGTTTGAATACAACAAAATCTGAAGGAAAATGTTATTTTATTGGAGCGACTAATTGCTCATCGGTCAAGATTTATTTTATTTTATTTGAATGTTGCTAATGCTGTAAATATACTGGATTTAGCTCAGAGCTAGATCTTCAAACTAAAGGCCCTATAATAAACAACTGAAAGCTGAAAGCCCTGTCATAATATGGTCTCCTCATCAAATATAATAGCGGTGTTTTTTGTGATTCTTGCATATTTCTCTCATTATGTTTGCTCTGTCTCCCTCCCCAAAGCTATGCCCCTGCCTGCTTGACATCACTCATGTCATTCAGTTTTTTTTTTCTTTTTATAATGCAGAGCTCTTTATCAATTGTTTTTCTTATCATTTCAAGAGTTCACATGTTTTCTATACATTTAATTGTATAGAAACTGTAACATTAGCAAGCTATGTTTTTTAGCTCACACAGACAGCATATATTAACTGAAGTGGACACAGGCCTCTTGAGGTATGTACAGTACAGTACTATATAATGTCTTTAAATGTAAAAATGTTGGGGTTAGGCAGAGGAGCATATTTAGGCATACATATCCATTCATTTGGCTGTAATCCGGCTTGGTCATCAGAAACACTGCATTTCAGCCACAGTCATTGCTGGGATTAAGGTCACCACAGCTGTCATGACATAATGCAGTCAATGCGGCTCGGGATTATTCATAAAATCCATTGATATTGCCTGTAGGTGTAGGTTATACAGCAGATTATGGTGACCTGGCTCAACTTCCTTTTTACTTTGAATACCCCATAGAGGCAAATATATGTTAAATATGTCGTTTTTTCCTTCAGTTCCTAAATGCATTCTCTGTTACTCACAAACAGTGGTAAAAGAAGTACTTAATGCTGTTATTTAAGTGAAAACACAAATACTAGAATAAAAAAATAAAAAAAAGTCAAGTAAACATAAAAGTATCACATGAAAAAATCAACTTAAGTAAAAATATTAAAGTACCTGTTTAAAAATGTACTTAAAGACTAAAGAGTAAAAGTATTTTACACATATTTTGAGGTCTTACAAGGCTTCAAATGTAGTGATTTTGATAAAGAGGCTGAATTTTGTCAATAGAAACAATTGAATCAATAGTTTATTGAACAGGGTTTAGTTTGTTTTCATACCTGACAGTTCTGTTAAAAAATGTAGTGGAGTAGAAAGTACAGATACCTGCTCTCAAATGTAGTGAAGTAAAAGTAAAAAGTACCCACTGTAAAACTGACTTAAGTACAGATACTTCTGCACAGTACTTTACTACTTTTACTTTGTTACGTTCCACCACAGCATTAAGCACTTTGAATGCCCCATAGAGACAACACATTTATGTTAAGTATGTTTTTTTCCCCTTTCAATGCTTACACGCATTCTCCTTTTATATTACTCACAAAGTGTACGTCACAACCTATTCTGAATTGCGTTTAGAGAGAGGGACAAAAGAGGTGTGTATTCTAACCATTTGCAATTCATATGAGGGCCTCAAATTTCATCAAAGACACAGGTTGCAGCTAAATCGATGTGGGGGGAGCCAGATTGAAAAAGCCCCTATTCAGAGAGGTTGAAGATCTTTAGTGGACTAGAGCTTTACCGATGATCTAATCATGGACCAGTCCCATTAACACCCCACTGAGCCATATTGTGAAGAGCTACCTGTGACCTGCTGCTGCAACTACGTCAGCGGCGACCTTTCTTTCTTTAGCGCAAAGTGCTCGGGCTGCTTTGAAAGAAACTATCAATATGATCTAAGTGATTCAAAATACACCAAATAGCACTGCGTCAGGAACAGTGAGCCCCAGAGCACACACAGTATTTTCACTAGAGAAGTTGTTCCAAATGGATGTCCTTTTATGTGATGTTATAAAACTGTTATATTGAAAAGATACAAGCCATTATCTGTAATGTTAACCAGAAGCGTACTATTGATCTGCATAGTTTTAAAGATGGACAACTATGTGATTCTATAAGGAATCCTGCAGTTAGCTTCTTATATAATAAACATGTAAACATAAAGCAGTTAGACTTATCTGTGTCTGTGTTCCCAGAAGCTGGGGTAACAAAAGAGTCAAGTTAAAATTGCACATTACATTGCTTACTGTAAAGTGCCACAGTGCCACACAGAAGTAAAAGTGGGTGGGGCAGACTAAGGTGAATACCATGTTATGTTAGCACCACTTTAATTACTCCTAGATAAATGTCATCTTCACTGGTCATTTTGATAATTACCATTCATTGGCAATCCCAGCATTCAAATCCCGTTAAAATCTTCCCCTTTCCTATTGAATGAGGTAAGACTATCAAGGTACTGCTGAATCTGTCTGCACTCTGTGGGTCCACCTATTTGAGGGAGTTACTGCAGCCCTATACTCCACCCAGAGCCTGAGGTCAGCTGAAAAATTCCTGCTGGCTGTGCCCAAAGCCAGGCTCAACAACAGAGATGGCAGAACCTTTTCTGTGGCAGTGCCCAGACTATAGAACAGCGCCACCTGTCTGTCAGATCCTCTCAGTTTTTAACACAGTTTAAGACTAGGCTGAAAACCCACCTCTTCTCCCTGGCATTTAGTACTAGCTAGACAGGATATATTGGTGTTTTATTGGTATTTTATTGTTCTTTGCCTATATATCATATTTTTGTTGGCTTTTATGTGAAGTACTTTGGTCATCTGAAGTTGGACTTAAATGCGCTATATAAATAAAATAGGTCAAATGCACAGAAAATATTTCATTTCTGCATGTCCACAGGTGGTGAAGATGATGATCATTGTGGTGGTGACCTTTGCGCTCTGCTGGCTGCCCTACCACATCTACTTTATAGTGACAGGTCTGAACAAAGATCTGAGCAAGTGGAAGTACATCCAGCAGGTTTACCTCAGTGTTCTGTGGCTGGCCATGAGCTCCACCATGTATAACCCCATCATCTACTGCTGCCTCAACAGCAGGTCAGGCCTCTGTGAGATCATCATAATAACACTAATCATTTATTTCTCTAATTGTTCAAGCTCACCTTATTATAATTTGACAAGGCACACGGGTTAGAGTTGGTAGAGTTTGGGACTGTGTAGCATACCTCGTAGAATGGGTGAAAGAAGTACTTGATTTTGTTGCTTAAGTAAAAGTACAGATACTAAGGGGAACAAACTCAAGTATAAAAGTAAAAACTTCACATGAAAAAATCTGCTGTATTAAAGTACCTGTTTAAAAATGTAAAACATAAAAATATTTCAGGCAGATTTTGAGATCTATAATAAAGTTTCAAATGTAGCGATTCTGATACAGATTTGTGCTGAATTTGGTTCAACAGAAACAATTGAATCAATCTTTTTTCTAGCTGTTTTTATTTGCATATTTTAGTTTGTTCAAACTATGAACATGTTAAAAATAAACCCTCAGCCTTTCCTACAGGTTTCATAAAATAAGAAAAAAATACTTACTTTTCAGTCCAGTTCAAAAATGTAGTGGAGTAGAAAGTACAGATACTGCTCTCAAATGTAGTGAAGCAAAAGTAAAAAAGTATCCATTTAAAAATGTACTTAATTAAACTACACTTACCTAAATATTTTACTTAAGTACAGTACGTTACTGTACTTTTACTTTATTAGATTCCACCACACAGATCCACAGATCAGCTAGCCTAATTAACCGTAATTTCAAGGCTATAAGGCACACCGGATTATAAGGCGCAGCTTCAGTTACGGGTGCTTTTTCGTGCTTTTTCGTGCTTTTTCTGCATTTAACACATACAAAAGTCGCACTGTTAGCCCAAGCATCCACAATCCATTCACAAATCGTGGCGTAACTCGCCCGGCGCGGCGTGTTCACCGTCTGTCATCCATCGCTCCCGTGATGTTCGCAACTTTTAACGCGCCTTATAGCTGTGAAATTACGGTACTAAAATTATCATATGATAGATGTACTTACCAGTAGTGATCCAGCTGTGTATCAGGCTGTTTCACACTTCCTTTGTTAGGTTTTTTTTTTTTATTTATTTATTTTTTTAACATTGTTTTTGCAAGTGTATCTGTATACGGACATTTGGCTCATCTAGTCTAGCACTGCTTGATTTTGACATTCAAGGTTAAGGAGGTAATTTTAACTTTTACCTTACCTGCTATCAAAATGAATATTGATACTTGAGAATTAATACAAAATGAATAATAGCATTGCATTTGATCATTTGTTTGCTCAAAACATATCTGTCAGTCTGGCTTTCAACACTCTTTCACATGTTTTTATATTGTTGACTTTATTGGAAAGCACTTTGGTCAGCTTGAGTGTTGTAAAGGACATATATATATATGTTATAAACAATAGTAATTTTACCTGATCCCCATCTCAAATCAATAGTCCTATAGAATGTTGTGAACTGAAGCAAAGTGATACCTTCATCACAACCAGTGGTGGAACGTGACAAAGTAAAAGTAGTTAAGTACTGTGCTGTTTTAGGTATCTGTACTTAGATTTTAAAGTGGGTACTTTACTTTTACTCCACTACATTTTTGAACAGGACTGAAGTGTAAAAATATTTTTTATTACTGTTTCAGACCTGCTGAAAAGTCTGAGGGGTTTATTTTTAACACTAATTTGAGCAAACAAAAATGTACAAATAAAAGCATCTTTATCAAAATTAATGCATTTAATCACATTTTTAAACGGGTACTTAAGTATATTATTTCATGTGATACTTTTACTTTTACTGGAGTATTTCTTCCAGTATTTCCAGTTTAATCCAGTCCACTTTTTTATATCACACACAATGTAAACAAAAGCATTTTCCAAAAAACTGCACAATGCACATATAAAAAACAGACAACAAACAAATAAAAAAAAAATGGGATAGGCAAGCAGGTTTGAATTTCAATTAGGCAATCTATTTGAAGTAAGGGAAGGGGTATGTATGTATGTATGTATGTATGTATGTAAGTATGTATGTATGTATGTACGTATGTGTATATGTTTGTATGTATATATAATGTATGTCTGTATGTATGTGTATATGTATGTATATATGTATGTGTGTGTGTATGTATGTATGTATGTATGTTTGTATGTATGTATGTATGTATGTAGTATGTATGTATGTATGTATGTATGTATGTATGTATGTATGTATGTAAGTATGTATGTATGTATGTGTACGTATGTGTATATGTTTGTATGTATATATATGTATGTCTGTATGTATGTGTGTATGTATGTATGTATGTATGTGTGTGTATGTATGTATGTATGTATGTATGTATGTATGTATGTATGTATGTATGTATGTATGTATGTATGATGTATGTATGTATGGTATGTATGTATGTATGTATGTATGTATGTATGTATGTATGTATGTATGTATGTATGTATGTATGTATGTATGTATGTATGTATGTATGTATGTATGTATGTATGTATGTATGTATGTATGTATGTATGTATGTATGTATGTATGTATGTATGTATGTATGTATGTGTATGGAGGCTATTGCCACACATAAAGCAGATGAACAGGGTCAGGAGCGCTGGTGGCAGTCTCATAGGTCCCTCATCACCCAGCTCTAGACCGTGACATCAGCAGTGACATCACCCAATCAATCGAGAAGGAGAGGGGGGTCAGAGGGTGAGGTTGAGCACAGAACCACTAAAAATAGTAAGGCGTCTTCCTTAGCCATCTAGACACATTGTTATGGTGTCTTGCTATACGCTCTGTAAATATGAACTGTATTAAAAAGCTGCACACACAATTAACTCATCTGGTCGAGTAGAGGTGTGAGATACATTTAAAAAATTGAGAATGTTGCAGTAGTTGTTGTTGAGATATACAAAATCAAGTACAGTATATCATCTTAACAGCTAAAAGCATAACAAGCTTATAAAAAAAATATAAAGAAGAGAAATTTGCTGTGAAATCTTCCAAACAAGGATATATAAAAGGTGATGTTTGATATAATAGTCTTGAACTTCAACCAAGACAGCATGTTGCTATACAGTAGTGGAAGAAGTACTCAATTGTGTTACTTAAGTAAAAGTACAGCTACTGGAGCAAGAAACAAAAAAACAAAAAACCTCCAGTAAAAGTAAAAGTATTAAAGTACCCATTAAAAATATATATTCTTAAAGAGTAAGAAGTAAAAGTATTTATATGAAGCTCTTTATTGGTTTTATAAAGCTTCAAATGGGTTGATTTTGATAAAAGATTTTCTGCAGAATTTAGATTTTTTTTTTTTCCTAGTTATTTTTATATGTACATTTTTGTTTCCTCAAATTATGAACAAATGATGTGCCTCAGGAGTTTCTGCAGGTCTCAAACAATAAAAATACTTCAATTCAGTCCTGTTCAAAAATGTAATGGAGTAGAAAGTACAGATACCTGCTATCAAAAGTAATGAAATAAAAGTAAAACAATACCCGCTTTAAAATGCACTTTAGTAAAGTACAGATACCTGACATTTTACTTAAGTACAGTACTACTATGCTTGCTAGGATATCTACATATTCTCATCAGATAGTTAAAAATGAAAGAAAAAAAAACATGCAGTTTTTTCAGGCACCCTTACAAATGCATTTTATTTCCTATATTTTCCAGGTTCCGAGCTGGATTCAAGCGTGTATTCCAGTGGTGTCCCTTCATTCATCCGTCCAGTTATGACGAGTTGGAACTGCAGAACCGGGGGCTTCGACCGGGGTACCAGAGCAGCATGTGCACCAGCATCCTCAGCAAAGACAAGAGTGTCCGTGTCCATGGAAACAGGCTGCGCTGCGACTCCCAGACCTCCCACTCCATTAAAGATAGCTAGCACTGACCAAGCTCACAGGGTAAAGTAGTAGGTCAATCATCATCATTAATATATGTATTGTGTATTTGCCATGACGATAGTGAAACCTTGCCAATGTAACTGAGATATGAACTACAATCAAAATACTGATTTATTCATGGTGCTTTATGTTTCTGTATAAGCTTTTCAACTTGAATCTGCAAGTTTTTTTTGTATTGTGTTGTGTGTTATTCTTGGTAAAATGTATACATACAAAAATGAGCGTTGTAGGCTTATATAAATGTTGTATAGCACTAAAAACTTAAACAAACTGCAGTTGTATAATGTATATTATTTCGATATTGGAAATACTTGTATGTAAGAATTAAGAAACATGATTGTCAGGGTTAGAGCCTTGTTTGTTTAGGCTACATGCTGGTTGGTACAAGAGGTTTGAGAATGTATGTGTACATTCTCACACCCTCTCATTCAGTGTTAGCTTTGCCTTTATTTTTAGTACTTTCTGCATTTTATATATAATATATGATGTAAGATATATAAATTATGTGTGTGTGTGTGTGTGTGTGTGTGTGTGTGTGTGTGTGTGTTTGTGTGCTCCTGTTTGTTATAGAACCAGACCAGGGCTGCTCACAACAATTACCTTCATCAGTTGAATTTACTAAAACTGTTTATCCTTGAATGTAAATTTCACAAGTGCTTTCTATTGTTTATTTTCTAAAGAATTGTGCCAAAAAAAAACATTTCATTAAACTACCTTAAATGCAGGCAAAGTAACTAAATACTAATATGTTACTTTAATCGATTGGATTTTTGGGGTAATTGTACTTTTTTGAGTCAATTTTTAAACCTATACTTGTACTTGTAATTGAGTATAGTTCTACCCATGTACTTGTGGATACTCACATTTTTAAACCTATACTTGAGTACTGTACTTGTACTTGTAATTGAGTATAGTTCTACCCATGTACTTGTGGATACTCACATTTTAAACCATAAAAGTTATTGAGTACTGTACAAGTCCCAGTCCATGTCTGTCTCTGTGTCTGTGCTGACAAACACACAGCCCTGTATCACTGTCTTGGATTGGTCAGAGCTCAGAGAATATGCAGATTATGGTCTAATCATTTCAATTTTGCACTTTTTGATTGTTTAAGTTTTATATAAAAATATAATCTACAATGGTACTAAAAGTGCTTTAAAAAGGAACTAGTATTTTTCTTGCATACTCTTTACTTACTCAAGTCTATTTTGGCAGCAGTACTTATACTTGTATTACAGCAAACTATATGATTAGCCAAGTAACTGTACTTTTACCTGAGTACAACGTTTCAGTACTCTTTCCGCCGCTGCATAAATGTAAATAAAATGATGGACAAGTTTTTGGATCATTTTCGTCAGATTTTATTAAACATACATTTGTTGCTTAGGTGATAAAATGACAAGAATCAGTGTTAGAACGAACAAGAATTACAAAGTGGTTATAGCGAGTGTTGTAATTACACATGAACAAATTAGAAAATCAATTAAACATTTCATCTAAGGATCCGTCTCATTTCAACTGATGATGAAAAAGGATGGAGTCAGAAGTGCCAGTAAGAACCAGTAGGGGGCGATGTCAGGGGACCTATAGGAGAAAACACAAATATTAAGTAAATAAGCCTAAAAAAGTACTTTGCGTTTTGAAGTATTTTGGTGTGTGACGATTACGAAACAGACATTCACATGGCATTTCACAAAAGACCTGCTGACCCTACAACAGCATTAGGACAAGGCTTACAATAACTAGGATAGAACTGAATAGCAAATAATGTTGCAAACGTTTTCAATACATATTTTTTTATTATATTTTTCTATGCCCTATCAGAAACTATAATTATGATGTGGGGGGAGGGTGAATCTTTTTTATGATTCGCTGAGATCATCCTTATGACAGAACAATCCAGGTACAATTTAGATTTTATTAAGTTCATATTAGTTTTGTTGAGGTCATGCCAGTTGTTCACATAGCAAAGCCCTGCCCCTAGAGCCGGAGCGTGGAAAAAAAACTCGGATGGAGGGCGCCACAGCGTTCCTCCAATGACTGCACTGGGGCGTGACTAGCACTGGCCCCCGCGAGCCGGTCCCAAGTGTTCCAGACCCTTTGGGAAGGTAGTACCTGCAGCAGTCCACTTTAGGCCCCTAAAAGGAGGCGGAACGTTTTATGCAGTGGAAACTCATACCGCCCCGTCCCGCCCCGTCCCGCCCCGTACCGCACCGCCCTACAGAAACGAGGCTATTTTGTATTTTTAACAAATACTGCTCTGCAATACAAAATGACAAAAACATGAGAAAATATGAAAATATATCTACTTAAAATACTTCAGCCTTTACAATTATGTTTTTTTCAGTATTAAAGGGGGTCTTACCTTGAAAAGGAAGTAACAGTTGTGCATGCTCTTCATTTGTGAATGTTTTAAAACAATCAAATGGTATGAGTCTTCATCCTTAATATCCCTGACATCTTCCACTGTGAACTCCTCAGTTGGAGAAAGGAGGGTCATCGACTCTGCACTACAAATATTGTCTCCGAGATCAGCAAAATAGCAAGTAGTGATGTTTAAAATGACTTCACCAAAACAGTCTTGTTTGATTTCCTTCAGACTTGAATAACCAATCCAAAATCTTCCAAGTCTCACGGTAGAACCCTTTTGAGCTTTGAATTAGGGTCTGAGAAAGAATACACTGTCTTACAATGAGTCAGACCAGTGTGAAGAAGTTTAATGGAATCCATCAAGAGAAAATGAAGAGACTTAAAATAAAACCCTTCATAGGTCGTAGCGTTTGTTCCATATGCATACACATCAGTGTTCAGCTCATTTCTAAAGCTGTCCCCATCCATGGCAATAGTCCGTAGTGCAGTGGTGTGCTGCTTCAGCCCTCCTGGGATCAGTTTTGGGCAGGCAGAGGACTCGCGGTTCCATGCTGTTGAGAACTCTTTACTCTTGTTTAATTCTTCTTGTAGCATATCTGAGAGCACAAACCTGTTCAGGGCGTCTTGGGCACATCCTTCATACATGTCATCTACAGCATCTGGCGCCATGTCCAAGGGAATTTCAGCAGCCACCTTACAATAAACCAGAAAAGTAAGCATTACAATTGCCTTGTATAATAGTAGAAAAATAATAACATCCATACTTGCCTTGATGCAAAGAGTCAAGGTGCATATTACAGCAACACCAAGATATCTTTCTTCCTTCATTTTAGTTTTCTAGAAAAAACACATAAACTATATATTATGAAGTAGCCTAATATTTTATATAAATAACATATTTTATTGCAATAACAGGAAAACCCTGCAGCCACACTTCAGATAGCCTATTACTGTTGAAAAAAAAACAAAACCACTTACCCAGAGTCTGGAAAAAAGACCAAATGGATTGACTACAATCTACTACAGTGCATATGTTCTACATTGCACAGGGGAAGTAAAAAAAAAAATCTTACCCAGCAACTCCTTTCCTGTAGAGAGATAAGACCAAGCCTCACACTTGGGAACACCGGTACATTTTTGTAGGCCAATTAGATTTAAGTCAACCAATATTGCTTTTCTTTATCACTTATCCTAATGTAGGTTAGTTAAACTGTGTTTTGCTGAATAAATCCAACATTTAGTCAGCATTTATTTATTTGGTGTGTGTGTGTGTGTGTGTGTGTGTGTGTGTGTGTGTGTGTGTGTGTGTGTGTGTGTGTGTGTGTGTGTGTGTGTGTGTGTGTGTGTGTGTGTGTGTGTGTGCGTGCGTGTGTGTGTGTGTGTGTATGTATGTATGTGACGTCTCTTTAACGATGCTCTTTTCCTTTGGCAGGCCTCCTCTTCCTTCCTTTCCTCTCTAGTACCCTTTGTCTATTGTTATGAATACAATTACGGAAGCAAATAACCTAAGCAATCTGGAAAAATACACATCTCAACAGACATCTACGTCTATGTCTTGCATGTGACTGAAAAAAACTTGCTGAAAGGACCAATTTTTTAAAAACGACAACAAAGTGGATAATTACGGCACTTTAAAAAAAAATCAGCAGTATCACGTTTTAGCCCAGCCCCGCTAAGCCAAAGACACCACAGCAGGCTCAGGGAGTGATCACCTCTGCCTCTCACTACTTGGCCTCCGAAAGGGCAAGCCTAACCTGCAGACAGCCCATCCAAGGTCTCACGCCCGGAGCTGCTTTACCTCTGCGCGGTACCCGGTGCTTGGTGTGCTGGCCCGCTGGCTGGAAGATGAGCTTCACTGGACAATGGTCTTGCAGAGGTTGTAGCAGGGGTGCTCCCGGAGGAAAACATGGACCAACATTAATTTTGATTTACACTATTCATCCAAATGTAACATCTATAGTAGGCTGTACAGTTTATACGTCTGGCCACACGCTCCATCTTACTGATGCCACATGGTACCAGTGTCCGACACACACACACAGGGAATAATTTACTCCGTGACAATGACAGGAGAAGAGCATTAGAAAGATTGCTGGTTCAGAATGAGTTTACACAGGCTGCTTAAGTAAGTGCTATTAAATGTATGCAGACCTTGATGTGGGGGACCACAAGTAGCTTAGAGGTAGGCCTCATGGCCTCTTCTTGCAATTGGTGATGTGGCCTTGCCATTTACAAACAAGTAGCAGTCCTACTCCTAGGAGCACTACTACATCTACTACAACTACTACTACAACTACTACCACTAGGCTACTACTACTATGGGTGGGAAAAGTCATGCCAACATCAGTAGCACAGCCAATATCTCGCCATACAACTTTGCAAAGTGGACAGATCCTCCATTGATGCCTTAGCTCCCTCACGATAATTTCTTATCGCATAATTTCATAATTTTGTTTAAAGTTTTAACATGAAATCATCACGTCATTTTGAAATAGTAAACATATAACTTTTATATAGTTTCGTGAAACTGTCACGTAATTTCATAATATCATGTATCACGTGATGTTGAGTTTTATTTCAGTACTGATTTGGCAGCTCTACGCTGCCGTAGATTAATACACCAATAAAAGACATTCATTGAGAGAAACAGCATTTCCTTTTAGACCATCTTTACCATTATAGTAAAACTAAAGTAATCCTAGAGAGACAGTGTATCAGTGCGAACCAGCAGCAGTTATTTTAGCAGCTCCATGAACCCTGTGCTCAGCGGCACAGATCAACAGGAAACACGCGCGCTTCAGCTTCCTGTTTCAGGAGCAGCGCCAAAGAGAAAAACACATGAGCGTGGTTACGCCTTTATTCACGCGCCGTGACAGTTTACTGTGAGTAATTGACTAGTTTTTCATATAAGAAGCCTTTGTGTAAATGTTTCTCTTACAGTCAGTGCTAGTTATAGAAGAGATAATGATTTGACTGTAACGCACTCGTCCCGTAGTTTCAGTGTCCAAAAGCAGATTGTTATTGTTATTAGAATGTTCAGTTGAATAATTAAGTGTGAATAGTGCTGACGTGAATGAATATGCACAAGTGCACATATACGCAGACTAAGATGACCTATAGGCTGCGACTGTAACATTTTATTATAATAATGTTCACATTTGTGATATTTGAAAGGCCTCGCCATGAGGAAGTGGGAGGATCGCGTGAAACAGGTTGAGAAGCTTGCCCAGTCTTTTGAGAGAAATCCTCTGACCACAGGCTACAAGCCACGTCTATGGCCCTGTCAGCCTACATCTGTGTGGAAGCTCTTCCCCCGCCAGAGCATGGCCATTCACTTTGCAAAGACCTGCAAAGAGGTAACAGTATCATGCCATAAGATAAGCCACCTGCCTTTCCCATATATGTGATAGATGTGTATTATCTGAAGGCGGTACACGTTTTTGCTCTGGAGAAAGAGATGCACTTGCTTGGGCAGAGGGTGTTCCTGGTTACCAGTTACAGTGAGCTGTGGCATTACTACAGGTGTGTATCTGGACAGTCCATCACTCACATTGGGTTTAAGACCAGTGGACTTACCAACTTGTTTATTATTGTGTTATTTTCTGATTGTCAGGACTTACCCACAGTCGCTAATGCACTGCTATGAAGTGATACCAGAGGGAGCGGTTTGTAAGCTCTATTTTGACCTAGAGTTTCACAAGCCTTCAAACATCAGGGCTGATGGCAAAAGTATGGTGTCTTTATTTATTCAGGTACCTAATATTTAACTACCATAAAATAAATATTGCTATGACACATCCTATTCCCTGTATATTTCATTTAAAGATTATAGCTCTAACATTTGTGTTGGCAGTATGTGTGTGCGAAGTTGAAGGACACATATGGGATTGATTGCTCTGCAAATAATGTTCTTAATCTGGACTCAAGCACAGATGACAAGTTCAGTCGGCATCTTATCTTTAACCTCCCAAACACAGCCTTCAAAGACAACATCCATGTTGGTATGTTCAGTTCAATATTATTGTATGACATGCATGGTTTACTACTTTTTTGTTCACTATTCTTGTAGGCAGGTTTGTTCATAAAATCTTGGAACCTATTCGAACCAAAGGTTGCATATCTTCATTGCCAAAAAACAGGTTAGCGTTTTTCATTGAAGAGACCACTTTCTACCCTTAAATATAATTTTAAATTACAGTATTTTCTAGCTTAGATGAAAAGGATCCAATAATGATTGCTGATAAAACATCTGATGAACCACAGACTAAAAAACACAAATCTGAAGGCAAAGACCTCAGCTTCCTTCTCGTTAAAAAAAAGGATGGGGAGGCTTGCCTTTTTGTTGATCTTGGTAAGCTTTTAAAAACAAAAACTTTATTAATTTGCAATTAGCTTTATTGTGATATTCTTCTATTTTTAAGGTGTTTACACAAAGAACAGAAATTTTCGCCTTTACAAGTCATCAAAGGTGGGTAAAAATGCTGCTTTTGTGGTGGCAGATGACAATAAATTCTTACCAAAAACCGAGAAGGGTGTTTCTGTGGAACAGGGAATATTCCTGGCTTCATTAGTCTGCAATATCAGGTATCTGTAGCTTTGAGTACAAGTTAGTTAATTATGGCTATATATCTAAAACAAGAAAAAACATTTTATGAATTTTAAGTTTTACAGGCCAAAAGATTCTTACCTTCTCAGAAGAAACTGAGGCCAGTAAAACAGGAAGGAGTCAGCAGGGACCAGCTTCTAGGAACGGTAAGGTGCCTAGGAAACAGAATTTGTGTAGTACATTTGGCAAATGTTTTTTTCTTGTGGCAAATTGTCTATATCCAGATACAACAAGTGGGAGATCCGGAGTGGCCTCAGTCTACATGCTTATTTTGTTGTGTCTATACCCATGAAGCTATCTGGGATGTTTGGTATCATACTATGAAACTGAATGGCAAAAAGTATGTATTATCTTCCCAACAGCATCTCCACTTTCTGGCTGCATGTCATCGCCTCATCAAGAGCTGGACCAATTTGTTTTATCTTTGGTTCAAAAAGACGGGATCCAAGGATGTATGTATACTGTATGTTTATATGCTGGGGGAATAAGGATTAGGGTGGAAACAGGTTCAGTTTGGAAAAATTCAAATGTGATGGTGAATCAAAGAGTTTAAACAAGAAAAAATATTGTAATCAGTAATGTTGTAAGATTAGAGACAGTTACTTGTGTTAATTAGGAGCATTTATAGACCTGAAACAAGGAATAACAAGCATACTAAATTGTGTTTTTTATTATGTTTCCAAGACACTAAGCACAATCCACTTACTCAATAGGGAAATGAAACATCCAACATTAATCTGTTTTATCAAACTCTGTGTCTCAAGGTATTAGGCGATGGCACTATTTTGCTGCTGACCAGTTGCTTGTTTATGACATTGCCAACTTCCGCTGGTGTGAAAATGTGGCCAGATTTCACAAAAGCAACAACATCTTGTATGTACTGTTGATGTTATGGCTGTTTACCTGTGAACCTCACTTTTGAATATGTGTTATATTCATCCATAGGATTGTTGTGGATCTCAGAGAGGAAGTGTGGTATCAGAAATGCTATGATCCTGACTGCAAGAACTTCAAATCCTCAAGTACGTCGGCTTTCAGCATATTAAATTTAGTTTTAAGTATGTTACTATGAAGGTTCTCCTTTGTGGTATTTACAGGTTACCCACTGCCACGGGAGATATCCATAAGTTATCTCATTGAACTGGTATGTTCCTTTTTAACAACACACCACCGAACGCATAGTGATGGTGACTCAAACTATCTCTCTATCCCTTTATCTTTCAGGATGAGGAAGACCAGTTGTACCTAATGGATGACAGTGGCAATATTGAACTGAGCCAGGGACCAACTAAACACCCACCATTGCCCCAGATGGTTACAGGGCAGCCGAAGAAGACCTCTGCAGACAGCTGGGACAATACACAGGACGACCAGGAGTTTTTGGAGAGTCTAGATGCCTTTGAACAAAACAAGGAGCTTCCAGATGAGCTACTTTTGAAATGTATGGATGAGTATGACTCCTAATAAAAGGGGGGAGTATTATCCAAAAATGAATCCACATAAAAATAATATAGTGTCAAATTATATAATATAGTGTTGTGTATTGTAATAATAATTGTGTTAAGAAGGCTTTGATGAAGAATGTACAGTTTAAAAATGTAATTAGAATGATGCTATGACGATTACCATATTTTTTTTATTTGTCTGAGTAATACAATAAAACAAAGTGTTCTAGTCTATAAAAAGTCTATACAACAACCATCAACTGTGGTAACATCATTTGCTGTGTCCAACAACTCCTGTTGAATGTTATTCAAAACACCACAATATACACATAAATAATATTCATATTATTGCAGGTATAAATATGGTATAAAGTCCCAGTGGTAAAGTAGAATCCAAAGTGTCCAAGTATTTTGAAAATTACACCATTAAAATGTACCCTGTCTAGTCTTAAAAGATGAAGAAGACTACAACTTCCAGTAATAACCAGGAAAGCCATACTTTTTTACAAATGCTTTTATTAAGAAAACTAATAGGAGCCAAATGACATGTTTCATAGTGGTATTTGGAAAACATTGACTGCAAAAGATGCATATCCTATTGAAATGTTTTGAAATGTGTGTAAAATCAAAGATTGATATGAACATTTCCATATGGCAGATTTGTTTTTTGTTGTTTGTTTTTTTTGTTTACTACACAAACTCAGCTTTCTGCGAGAACCATTGCAGGGAGCTTTAAAAGGTGCACTTTGTGTACTTTTGTTTTCAAGAAACAACCAAATTGTGCTGAAATAGGCTTTATTTAAGCCTGAAACTCAGTATCTTAAAAATCTTGTGAAATAATTGATTTAGGCAGATATATTATTACACGTACACAAATAGATAACCAATAATTTGACCATATATTTACTGTATATACCTGTGTACCCATGGCTAAGGAAAATTTCACTTTCAAATAAATACATATTCTATATTCTATCTTAGTACATCTGCATCACATAACAAAGCCCTGAATTGGTAAAAGTGATTTTACAGCAATGATGAGGTCCATATCTACATTTTAATGTTGGCATACATTGCATCGATCTGGTCTCTGAAGCAACTGCGTAGCTCAGCTCTCTTGGCCTTTAATGTCGGTGTGAGGAGACCGTTCTGCACCGAGAACAGCTCAGGATGGAGGGTGATGTCTCGCACCTACAAAGAACAGGACACACAATGATTGAAAGCAGTAACAGGGAGGCATTGGTGTAAACTTTCATAACGATTACCTGTTCAAAAGACTTGAGTCCAGCCTCTTTTCCTAATCTCAAGATATCCTCCAGAATGGCCTTCTTCACCTCCTGAAAAATATCATATTGTTTGGTTTCATATTGAGCAGTACATTGTTTTTGTACGTACACCGTTAGAGGGGTTCCCAAACTATTCAGGACAGGATAACCATCCCACAAACTCTGGGGGCCTCCGTGAAATAAAACTGATGGCGACAATCATTATAAATGGCAAAACATGTAAAAAGTCTGATTTAAAGTTTGTCTGAATAGTTATAGTGCCATTAGCAATTTCATTTAACTGCTTTAATTCAAGAATAGATTAAATACAGTTTTATTTTTAAACTATGTCTTGAAATCATGTTGAAGCCCCCAACTCAGTTATACAACATATGAAAAGAGAGTAGGTAGATTGTGTATGGGTGGCTGCATTGCAAACGCTCCCGGTAGATTTCAGAGCCCCACTCCGCTCGGCCCTTGGTTATAGCCTACCTTGTTGCTGCAAAGTTCAGAGTAAGACCCCTCAATTCCCTTTTTCTTGACCCACAGAGGCAAATAGTCAGGGTCCGGGACAACTATCCCAACTAGACAAGCCTGGAAGATAAACAAGACAAGGTAAGTGTGTCAGAATTACCCCGAATCTTTAAAAATAATTCTAAAATTGAAAACTAACCTGCAAACTGTCACCATGTACAAATACTTGTGCAACTGGATCACAGCGATTATAAACGGTTTCAATTTTCTCTGGAGCAATATATTCTCCTTGAGCCAGCTTAAAAATGTGTTTCTTCCGGTCAATAATTTTCAGAGTACCATTCTGTCAGAAACAGAAAATCAAGTTAAACACAATTTTTACAAAAGAGAAGTAAGAAGAATGGAACCTAACATCCACAACCATTATCAAAATGACATGCAAAATTGAGAGCTGTACTACTGTCTGTCTGTTGCTAACAATTTGTCATTCAGTATCCTGTACAATAATTTGATTTAACAGGATAGGCAATATATAAGCATTACTTCAGCCTATTCCTTTTTCTGGGGGTTGATACCCTGGAAATGTGTAAATTATTGAAAAAATATTAACCAAAAATAAATAAATAATCATCATCATCATCAGAAATGCAAACACTTATCCCACTTTCAAAATACAGTTAAAACTCACTGAAAACCAGACCTGTGAACGCTGATTAGACCTGCATTCGCTGGCCTTCGGTCCTGTACCCGTGTGTGCCTGTGCGATTGTCTCCACTGTTGTGTGTGTGTGTAATTGGACTATTATGTGTCTCTATGTTGGACTGTTGTCTGTGTCTTGTGCTATAAATAGGGTAAATATTTGTTTACTGTATGTTACATTTGATCCTTTTACATTTTAAGGCACTCTTGGTTAATTCTGGACTGGCATATTGAAAATGTTTATATGCACTAAAGACAAAGATACAAAGATGCTTGCTCACTCACCAAAAGTAAAAACATAAAATAAAAAATAAAGTAAAGTAAAAAGTATAAAATAAAGTAAAGTAAATGATAAGGAAAGTGAATTATAAAGTAAAAAGTAAAAGTAATGTAAAGTAAAGTAAGTGTATGTGCTTACAGGAAGCCATTTGCCAACATCCCCTGTGTGCAGCCACCCGTCCTGGTCAATGGCTTCTGCTGTTTTTTCTGGGTCCTTTAGGTAGCCCTTGAATACATTTGGTCCTTTCACACATACCTAGAGCAATAAAATCATTATAACACTTCTTTTTAGCAGGGTTAGAACTGGTAACAATTGTTTAATATGCCCTAATACCCCCATCTTGTGGTCAAATCACAATACTGCAAGCTATAGGGACACAAACTCATGCAGTTTTGTTGAGTAAATTAAGTTTTAGTGAATACAGGAAGACATCTTTCTATTTTCTTTATCAAAACACTGAATTCTACAAATGAACCCTTCATTTTTAACTCACCTCTCCTTCCCCATTGGCTGACAGGTAATTCATTTCTGCCACATCCACCAGTTTCACAATATTGCATGGAAGAGGAGGCCCAACATGTCCTGAAACAAGAGCGCACAGAAGAATATGAATTTTAATTATTTTAACATTTCTAATTCTTAATTATTAAGTAAATTTCCAGGTTCACAGAAAAGAAAGAGCTCATACATTATCAATAGAAACTATTTCTTTCTTTATCTTTCTTGATATAAGGGAACCCAACGAGAGCATGTGGGCTCTCTTTTTCATGGGCACAAACAAAAACAAACAAGTATACAAGTCCATATAAAACATTAAAACAGGAGCAGGTGTGTGTATAAAAGTTTGTTATAAGATTATTAAATTGTGATTGTGTCACCAACATATCCAGTTTTGCTTTTCCTTGGAGTGTGTTCCATTTTTGAGAAGCAAAACAGCTAAAAGCATCTTTCCTGTCTCAGTTTTGGTGCGGCTCGTCCTTAGCCTTAGGCTGTCATGTGATCTGGTATTAAATGTTCTGATTTTAATGATTAACAAGCAGATGAGGCAGTTTTTGAAGTCGTCCCTAATAGACACATTTCATACAGTGCTGTTCCCTTCTAACAGGCAGTGATGGCCAACCCACATTTCCATAGAGAAACAGTGATGGGTTTCAAATCCATCACCAATGGTGGTGTGCAAAAGTCCTTTTAAGTTTTAAGAAGACATATTATGCCTTTTCAGATACATAGTATTAAACTACATAGCCCTAACATACATATTATTTTATTTTTTGTGTTAACCGAAAACTGCAATATGGATCTATTGTTACTTTTAAATGAAGTAACAGTATAACTAATACTACAAGTAATAGCTTATGTCACAAAGCAGTTGAGCTGGTAAACTGTCACATTTTTATATAGCACTTTCCACCTTCAAGGCACTCAAAGTGTTTTACATCAACGAACCAATCATACATTCACACACACATCCATACACTAGTGTACGCAGACATTGGGGGCATGGTGGGTTAAGCGTCTTGCTCAAGGACACAACAACAGCATTCATCTGTGGGAGCTGGAATTGCACAACCAACTTGTGGGTCAGTGGATCTGACCGCTCAACCAACAATGTTTATGTCGAGAGCAAGATTCGAACCGCCAACCTTCAGATCAGTGAACAAACACTAGCCCCCAGAGCTCAATTCTGGGTGGGTTCTCTTATGATTCGGGAAGGGCACCCTGTGTAAAATCATTATCAAACTGACATTTACCTGCGCTCCAGTCTCCAGGCATCGACATTGAACAACCGGCTGTGCATTCAGTCTGCCCATAGCCTTCATAAAACTATAAAAGAGCAGGACTAGCATGATTAAATTGAGCTTTTTTGCTTTTCTTCCGAGTGTTCTTAAGTTGAGTTAACAATTTTTAACAGACTGACCTGACAGCCCAGAGCAGCTCGTAGAAACGTCAGGATGACGGGCGATACTGGTGCTGCTCCAGTGATCATCATCCTCACTCGACCTCCCAGACTTGCCTGATCAAAAACAAAAATAAAAAATCCAAATCTATAAATATGCTATCATAAACCCTTTTTGGACAAAATGTACCCACCTGTACTTTTTTGAAGATTAGTTTGTCCCATAGGCTATCTTGTCTGACCACACCATTGCGCAGTTCTGCTTCCTTCCTTCTGAAAGCAAAGTCTAGAAGCCACCGTTTCATTGGTGTGTTTGCCTGACTGAATATCTGTGGAAATTAGGAACTTTGTGTGAAAAAATTTGCCAAAAACTTTAAATTCAAAGAAAGTATGACATTGGTTTACCTTATCAAACATGCGGTTTAAGAGGCGGGGCACAACAGGAAAGACAGTTGGCTGAAGGGTTTTCAAATCGTCCATCAAAAGCCTAATATCTCCCTGAAAGTATCCAATACGACCTCCATGGATGAGGACAACAGACTAGAAAAAAAAAAAAAACAATTTATCAATTTATTATCAGTATTATCATTATTATCATTATTATTTGAAGAGTTCATTTGCAAAAACAAATAGGTGCAATTTGAAAAAGTCATTGGAGGCTTGGCATTTACTCTAGTATAGTAATAGTAATACAGGGTGTCCATAAAGTCTCTCTAAAGCCAACTGATAAGATATATTAATTAGGTTTGTTCTATTGTACTCAATGGCTATAAAAGTTTTGATGAGTTTACGCTACAGTGAAGATGGCAAGAAATCTAGTACTGTCTTGATGTGCTTCATGTGACTAATGGAGCCCATATGGAGGTGTATTAAATGGGGTAAAACAATAGAACGAGTCTGATTCAGATATCTTATCAACTGTATTTGAAATATTTTTTTTTTTTTTTTATTGTAAAGAGACTTTATGTATTTTCAAAAGCTAAATGTGTTTTACTGCTATCAAAATATTATTCCATTCCTTCTTGCTAAAATCCACTACGCATTATCATTGTTAATATATATAATAGATGGCAAGAAAACAAAATAAAATCTTTTTGGTAATTTTTCAAAATAGAGATATCTGTTTTTGCTATTGAACTTCTCATTTTTGTTATTCATTTGTGCTTGTAGATGTTCACATATTCTTAAAAATATGTACGTAAATGTATAAAATATCACACAGACATTCGGCATATCCAATCCCAGTTGAAATTTTTAGATGAAATATTGCAAAAATCACCTGTTAATTTAAAAAACAGAAAACATAAACAACATGCACATACCTGCACCACTCTCTCAAACATGTGAGCTAGAGGCAGATAGGACACATGAACATCATTGACACTCAGCGTGCAATGTACCTGCAAAAACACACAAAACACATGCAGAATGGCAGCGCTGCACACACACTGTACCTCCACGACTCTCTCAAACATATGGGCCAGAGGGAGATACGAGATCAGTACTTCTTTATTGTTGGCCTTGAGTGTGCCCTGAGCATTAAGCATAAAGCAGGGGAAGTGAGAGAAGTCAAGATTAACCACTGAGCCACTGTCACCCCAAGTGTTAAAGCAGTGGTCCCCCAACCCGAAGGTCAGAGGATTGATTCCCGCTTGGACCAAGTTCTGTTGTTATGTCCTTAGGCATGACACTTCACCTGCAATACCTAGAATAAAAGTGGTGTGTGCATGGTGGATTGTGCACTGGCAGCCTTGACTACGGTGTAGTGCTTAGTAAACCTGTAAAGAAGTATAATGTAATAATTATTACTATTACTTGTTAAAGAAGTTGAGTGGTTTGCAATAAACGTTACAACTATTATTTAGACTTAGTTAACACACCTCTCACAGAGCTATACTGCGGTCAATCATTCACTGCATTCTGTGGTGGTAAGATATTAAATGTGGCCACAGTTGCCTGAGGTACATTGACAGAAGTGAGGCTGCTGATTTGCCACATCTGCCCCTGTAACCATCACACCGCATTCACAATCGGCAAAATGGGTGTCTTGCCTAAAGGCACAATGTCAGTAAGAACTGGTCAGTGCAGGGTTCACTGACAGTTGGGTTGGTGAACATGCTCTCTAATGATGCTAAAGACAAAACTAGACAGTAGAATGTTAGAATGTAGATTGGGCAGTTGAGCACATTAATAAATATTACATTTTTATTGTGTCTTTTAAGACCATCACAGATGCGTGCGTTTATTTACCTGTGTAATTTTGAGAAATGCTGCCGTGTTGGAGATAACATTTCCATGAGTTAACATAGCACCTTTTGGGTTCCCTAAAAGTAATATCAAAATATTTTAATAAAATAAAGCACTTGATTATTTGATTCAAACTGTCTATACCAGGGGTGGGCAAACTTTGACACATGGGCCAAAGGTAAGAGAAGGGCTGGGCCAGTGTATATGTGAGATTTTACACACCATATATATATATATATATATATATATATTATATATATATACATATATATATATATATATATATATATATATATATATATATATATATATATATATATATATATATATATATATATATATATATAAAATATCATTAGAGTTGGCCTGTAACATGTAGCAAAGTGTGAATATGTGAATATGCAAGGCTCATTGTAGATTTTTTTTTCCAAATGCATTAATTAAATTAATAATTAATTTATAAAACTTCAGTTAAATAAAGCAGAACAATGCTGAACAAGGTTTACCCTTCTTAATATAATTTGGTCACGTTCGGCGGGCCAGATTAGAAAGCCCAAAAGGGCCATGTGTGGCTGTAGTTTGCCCATGTCTGGTCTATACTATAACATCACCTGTGGTTCCAGATGTAAAGCAGATCAGTGCCAGGTCGTCCGATTTGGGGGGCTGCAGACATCAACAATAACACATCAGCACCAATACTATGCTAAAATTGTGCAATAATAAGATTTAGGAAACTTGTAGATTCTCACCTGTGGAGTTTGGTGATTGACATGTCCTAAGGCCTGAAAAACAACATGATCCAATAATGAGCGAGTATTCACATAACGTGTCATTATTCGTGGCTTTACTGGGAAGCTTTAAGGTAAAGATATACTGTTATTTATATGGGACAGAATTACTAGGGGAAGATATACTGTATTGATAACCTTAGAAAATAAAACATCATTCAGTCCCTGTCAGGAGCAGTGGGCCACATGAGCCGACTTGTTGAGGAGGATTTAGTCTAATGTGCATGTCTTTGAAACATACTGGGAGTTGAACCCAGGACCTTCTCGCTGTGAGCTGAGAGTTCTGAGAGCCACTCAGCCAGTATGCTAATGAGTAGCGTTTGTGTAAAGTACATGCAGCAGAGGAAACTAAGTTGGCAAATGTTTACAGAGCTCATTAGACTTTATAAAACACAGAACTATAACATTTGCTAAAATAAATTAATATTACCTCAAAATCTTTAAAGCTTTTAATGTCGATGCCAGCCTCTGTTCCCAGTTTGACCAAATCATCATCAAATGCCTCAATCACCACAACAGTCTTCACTGTTCCCCCTTTCATACTGCCATTCTCCAGGAGCATTTTGACTTTATCAGATACATCACAGATCACTGTAGAAATAGAGGCTGAAAAAACTACAGGGTTAGCATCACTAACAGCCAACAGCAAACACTTAATATGTACAAATACCTTGCTGCAAAACATAGTCAATGGCTTCTCTACCAAGAGTGTCATACAGTGGCACAGCCACAAGGGAGTAGGTGTAACAGGCCAATTCTGCAATGGACCACTAAAAACCACAAACACATTTGTTATCACACTAACATATAACTTAATAACATACGTCACTCAACAGTACATTCAATTAGGACACAATGGGTATAAAATAAAAATATGTGCCTTAAGACTGTATTTATTATTATTATTATTACCTCTGGTCTGTTCTGAGAAAAGATCCCAATGAACTTGTCTCCGGTTTGTGAGTGTCCTTTGTGAAGAAGTGCAGAGCCAATGCCCTCTGCTTTGGTAGCTACCTGAAGGGTCACAATGGAAAGGAAATGTAAGAATGATTTTATTTTTTATACAGTGCTTTTATGGAATGCACCTGGCTGGTCTGAATCCAGTATCAGTTCAAGTGGACTTTTTTTTTTAGAAACTCATTAATACCCTGGACTTCTGGAGACAATGTGAAACCAAAACAACAATGCTTTTAAAAGTGAAGGCCAATCACCATTTTTGAGTTTTACATTTAGACACGCTAGTGTCAGCTCTGGTATCATGGATGTCCAGCAGAGTTTGTAAAGTGTTTTCTTAAAGGGGCACTGTGCAATTTTTTTGATGGAGGGCTCACCACCTGTTTGTTTCCATGGGAGATGTTATTGCTTTGCCTGGAATGTTCGAAAGTATGGCATTAAACTTATCTACCTCCATAGAGAAAAGCAGGTGGTGACACCAAATGACAGGTCAGATATGTGGAGAGGTGAGCCCACTCACACTATGAATACATGTTTTTTTTTGGTTTTTTTTTTACTTTGATTCTCTAGCAGGCCTATTTTGGAAGAGATATTAAGCTTTTTTAGTTCATGTGTACCTCAGAATAGGACTGCCACTCATAGGGTTGATTAGGTTTTCTTGATCCAAGACATGGTCCATCATCTTTAAAAATAGATATATACTCAAACTCAGACAAACAGAAGAAAATCATTGCAGAACATTGCATAAGTTACTCACTTGAGACTCGCAGTCCCCTGTGAAAGACCTCATACATCGTACAGGCATCACTGTAGTAGTGCGTCAGGTACTCATTGTCAGTGGTTAGAGTTGACCTTCTGGCACGTTCTTCACCCTACAGCCAAAAATAACAGGGGTTCATTCTACATACACATGTCACTATGCAGCTAAGGCATGGTGGGATCAGAAAGTTCACTAGAAGTTTATTGGCCTAAAACTAACTAACTAACTAACTAAGTAATACTAACTCCACACTTTTGCCCTTGCCCTGTATATAAATATATTTGCCGAGTCTGGAAACATTCCAATCTGCAGTTTACCCACATTTTAATCAGGTCTAAAGAGGTCAGAAAGTTCTTTACATCTAGTGGGTTCAATGTTAACTGTCTCTGTTATAAACATCAACACCGACGTTTTGTTGCCAAAATATTTGTAATTCTGTTGGAGAGTGTTTTTTTAACCTTCCTGCACAGTGTTTAGTCTCAGTTAAACAACTGAGGTAGGTCATCTACTACTGATCCAAAAATGTTAATTTTGTCTTCTTTTAACATTACCAAGAGAGATCTATATGCCTTGTCAACATGACATGTCTGTATTGTCTTAGTGGTTGGTGACATTTCAGGAGAGGACACAGGTATACATACAGGCAGCTCCACTGACTGGAGTGAGAGATCACAGGGCGGCATCAGAGCTCTTGGTCGTGTGGCAAACCAGTATGTAGTGATGGCAGCGAAAGCACCTACGCCCATCAAAGCATTAGTAGGAAGAGCTCGCATGTACTGCCGAACGTCATCAAACTCAGGAATTCGCAGCTGTCTCAGGACTTCCTGAGCCTGCATGTTCCCAAATTACCCTGCGTGGAAAAAGACAAGTCTGTTACAAAAATCAGAATTTTAGAAGGTATGTAGAACAGCACAGTTGCAGAGGAGGGAGAAAGAGGTAAAGACTCAAACATGTGTAGCCTACAAACCACAGCTCCAACCATAAAGCACGCTTATCGACCATGTAGTTTCCAAATATATGTTTATGTTCCTGGAGGTGTCTGTGCACTGTAAACTGAATCCTACTATTGAAACATCACAAATCGAATCACAATGATTGTCAGAAAAACTGCATATTTTTACACAAATGTTTCACAAAACTAGACTTCATTCATTTTTTTGACAATGGCTGTTGAGTTCATAAAAATATTAACAGTTTGCCTAGTTGATCAGTCACTTATTGGGCACCTTTTAGTTTTCTATTTTATTGTTTTGTTCCTCCAAAGTTAACAGAGAAACAACTGCAAAAGGAAAATGTGCATATGGGCCACTATTTATAGTGTTTCAGGTGTACACTGTGTAAATAAAAGGACGATAGTGGTGCTGAACAGCTGTGTTGATGGAAATAAGGTCACAGTAAAGAGAGTCTACAGTAGGAGCTAGTACGAGACATAAGGACTCAATCACAGACCATCACGTGCTCGTCTGAGACACTGGACCGGGAGGAAATGAGGTTTCCTGGTCGGGACATGCCATATAAATGAGTTCACTGGGCCATGCACACAGCCCACAGCTGTGGCACAGATCTACACTACAGTACACACAAGGCACTAGGGCTGAGCTCTGAAAAACATGGATCTAATTACTCATTGAAATCAACAACATTTTAATGTAGCTAGCTTTTGATCAACACAGCATATGTATTCATAGATTTAGGTGGTATTAATGTACAACATAAAGACATGAGGATAATCACTCCACCCTGAACTGAATGCCAATGCAACAGTGCACTAAATCTACACAGCAGTGATTAATGGCGTCATTCAGCCTTCTAGACATAATAATTGTGTGGATACAAAACAGATAAACACATGCACCAACTTTACACACTATGTATATATCTTATTCAAACTGATACAGCATAACTATAACCTATAACATATGATGTATTTAAATAACTAAACTATAATGGCAGCAGCCATACCATATGGTTGAATATTAAGGATGCATTGGAGATGGGAGTAAATATAAGTAAACTAAATTTGAACCTCATCTAAACCAAATCAGAGAAATGTACTATGGTGGTCAATTTGTTTACCTTGTACTTATGTAACTTTTGCATTAGTCTCCTTCAGCGAGAACATGTGATAAACACGGTTACCTGCTTTGACCTCCATACTGCTCATGTTTAGTTTATGAACAGCCATAACAATTGACATCTCACCTACTTCTATTATTAACGTTGAGCACATGACTGGCCTGCTGCCCACTGGGAGAAAGTACATACATGCTGCCTCACAGGGCACTTTCAGTACAGCGTTGGTAAAAATCCATATGGCAAGAAACTAAATATCTGCTTTGGTCTTGGTTTAGTCTCAGTAAGGTTTTAATTTATAATAACACTGTTTGATGAGTAAATTAAGCCATGAACATTTTTGTTTTAATATAACTGAAACTTTTTGTCAATATGTACTCTAAAATATTGTGATACTTAATACTTTTCTTATACCGTTTAGTGCAGCCCTATATGACACTAACGTCTGTGCATTATTAAGCTTATAAAACAAGTGGCATTACCTAGACAACTCAGTAACTGTAACAAACACTACATATGAAAAAGTTAAAACAAAAGTGAACCTTTCCTCTACTTGTTTCCTTATTAGACAGTCTCCAAACATTCCCAAGCACCTCTCTCACCTTCAGAGTGACGCACATAGGGATTTTTTAAGGCATGCCGTCACATTTACTCACAGTGTTTTAGTGATCCAGAGAGAAAAAGTGCCGGTCCTTAAGAGCAGACTGTATACTGATCTGTGTGGGCCCTTTGCCACTGCAGTTGCTATTAGGAGAGACACACACTTAGACCTCTAATAGACCTCAGAGTTTCTCACCACTATGTATAGCAAAACCACACCCCTTTTTCAAACAGAAACAGTGGAGCGCGAGAGCCAGGTGACACAAGCCAAAAAGCAGTGCAAATATTGAAATACATGTGTGTATTTTGCAGCGCATTTACAAAGACCTTATCAAAGTTTATCTGACCCACAATATGTTACATTCTTGTATTGTTTTGTCTTGTCTTTAAAATATAATTTAAAATATAACCAGACAACCAGTCCCAACGTCATGAGGGAAACAATGTTTAACGCAGTTTAAGACAAGACTGAAAACCCCCTTCATCTCCCTTGCATTTAATACTAGCGAGACAGGATATCTTGGTGTTTTATTGTACTTTGCCTGTGTATTGTGTTATCTGTATATTGTTTTTTTTGTTTTTTTGACATTCCTCTGTAGCAATATATCATGCTTCAAAATGTGTCATGGTGACAGGCCTAGCGATGTGCGCTACGTAAACAACTCTGCGAATGCTATCATTTTAGGGCACGTTGATATGATAATACAAGAATCCCATGAATTTAAGAAGAAGGGAGAGTATTTTATGTTCTTTGCAGGAGACATTATTATCTACATAATTGCAACATTAGTGATTTGATGATTGCTCCAACTCAAATTATGATTTCAATTTGGTGAAAATGATTCATCTCTGAAAAAAGTTTGACTTGTGAGCTTTAAGCCATGTTATAATGTTGCTACCGCCTCAAAAACATACCTAGAGTTGTGTTTTGTTTCATTCACACATGTTTAAGTGACCCTTTATTATTAGGCTATCTACATCTCCAAGGCTCAAAATGCTTTGTGAGGTCATTTAGTGGTAGTTTAAGTTAACAGCTCCTTTTACCTTTTGTTCAGCAGATTGGCAATCTCATGGCTGAATGGCTCCAAATAATTCTAGTGAAGGTACATGGAGTTTAAAAACACAGTGGAGCACTTCCTGTATTCCCACATGACATCACAAGGTGGAACAGAGTGTTGTCTGTTTAAGAGAAGAACAGCCTAAATATGCAGGGTTTGTATGTTAAACATGTGTGAATGAAACAAAACAACTCCACGTATGTTTGAGATGAGGAAACAACATTAGAACATAGATCAGGAAATAGCATAATATGGGCCCTTTAATGCAATTGTCTATGTTTTATGTGGCCCCAGAAAGAAAAAAATATTTAGAAGGACCTTTATACTTAAATATGAATGTTTTTTGTAGTCTTGTTCCAGAGTCACTCCTCGTGCGACCCCACTACCGCCCTCACTCTCCATACTTGTCCTATGAACGTGTCAGGCCAATGACAAGGCCGCCCTCCGTCACCCCACCACCCAAAAAAAAAAAAAAAAAAAACGAGAAGAGGAAAGAGGGCAGCTGGTTCATTTGACACAGAACAGAGCACTACTACACATTAGAGCACTACTACGCATTGGAGCACAACTACGCATTAGAGCACTACTACACATTAGAGCACTACTACACATTAGAGCACTACTACACATTAGAGCACTACTACACATTAGAGCACTACTACACATTAGAGCACTACTACACATTAGAGCACTACTACACATTAGAGCACTACTACACATTAAAGCACTACTAGACATTTGAGCATTACTACACATTTGAGCATTACTACACATTTGAACACTACTACACATTTGAGCATTACTACACATTTGGCCCTTGCACAGATAAGACCCACCACAGGAAGTTCTACGTGTGGTTTGTCAGTCTGGCAATCTAACTTCTTCTGTTTCAAAAGCAGTGTCATGATACTACAATTTCAAACTTCATTATGGTATCAGTATCAGTATCCTTAGTATTCAAATGAAGATAAAACTGCTCCTTTTTTAGTGATACAATGAAATTTCCACACACAAAATAATAGTACTTTATGTTACTATGGCATCTTATAGTAGTTCTGAAGTTTAAAAGTCATACTAAAACTGTTCAGGAAAGCTCAAATTTTGTCCTGTTAATGTGATTTTTGTGCAGTACTATACTATTTAAGATACACAGAGTCTTGTATCCAGAATGTGTTTATTTGTGTCGTCTTTGGCTTTTCTAAGCATTCATTATATTTCATCATCATTTCATATATATTGATTTTATAGTTAAGCCTGTCACAAAAAACAATTTGAAGTGTGATATATTAAATTTAGAATATAAACAATAATATTGAAATCAAACCATAAAGCAGAATTATCCTGAAAAAAAAACTATACGAAAATGTAATGTTAATTATAATTAATTAATGTTATTTATTCAAGCTTCTGCAGCTCAAATCTAAACAAATCTTAACTCAAATCTAACCAAAAATAACCCACTAGTACAATGAAAAAGTACCCATGATAAATATTGACCCCCAAAAATATTCCATCTAAGGTTCCATCTAACATATACTGAAAGATAAGCCAATACAGTTCTTATCATGACGGGCCTATTTATAATAAAACAGCTATTCTGCAATTACTTTTCCCAAAAGTTGATCTCTGTTTCTATGAAAAGCTTATATAAAATGTATTTTCAGAAATGCTAGAGTATATCACTTTTAACTAATTAAAAAAAAACAAAACCATAACCTTAGTGGTTTTCTATTGACTATTTTTCCTATGTTATTTTCTTATTTGCATGTGCAACTGCCAGATAATAACTGAAGTCTTGTTAATTAAAAAATACTTGGGAAAAACAGGTTTGAGCCACTGATAGAAACTAGGACGCAAAATATTAACACCAACAAGTCATGATATGTTTGTATGACATTGGTGTATTAAAATCTGCGGGTCACCCCAGCATCTGTCCCAAGCCTGTGGAAATAGGAAAAATTGGGCCAGTCCTCATCTCACATAAGTAAAAATGAATAAACGAGGGCTATGATAACAAATTTGAACAGAAAAACCTAATCTAAACCTTAAAGTTTTGTAAAGCAGCATGTGTAACCTAATGCAAAACATGATTTGCAAATGTAAATCCATTACCTGTGTACTATTCTTCAACCTTACAACCACAGTTTTTTGCATACAGCTCTGAGATGTAGATACCACACTCCTAGATTACATGGTTTGCATTCATATGAAGGGGAATTTGGACAAGTCACAACCCGTTATGTTATGCCACAGTGATCTAGCGTCCGCCTTGCATGTGTTCAAACTGTAACTGTAGAGTTCTATTGACTGCCTCTATAAATGTGTTCAAACCCATTTGTATTTCCTGCATTACTGATACACTATTGAGCCCCACATCAGCGCTGAATGGTAACCAAATGATGATATAAACTGATATTGCGGTTTGATGTGTAATACGTTTTTTTATTGTGAACTCATTTGAACACATCTGGAAACATTTAAGAACACAAAAATCCAAAACATTCCAGAACGAGGTTTGCCAGTTTAGATTGAGACCCCAGTGAGCCATCTTATATTTGCAGATAATGTGCGTGTCCATCCGAGCCTTACTTAAATAAACCAGGCAGCGGTTCTTTCCGTTTGTGAGACTGGGCATGTCATGATATAAAATTACGAAGACAAACACCACAATTATTCATAATTATTCACAATTACTGACAACTAGGCCTTTTGAAATGTGATATATTGCTGAAGTAAATATACATGATAAACAATAGTATTGAAACCAAAACATAAAGCAGAATTATCCCCCAAAAAGTATTCTTAAAGTACAATACACAAACTGCAGTAAATGAAAAACAGAATGTAACACTTAAGTAATTAGTTTGTTTCTATAATGAGTCCTAGAAGCTCAGAAATCATTGAATCACCACAGACACTGGGGGCAAAGTGGGTTAAGTGTCTTGCCCAAGGACAACATTCATCTGGGGAAGCTGGAATCACACCACCAACATGTGGGTTAGTGGATCTGACTGCTCTACCAATGATGTTTATGTCAAGAGTGGGATTTGAAGCGCCAGCCTTCAGATCAGTGGACAAACACACTACCAGCTGAGCTACTGCCACCCAAACGAAACTTTCTGAATGATAAAGTTGAGGTGACGTAAGCAAATGAAAAAGCACTTAATGTTATTTGTACTTTTCAGGAGTATACTTTGACTCCAAATTACTTCATTTTGCATCTAAAATTCTCACTTTTCATATTTTTTAGCTCCTTCGATGATATTGATAATCTAATCACGATTTTCGATTAACCCAATCATCTCGACATCCCTATTGGTGACACACTGCTGAAATGGGACACAGCTTGTCACATGGTCACTACAGACATACAGCGGAAGAGGGAGGATGGGATTTGTGATAAATGGAACATAGGTCACACCCGCATTGATGACTATGGCCACAGCCTCATGCGTCACAAAAAAAAAAATAATGAATTTTTTGTGAAAAAAAAGCATTGTACTGAGACGGTGAGCTCAAGTGTCAGCACTGTGATTATTTACCATGGAAATAAATCTTTAAGAGTAAACAGTTCAGTCGTTCAAACAGTGGTCCAGGTATCCCTCATTATAGTAGCGTTTTTTGTCTTTTGTTTTAAATAGGCTAGCTCTTTAGCCTCACAACTGTACAGAATATAGTGCTGAGAAATGAAACTATGGACAGACGGTTACCAACTCCACAAACAAAGAGAACAGAAGGTATGTTTATACAGATTCTGCTTGGCTTTTGTAAATGAACCATAAGATAGTTAATTCTGATTGTTGGTCTGTGCTCTAAAACTAGAGATAGACCAATATATCAGGCCAATATTCTGGCTTTTCGGCACATGGGCTATCGGCCTTACATCTCCTCCACAGGCCAACATTTTGTTGTGGTCAGTCTGCTGCCTAAAACTAAACACAAAACTTTATATTAACACTTTAGTACGAAGAGGTAGCAGCACAAAACATTACTACACAGCTCTCTTAAAGGCGTGTGGTAAAAAAGGGCTCGGGAGGAGTGTATCATGAATTTAATTTGGGGAAAATAAGGTCTGCCAATTTTTTTGGGCAGATTTAGATTATTATCAATCGATCTGGTGAGGACCTCACAGTACTGCAGAGGACCTCACAGTACTGGAGAGGACCTCACAGTACTGCAGAGGACCTCACAGTACTGGAGAGGACCTCACAGTACGCATATACAGTATACCACAGTGTGAGAAACACTGGCCTAAATGCTTCTTCTTTTGATGTACCATGCAAAGGCCAAATTTGTTAAGCCACATCCCTTCATTACTGCTCACTCACATGACAGCCTCAAATTCAGTCAGTGAAATTATAGCAGAAATAAAAAACCCGGCCCTGTGTTCCGGTTTCAGCCCCAAAGGCAGAAGAGACAAATATATTGAAACTAGTGGTCTCAAATAATTTCCACAAAACGGTGACAGGGAGGTGCTCCAGTTCCAAATAATGGCGCACAAAGAGCCCTTTTGTGTAGCGTAAAAAAAGCTGCTCCTCCTGCGCTGGAGGTCAAAACACAATATTAATAGTGTTGTCACGATACTATAGTGCCAAACTCCATTTCATTACTAAGGAAAAAGTTTGACACTCCATACCATGATCCAACAATGATTTAAAAAAACACAATAGAATGTCAATAAATTCAAGATTTCTCTAAAACTCTCCAAGAAAGGTCATATTTTGCCATGTTTATAGGATTTTTTGCGTATTCATACTTGTTAAATTGAGTATACATTTCCCACACTGGTTTAATAGTGTACATTTACAGGGTTATCAGCCAAAGTCTCTGCTGTTCAAACAGTGTGGCTTAAGAGATTCAAACAAACTACAATTACCATGGAAACAGTCCTGCTCCACATTCCACAGGTGTCTGGCACGCATCCTGGAGCCTCACTCCCACTAGAGATAAATCACCTCCAACTTCACTCAAACATCTCAGTCATTCAGGTTTCCTCTGCAGCTTAGCCTACACCTTCTTCAGCAGCTGTGACAACCACCTGTAGGACAAAAGCTACTTGCTAGCTACCACTGGAATATTCTCGTCTTTATAAATCATCCAAGCACAGGTCTATAGCTTATGATTTCCTTAAGCAAAACAATGAGGAAGTCTTCTAGAGCGAACGGTAGAGCGGTTACTGCAGTGGAAGTAGAGCACATAGAGGAACAAGAGCGCGTTACAGAAGAACTTAAAGAGCAGCAAAGTTATGGCGGAGATGCCACGTCTGATAACTAAAGCATCGTTTGTGTAACCACGTACCCACGTAACCCAAGATAAAAGCAGTCTGTGAGTGAGCCAGTGGCGCGTCTGGTCGCCTCAAAGACTCAGCACACCGAAGTTCACCAACAAAGTGCGCTACTTACTTCATATTGGACTGATACGTGTCTGTATATGAAGGTGTTATTCTCAGCCTAGCTTCCTGTACCGTACAACGATGTTCAATTCGATGCCTCAAGTGAGCCAGAAATCTTGAATTTGTATGTAAAAAAGATATCCACGTAACGGCAACGTAGGCAGCCAAACATAAACCGCTGCAAATTGTGGTTTGGCACTGTCTATTTATACAGAAAACAGAAGCGAGAGGGGGTGTGAGCAGGCGCCGCGCAGCGCTCTACCGCAAAACTGCACTGAACATTTCAGGACATATGTTACTAACCTGTGTGCAGGGGCGTGGAGAAAAAGATCAAACCTAACCTTTCCTCGAAGAAACGACAGCGGGCTTGGTTTTTAAGAACGAATGCTCTCAACCTATCGCAAATGGCCTCGCGTAACTGTCATGCCTGAATGTTGAGAGCCGTGTTTTGATTGGTTAACACATGACACTGATGGTTGAGTCATGATTGAGCCTCAACTCGGGGCTATATTTACAATTTTACATAGGACTGCACTGACACGTCCTGGTGTGATTCATTCACGAAGACAAAGGCCTCTGTACACACACAGAAACATTAATCATCAGTGTCATTAGGCTAATTGATTTAGGCGAATGGAAATAGGTCTACTATTGAGCAGAATGTCCCCACTTCAGACAGTCTCATCTAGTCTCACACGGGGGAAGTAGAGGGACGCAGTATTTTCAGTAACCACTAGAGGGAGTTCTTGTCCATTTAAATAGAAGTTTCATATACAATATCAAATTTTAATCAATGTTTTACGTAGTTCAATGTGGGTTTTTTTTTCTTCTTGTTTTTTTTTTTTTGTTTTATTTATTTATTTATTTATTTATTTATTTATTTTTATTGGCGTAACGGGCAAGTTACATTGAGCAAACAGCCCAAACTCTAATGGTAGTGATAGGAGCTAGAGCAGCCAAGTCCATCCGGCCATCAGACACATTTTTGTTGTCCCCGAGGCTTCCTGATGAATTAGGCAAATTTTCCACAAGAGGTCCTCTATCATGGTATCCTCAATGATATTTTTGTGAAGGGCAGATCTTAAGGTGGTGTACTTCGTACTTCGGCCAATCATTTGAATGATTCCACTGGTTTACGACCTTCTCCTTTGCATAGTCTGTGCGACCCTCGAAGGAAAAAGTCTGGCCAGGGCACCTACATATTTCAGCCTTCTCTAAATGGTAATGCTCCTGGACATGCTCCTGGACATGTTTCTTTGAAGTACATCATCCGACTATTAAATACCACTAAATACATTTTAAATCTAATCTCTAAATCATTCTGCCCAAGTGCAGATCACCTTCACTGCAGTTCAGTTAAACAAGGAAGGAATAAGCAAAAAAAAAAAAAAAAAAGTATAGTAAGTAGCCTGAGCCCTGTTAGTGCTGCGGTCCGCACAGAAGATGGCGCACTCACCTAGTGAATATTCGTGGAAAGTCGTCACTGCACGGAGCGCAGCAGACAACACGTAGCTTACTTCACAAGTGATTTGTTTCCTGCAAATCTGTAGCATAAATTAGTAACATAAAAAAAACTGCACCTGCCAACAACATCATATCCTTCTTCTAGCACGTTGAGATGTGATATTGGGCTAGATTAAAATGTAAATGTTCAAATGTGTTGGTAAAATATGGTGTGCGTAATAACGCACGTTTCTTCACACATAAATGCCGTAAATGCTGTTCTTATAAACATGTTCCCAAGATGTGAATAGAACAATTAGCAGTGCTTATAATAATCAGAAAAAAGTATGAAGTGTAAAAAGAATTTATATTCAACTAATAATTTTACACGGTCTTGATTGTTGTGTTTCTTTGAAAATAAAACGTGCTAGTGCCATACACTTTGAAATCAAAAGAGACCCCGAAATATGTAATTAAAAAGTTAGTTTCAAAAAGTCTCCATTTATTTCGAAAAAAACTGTAGAGATGTTACAACTTTGCGATTAAGTAATAGGATTTTCTGCCCTGGCCCCGGTCTCTCGCGCTTTGCTCTCCATGGTGCATGGTAAACGCTCCAAACGCTTCAGATCTCGTGTGAGTCTTTCCTTCTAAACTTTTTTTCTTTTTCTTTTTTGTATTTTTCGACATTGCTCACAGGATCAAATCTTTCAAAACACGGGGAAAGTTTCTAAATTAAAACATTTTGGGTGAAAAAGAATGGCTGCACAGTGTCTTTGCGCATGAGAGCCGCGTGAATGCGTGAGAAGACGCACACAATAAACCTGTTGTTAACCTTGCTGTGAAAATATGTTTGAAGAAAATAGCCAATTGTTGTATGAAATGTATTCAAGTATAAAATAATGCCCTTTGTTTGGGCTAAAAACTTGAGCAATGTGAGGGTACAAAAGTCCCCTGTGGCATTTACTCGCGGCCTTTGTGCAGTGTGCGCTTTGGCGTCTCCACTTGGCGCATTACCCAGGCCCCTTTAAACGCGATTGTTTCTTTCTTTCTAATGACATTTACCGGATCAAAACATGCTGTTAATTCGATCAGAAAGCTTCACCCTTCATAACAATAGCAGTATAATTTCTCCCAAAGTTTGTTAAGTTGACCGAAATTAGGCAAATGAATAGGGGTCTCCAGGCTCTCCATCTTGCAGGTGACGGGAATAATGCGCGCTCACACCAGCTGCATTCTTCTTTATTTCTCCCTTTCTTTCACTGCATTATTAAAATTTAGGCCAATGAAACTATTCATTGGTGTGAATAGACATTTTCTTATAGGATAATAGGATACAAATTGAGCCTCTCAGACTCTCCAGTGGTGGCTCACCCTCGTGTGCCAGAGGCGGCAGGAGACGCTGGCCCTGACGCAGCCGACGCTCGTGTGCCAGGCCTCATCACACACCTGCCGAGGAGGCCAGCGAAGGGAATAATGTAAACAAAAAGCTTGCCATCTCTTGTAAAAATGGACGTGTCAGCAAGTCGTGTGAGAAACGCCGAGAACAAACGGGGGAGCTGCGTCTCCAGCAGATCTCCCCTGAACTTGGCGGAACAGCCTATTAAAGGCTTACTTAATTACTCTAATGACACTGGACAGGCCTTAACACTGCAGGCCGAGATACGAGTTAAGATCGCTCGCTGGGATTTGTAAACAGCCGATCGTGTGAGAAACGCAAGATGTAAGAAAGAGGGTCTCATTCTGCGGAGGCTTTGTTTTCAGTGCGCGCAATGCGCCCCGCCGCATCAGGCGATCCCAGCTCACTTCTTATTTCCCGCCTGGCTCTTACTATGCAAATAATATTCGCAAACTAATCACGTGTCCTTTGAACAGCCACGTGGATTAACAAAGCAGGTTGCCCCCCTGCAAGCCCATGGCTTGAGATTTTTACAATTTCTTTAACTGATCCTAAATGCACACATTTAGCCAATGCGCGTCTCTAATCCAGTGGAATAATTTAAGGCTGAATGCCACAGAGGCGCCTTTAAAACCAGCAGCAGCTTCACCAGACTTCAGTCTCCTCCTGCCACAGCAACACATCCGTCTCTATCACCTGTAACTTTAGGGACTCTATGAAGAATCCAACGATGGCATCGAAGTTGAAGGAAAGAAAGGTATGCGCAACGCGCACTCTACACCATGACGCAGGAGGAATCCCGGGAAATACTACGTTTTGTTCCCTTTTTTTTTTTTTGAGTTTTTAGATGTTATTCTTGCCTGCAAAAACGTTTGGAAGATTATAAATCTGTAGTTATTCCAAGTCGTTCTCTTTTACTATTGAAGGGCTGTCCAATCCGTGTGCGTAATTGGCGCGCGAGCGACTCTCTACGATATATTTAAGTGCGATGCCTATCCCTCACAGGCAGGACATTACGATTGGAATATTTACTGTGCAACTGGAATAGAAAGGGGAAGTAGTTTAGGTCACTTATAAATAAAGACTATCTGTGACTGATGATTTGTAGCTCCAGGAAGCCGTGCGTAAAATGTGGCTGTACTTCGGGTGTTTGCTGTCCGTTACTCGAGTTTAACCGGCCATGGGTGGAAGTTACATAATTTTCTTTATCTGTTACATTATACTCACACTTTATGTTTTTCAATTTATAGAGAACTCCAGTCTCCCACAAAGTCATTGAGAAACGCAGACGCGACCGTATCAACCGCTGTCTCAATGAATTGGGAAAAACTGTTCCTATGGCACTAGCCAAACAGGTACTGGGACCCACACCTCCGTATAAAAATGTATCCAATATGTGACAGAAATTAAAATTGATCAGCATCGTTAAGTGCTTTTTCTCCATTTTGTAGAACTCTGGGAAACTAGAAAAGGCTGAAATTCTGGAGATGACAGTCCAGTATCTTCGCGCTTTGCACTCTGCCGACTTTCCTCGCGGAAGAGAAAAAGGTGAGTTGTAACGTATTTTACGCACAAAAAAGATGCGCGTTAACACGTTGCTAATTTGTTCGTCTCCTGCTTGTAGTGAGCGTTATTATGTGTTTTTTTTTTTATTATAACCTCCAGATATAAACTAAAACATACTATGATTCTTTCCGTGCCCCTTTACAGGTGAGCTTTTGGCTGAATTCGCAAATTATTTCCACTACGGGTACCACGAGTGCATGAAGAACCTGGTGCATTACTTGACCACAGAGGACAGGGCTGAGACCAAAGACATAAAGTATGCTCGCATTTTAGCCTTCTTGCAGTCCAAGTCGCGCGCTGTTACGGATCCGGTTTTTGGCTCTCACGTGAGTTCAGTTCCCCCGGAGACGTGCGACTTTCTGGGACAGCTCCACGCGACCCCGGATCAGAGCCACAGTCCAACCGAGGCCATGTACCACCAGCAAAATCCCACCGGACACTTTTCCTCATGGCACGGCCCTGCACGCGGCTCCGGCTTATCATACCCAGCCGTGCACGCGCAACATACGCAACATGGAGGATACATATCCCCAGTCCAGGGACTGGACCACCATTACTTCAACTTTATTGGCCATACGCACGCAAACACCTTTAGTTTGCATAGTGCGCAACACGCTATGTAACTATTGCCTTATTAGACCGTAGCCTATTTATATGTGTGCCATCGTGTGGATAACTGCAGTGGATATGTAAATAATGTAAATAAAACAAATATTATTAAAATGTTCCGGGTGTTGTCTCATTACGTCGTCTTGAAAAGGCTTTGAGGTTATGAATATAGATATATGATTGGATTTCATTCATACTCTCTTTTATCTGCATCATGGGTGCCAAATAAACTTTTACTTGGACTGTGTGTCTAAAAGTCCATCATTTTACTGAGACAGAATGCTTGACAAACTTATGTCTAGATCTAGATATAGTTATACAGTGTCTCTAATGTGGGTAAAGTTGCCTCTTTATTTGTCACGTCATTTAAACTCACACAGCTGTTTAAAGCCACCAGGTTTAAATTAGGATTAGGATTTTAATACTTCTATAGGCTCAAATATGAGTTCCAAAATATCCCAAAACTAGTGTGCGAAACTAGCACGGACAACTACTACTTATTTTACTTATATTTATATTTTTTATCTATTTTTCATACAAAAAAAAAAGTTCGTTTGTTTTTCAGTTTGAATTAATCCAATAAGCCACCTGCTAAACTTATGGCTCCCAATTATCCACAGTGCCAGTGTAAAGGCTACATCTATGCATTCTAAAATAAGATGTGTTTGATTGAGGAAGAAAAAAAGTAAATAAAAAGAGGATGTAAAGCTTTTTTTTTTTTTTTGGCTTGGCTCAAGACACCTTTTGTGGTCAAATAGAAAGGGAACAATCTCCGTCTCCTTGGGCTTCATCCTTGAGTGACTGCGAAAGGAAAATAACCAAGACCATGAAATCAAAGGTTTTTTGTGGTGAAGCCAAAAAAAAAAAAAAAAAAAACAACACTGTAGTTTCTTGACATGTCTATACAACTAGAATTACAGTGGACTGTATTTCAAAGTAACATCTCACCTGTAGCAGTATATCTTTCAGTAAATGAATTGATTTTACATATGATTTGTCGACTGTTTCAGAAGTATGGATGGACAGGATAGGCCTAATGTGGACGTATGCATAAATCCACATTAGCCGCTTGGGTAGATGGATAAAGAAATGTTAACCAGCTCTACCAAGCAACAAGAAAACCGATGAAACACAGTGGCCATGACGATGACAAAGTGACAATACAAGAAGGGGACGGCTCTAAGGGAATACCCGGGGATCATAGTGCCACCATATTGGTTTAAATCCCGACTTTATGCACCAAGAAAGACTCAAGATCAGTCAGATGAAAAGGTTTAGCCTGAGCCAATCACATGAATAATAATAAACTGAGCAGAGATAAAAAGGAGGGAATTCAGAGCATTTATTGTCATGTAAACACAGGTCTGTGCCAAAGCCATAATTTAAGAATGTTTATCTTTGGCATTAATATCAATAGACATCAACAATAAATTCTATCATCAAATGCAGTCATCACTGAAAACACAGTCATCTTTAAACCCATGTGATTGTTATTTTACTTCATGGTAGCAAAAGAAAATTTCAGTTCCGTCAACTGGACAAAGGTTTTAGAGTGTAAATACACTGCTCAAAAAAATTAGAGGAACACTCTTTAATCAAAGTATAGCAACCTATCAATGAAACTTCTGAGATATTGATATGGTCAGTTAAGAAGCATAGGGGGTTGTTAATCAGTTTCAGTTAATGAAATAAACAAGAGGTGCACTAGAGGGACAACAGTAAGACAGCCCCCAAAACAGGAATGGTTTTCCAAGTTGATGCCACTGGTATTTTTCTCTCCTTATCTCTGCAATTTTTTTTACTGACTGACTTTTTCATTTGGCTTGGGTCAACATTATTGATAGCAGTGTGTGGTACCTGGACGCTGCAGAGGTTGCACAAGCAGTTCAACTTCCCCAGGATGGCACATCAATACATGCCATTGCAAGAAGTTTTGTGTCTCCCAGCACAATCTCAAGAGCATGGACTAGATTCCAAGAGACAGGTAGTTGCTCCAGGAGAGCTGAACAGGGTCGTAGAAGGTCCTCAAACCCTCGGCAGGATCGGTATCAGCTCCTTTGTGCAAGGAGGAACAGGATGAGTGCTGCCAGAGCCCTACAGAATGACCTCCAGCGGGCCACTGGCGTGAACAATCAAAAACAGACTCCACGAGGGTGGTCTGAGGGCCCGACGTCCTCTAGTGGCCCCTGTGCTCACTGCCCAGCACCGTAGAGCTTGATTGGCATTTGCCATAGACCACCAGAATTGGCAAGTGCGCCACTGGCATCCTGTGCTCTTCACTGATGAGAGCAGGTTCAACCTGAACACATGCGACAGCCGTTAAAGGGTCTGGAGGCGCTGTGGAGAACATCATGCTGCCTGCAACATCATTGAGCATGACCAGTTTGGTGGTGGGTCTATGACGGTCTGGGGAGTCATATCTCTGGAAGGACACACAGACTTCTACAGGTTCGATAATGGCACCCTGACTGCCATTGGACCAATTGTCAGACCCTATGCTGGTGCAGTGGGACCTGGGTTCCTCCTGATGCACTGCCTGACCTAATGTGGCCAAAGTGTGGAGGCAGTTCCTGGAGGATGAAGGTATTGATACCACTGACTGGCCCTCATGTTCACCTGACCTAAACCCAATAGAACACCTCTGGGACATTATGGTTTGGTCCATCCGGTGCTGCCAGGTTGCTCCTCAGACTGTCCAGGAGCTCAATGATGTCCTGGTCCAAATATGGGAGGAAATCCCCCAAGACACCATCCGTTGCCTCATTAGGAGCATGCCTCGCCGTTGTCTGGCATGCATACAAGCTCAACGGGGCAACACTAACAACTGAGTATCTGTCATGATTCGTCTGTTCCTGTGTGTATCCTGTGCTCTCCTCCCCCCTCCCTCGCCTGCCTGACTGCGGAGCTGGGCAGAGTTCCCAGTCCCTCCCATGCGTACCTGCAACTCATCAGAGTAATCACCTCCACCTGCCATGGATAAGAGGGACTGGGAGCTGACATTCGATTCCAGATCGTCCGCGTGTCAAACAATCCTGCCTCCTGCTCCGCCAGCTCAGCTGCCTCTGCTCTGTCCTGGACCCCGCTCCTCACTGGTATCGTTGCCTTGTTTCACCTGTCTGTTCCTGTGCACTGGACCCTGGTCTTCACCCCGCTTCCCGTTTTGAGAGAGAGACTCTACTGACTTTGTTGTACATTGATTATTGTCACTACTGTAAATAAACACTGTTAAACCGCTCCCTGAGTCGTGCGTGTTGGCCAGCAACCCAGACATTATAACAGTATCATTTTGAGTTTTGACATTTTGGCAAACTAAACCCATCTGCTGCATATTTTTTTCAGTTTCATTTTTGGAGTGTTTTTGGTTTAACCCTTCTATAGGGAGATCATTTTCATTTACATAAAATCATGTGGCATCCTTTTGTGACCAATAAATTACTTTCTGATTATCAGTAAAGAAATTCTAGATTACTTTTTCCTTCCTTTAGACCTAATGTGTTTTCAAAGAGTTCCTCTATTTTTTTTGAGCAGTATATTTTGTGGATTGCTGTGCATCATACCTGTGTGACTGAGGATTACACAGACATCTTTACTTCATGGTACAAGTTCATGGTACAAGTATTGAACAACTCAGTTTGGCTACTTATAGAACTACTATGAAACAAGATTTATAAGTTTAGGAAATTACAGGATTGAGGTAATCAGACATTGGTTGATGAAATCTAAAACTACCTCTGGGTCTAGATGACTTAAAAAGCAGCCATTTGTAGAGCACAAATCAAAGTGTTTTTACAGAATCACAAACAAATATTGTAATATAACATGTATAATCACAATAAAATTAATTTTAAATGAAAACGAGTGTAGAAAGAATGATTTCAGTTGTAATGTCCACAGGACTATTTTGAGACAAGAATTTTATTACTGTCAAAGTATAACAGATAATATTTAGTTACATTTTTGCATATCCTTTAAAAATAACAGATTGGGTTTTTTAATGTTTTGTGCTTCGAACAATATTGTTCAGATGCAACATCTGATTTAAAATGTGAGGCACTTACTCTTGCGATTACTTGAATAGTACTTTCCTCTACATAGTTTTTACTCTTATTTCAGTAATCCCTTGGAAAACTACAGCATGCTTCTACTTAAGTAATATTATTGTGAAGAACAGTACTCTTAGTTTTGAATACTCACCTCTGTACTTAAGTTACCCAGTGCCTGGAAGACAATAGACAGGTGCCATGTTTGAGCAAAGCTGTTTTTAGAGAGATACTGGGTTGATATGTGCTTGTGTCATTTTGACCTTATACTCCCACACTTAAACTGCAAATGCCAAAAATGTCCAATAACGCTGCCTGAGAGAGAATACTGGGGAGATTACATTGAAAGGATGAAGCTGTGTTGGGGTTCTCTTGCAAGGCTTCTAACCAGCACCCATAGGAGAGCCCATATTACTCCTATTGGCTCCTGTTTCTTTAAAATTCTGGTGCTGATGTTTAGAGCTCCTGATCCATGTTTGTTTTTGATGTTTAGAGGTCCTGATCCACCCTTATGTCTCCATCCAATTCCTGAGGTCTGAACCTGTTCCCTGAACCTGTTTTAAAACTCGAGGGGACTGAGCATTCCAAGCTGTAGCGTCTCGCCGCTGGAATGAGCCTCCTTGTTCAGTGCATTCTCTGGACTCTTTAAAAAGCAACTTAAGACTCAACTCTTTAAACAAGCATTCTAGCCCAATCTTTAACTTTGTTAAATTTATTTTGTCTATTCTTGTTATACTGTGAAAAGTGATATATAAATACATTTTACTTACTTACCTACTTGTCTACAACTGTTTTTATGTTATAATGCTATTTTTATGCTATGCTTTTTCTTTTATTGTATTTCTTGTAATTGTATTTAAAAAAAAAAAAAAGACAATTATCGATACAGTTACACATTTTGTGATCATATGAATAAAACTGGCATGAACTTGGCATTCATTGAACAATAAGAGAGCTTTGTGAAAGTTACAGTTGGTGTTGGGATCAGAGCCAACTCCACTTGCAGTTGTGTGAGAAAGCCTGCCGCACTGAAGATGGCTGATAATCCCAGAGAGCTCCAGTGGCATCAGATCTACGCTAGCTGACCTCAGGACGGTCGTGTGATGTGCGGCTTGAAAGAGCAGAGACAGAGCAGGGGATGAGTGGGGGCAACAAAGAGAAGAAAGTGACAGAAACAAGAAAACTTTTTTTTTTTTTAAGTGGGTTAGAGGGAGCTGGAGATCATTCCCACAACAGATAGCACTATCTCACAGGGTTTAAAGGGCCCCCTCTCTGTAACCCCCCATCCCCCGCACACACACCCCTTCCTCTCGCCAATAATGCCAAAACTTGGCAGCCAACCCAGTGCATGAGCAACAGTTTCCCATCAGTGAGAGGGGCAGCAGTCCTACTGCCTTGGCACCACTACTGTCTGGAGAAGGACAGAGACAGACAGTGAGCCACATGCTCTGTAGTAAAGGCAGACACTAGGCATCAGGACCATGTTTAATATATTATACTATTTTGTTCCATGCTGATCACTGCATTAGGTCCGGCAAAGTCTGCTACATTCCAGTCTACCATCTCTGCCCCCTGCCATGAGGTGAAGGCTTCACCTTTCTGTGGTTGGCACAGCCTTCCATGTGCTCACCAGAATCCAGCCGATGCCACAAGATTATGCAAATCCATGAAGATGTTCCATTCAACTCTGGAACTCTCACTTTCAAGGCTGAAATAAACAGAGGAATAAAAGGAACAGTGTTTGATGCCGAGAGCCCAGGGCAGGTTCAGAGACCACATAAATGAACATGTAATGTATACTGTACAAAACATCCCACCATGTAGCTGCTTTGTTGTGATGTTGTGTCAACAGTTCAATAACTATTATACAACAGACAGATACAGCAAAGAGTAGCAGCCCAGAGGGACCACAACAATTGTGCAGGAGGTTCCAGAAGAACTCCTGCGAGAAAGAAACAACAACAAACACAAACTCAACCAGTCTCTTTGTTATTCATGGGAAAAGGAGCGAGCTTGTTAACTGCACAATTAAGGCATCATTTGCCAAGAGAAGTGCACTTGTGTGTTTGCCTTTGTTTTGTGGGACAAAAGGTTGGCAGAGAGTTTGGGTGGCTACTGCTTCAGAGGGTGGGTTTGCTTATGCTGTGTTGTGCCACAACAAGGGCCCCTATGTCACCAGCGCAGACAGTGTGACATGGTAAGTGTTCAAGCTCAATCAGGTAATTTTGCATGGTGCCAGCACAAAGGGCACCATACACTGCATGCCCTTAAGAAAGGCCTATGTGTAAGAGGGACAAATATAGGACGCAGTGCACTAGATCTGTAAACGGACATTAAATGTGACCAGCCAATGAATTATTTAGATTTGACAAGTCTCAATAAAGACATATTCTGTCAGCTAGATAATCTAAAAACATTATTTAGTCATTAATAATGCATAACTCTGTTTGCTTAAAGACCACAGACATTTAGTTAATCAAATTACAAATTATATGTCTATATTAAAAACGTTCTGTGTAAAACAATGTAACATTTTCAGGGCATGCAAAAAAGTGCTGCTCCATCCATCATCACATCATCTAAGAGTGCAACCAGATACTTGCAGATGCAGAAGATCATGAATGTAATAAAGATAAATCAAACATAAGCCAAAGTTGAAGCTGATTTTGGTCTTTTACTCTTTGTATGGTGCGTTGTAGTGACTCTTTCTCACATTCAGCTTGAAAACATGTGAGATTCAAAAAGAAGAGCTGTCCTTTCAGCTCTAATCACACTGTCGCTTGTGAAACTGCATTCACGTGTGAAGTTTCTTTAAGATCGCCTTTAAGTTGTTTTGCTGCTGCCCGACATCTTTCCCAAACATAACGCTTGAGTGGTGAGAGGAGAATACGAAAACTGACAATGTGAATGCAACACGTTCTTACCATAAAGCAAAGAGCTCAAAGTCCAAAGTGTGTGATGTGGTCAGACGGTCAAAGCCGGGCACCTGATGCAGTCAAGTCTTTGTAGCCCCAGAATAATAAAGGGTAAATAAAACTCACAGATCCTAATGTGCTCCTGGTGCGCATGGCTGGACTCATGAGAGGCCAGTGTGCAGTGATTGGCCTATTGTCTGGATGCTCCACTGAATTTAGCTGTGTCCGAGGCCAGGGCAAGGCCAGAGAGGGGCCGACCCGGGCTGCACGGGTCACTCTCCCAGGTCAAGTCACACTAACCACAGAGACACACAGAAATAAAGCCCAAATCAGAGTGGCTATCTCGGTGAACAGGCTGCAAGGGACTTCATCGACAGCAGAGTGAATCCATGTGAATGACCAAATATTCTGGAGAAAGTTTTAGGATGGAACAGATGATTAAAAAAAAAAAAAAAAAAAACAAAAAACATACAGGTACATTGTTCAGGGAAGTTTACAAATTTAAGGACTCAGAGGGAAAAGGGCAAGTTTATTTGTATAGCACAATTCGTACAAAAAGTAATGTAAGTGCTTTACAGAATAAGAAATACTTTAAAATCAAAATACAACAAATCAAAACATAAATAATCACAAATAATCATCATAAAATGAACATTAAAAGAGAAGAGTGCAGAATAAAAAACATTTCAGTCTCAGTTTCATGTATCAACTGTGTTTCTGTTCTAAATAAAACAACACATTTTAAGGCTTCAACAAAAACTTCAATAACAATAAAACCCATATATTTTTAAGTGGACAAGCATGCAAGCAGCCATCATGGCGGTGGCCGGAGCAGTCATACAGCCTTCCTGACCTCTGTTTGACCTTCACAGCAGGACCCCGTGTCTGACATCAGGAACAAGTTGCAACACAACTTTCTCCATGGAGCAACAAGCACAGCTGTCTGTCTCAGTTACTACACACAAGAAATAAATGAACTGACAAGATGGCAGACTCTCATAGTAAGCATTGAATTTGCCATCTGAGTAAGAGATGCAGACTGAAATTTTTACAATTACAATTATTTGAAATGTATTCTTATTTTTAAAGGTCCTATATTACGCAAAATTGACTCTTGTGAGCTTTAAGCCATGTTATAATGCTGTTACCTCATCAAAAACATACCTGGAGTTGTATTGTGTTTTGTTTTGTTGTGTTGTTCACACATGTTCAAGTAACCCTTTATTATTAGTCTGTCTATATCTCCAAAACTCCATATGCTCTGTTCCTTCTTGTGATGTTATGAAGTGATAGTTTTCAAGGTAACAGTTACCTTTTAGCTTTTGTTCAGTATCAGATTAGCAATTACAGGGCTGAAATAATCCAGATGATCTTAGTGAGTAGTAGTACTGTATTGCATTTAAAATATAGTGGAGCACTTCCTGTATTAGCACAAGTCATCACAAGGTGGAACAGAATGTTTTCTGTTTGAGAGGAGAACTCAGCCTAAATATGCAGGATTTGTGTGTTAAACATGTGTGAATGAAAGAAAACACAACTCCAGGTATGTTTTTGATGAGGAAACAACATTATAACATAGATCATAAAATAATGTAATATGGGCCCTTTAACTCTCTTTGTTAAGCTGCAATATGTAACATGTAATAAACCATCGTGTCAGAAGTATGTAAAAGACTCATGGACATACAGCCTCCAACATTTAGTCACCAGTTTGCCTGTATGAGGAAACATAATTGTTGGTCACTCAGAATGTTAAGTTATGCAAAAAAAAAAAAAAAAAAAAAAAAAAAGCTGTTGGTAAAACAATGAATAGGAGTGTTTTATGAAGCTTGCAATTCGAGAATGTCTTTCTGCCAGTTGAGGAAAACCAAATGATGAGACACTTTAAACTGCTGGTCATTTTGCAGGCCTCAGCGTTTTGAGAATAATTCCCAGCTCTGACAATTTGCTGAATATCTTTCCTTATTCTTCACACTTACATTTGTCCTACCTAACCTTCTACAAGGAAAAAAGTAAAATCTAAAACAACTACTGGTTTAAACTTTTATAAATGATTACTTATACTACGGGCCTGTAAAAACTAAAGTCATGATTATAATCAGGTTGTATGTTAGTACAAGTAGAAATGCACAAGGCGCTTGTGAATAGTAGTGGTAAAACTCATAAAACTTTGTAAGAGCTATGCATTCTCATCCCAGGTTTAGAGGTCACAGCAGAATAGGAGGATTAAAACTTAGGAACGCTTGTGTCCAGGAGACATCGACAGATAACTGTGTGAATAGCTCACTACACTTCTTCATTCACTGGCTGTCATACGAGATCGGAATGAGAAGAAAAAGGCACTAACAAGATGCACATTTTACATTGAAAACTGTTTTTGTTGGACTACTAATCTGGCCCACCATCTGAGAGGAGCACTGAGCTAAAAAGCGGGGGCTCAATAGGAAGAGCGGAGAGGAGAGGGAGGTGGAGGCAGGGCGGATCAGTTGGGAAGTGTATGGGTGTTTCTTTTTCTCTATGGGGAACTTTGTATTTGACTGTTGTTTGTATCTGTCTTTCAGTGGCCTGATCCCCGTGGGCCTGGACAGGGAGATGCTTCTATATGTGTTTGTGAGGAGAAAGTGACGCTGGGATCTACAGCTGCAGCTGAGCGGATTAGCCGTCATCCACAAGGCAACATTACACAAGTAGCCTTTGAACAAAAGTCATGGATACTATTAATGATATGGTAATCCCTAATGGAGCTACCTCCCAGTAGTGATTATACTGACATGGGAAGAATGTCCAAGAGTCCTGGACGCCACTAGCCAAACAACACTGTGGCTATTGTTGCCAGGCCTGGTCTGAGGCCTGCGCTCACTTCCACTGGCATGAGGCGACCAACAATCCCACAAAACTGGCCCATGCTCTGTTGACACCCTTCCCTCCACCCAGTCACCCTGTGAATAAAAATGAAAACCCAAAAATGGATGGGGCGGCAGCACAGGCTGTGGGTGAGGGAGTGGAGGACAGGAGGATTTGTGTGCATGTGGTTCCCACACACTGACGTGCATTGCATCTCTCACTGTGTCCTGGTCCATCCTCAGTCTGCAGCAGGACCACACAGACTGGTTCAGATTTAATCTTACAGAGCTGTAGGAGGATGCCACTCAGGGACCTATAGTCCACTAAACGTTCTCTGCTGTAGACGCTGTAGGACTCTTTAATCCTCAGGGTTTGAATAAAACTGTAGTGATTTTCAAATGCGGCACACCCCAGAACAACAACAAAATGGTTCTAATGGCCCTTTGTCATGTAACTTTTTATAACAACTTGAGGAAAACATTTGACCTTATTTTATAGAATCTAACTTGTGGTGACAGAGTTGTCCTTAACGAGACGATTCTTTGCAGATGTCTAAAAATATAGACGATATGATCATTGTTTGTCTGCGGTCTAACTTACAGAAATCAAGAAAAGCAGCTGCTTTGTTGAGCTATAGGAATTAAAAACATGTTGGTTCTTCCTGTGCTGTATAGTGGAGCAGCAGTGTGTGAGGTTGCTTTATGGACTCATGCTAATATCATGCCTCCCTAATACCACACACATACCATAATCTGTTGCTTACCTATAGGATGGCATTTGAAGTCACTTGTTTTACTGTTTATAATTTTTAAAGATATCCTGCATACAATTAATAACATTGATTTTGGAATCTCAAATAAAATTTTGTTATAGTGTAAGGACATCGTTTGAAAGTGACTGTTTCAATGGCCCTTGTTAAATCAATGAAATTTACCAATAACATTTAAAATGCCACTCCATCACCATTAGACCGGCCCTAGATCCATGTGCTTTGTAACAGGCCTGTCCTTGCTTGACTGATATGTCAAAGTTGAGGACACAGCGAAAGAGGAGAATGAGAATACCACACAGGGACTGACATCGGGATCAATCCGATTGGCATGATTTAGCATTTGGACGTTTTGAATAAAAATGAGTGCGCTAGACGGTGGAGCAGTTTGATTAGTGAGCTCCTTAAGTCCCTCGGAGCCCATTCTCCTTTCCTTCACTGCCCGAAGAAAGGTCCCTTTTCTCTCCTTTCACTAGTCCCTTGGTAGGCCAGCTTTTTCCTCACTGTTGGTATTACAAAATCCCTATTGAAAACAGCCCTTGTCACCTGTCAACTAAGCCAGGCTGGTTTGCTAGGTCTTTATCCGCAACACATACGTACACAGAGGCTGACTCCCTGCCCCCAGCGTTACATTCATACAGCCATATCCCACCCACTAAAACCACATGTCAGAGAGCTGCTACTATAGCACTTTAAATTCATTACCCTGTTCACTTTAACAAACTGGGATGGGCTGGTTTTCGGCTGGTTTCTGCAGCCACTGATGAGCAGTGGGTGGTGAGATGTCGTTGCACTGTGGGAGGGCTCTACTGAGTAAAAACCAACCTATTCAAAATCTATTAACAATTGTCAAAAAAATGGTAGGGGATTTATGTTGTTTTTGTGTTTGATTTCATCAGTTCTGTGTGTGATGTAAGGGGATGGTTAACATTTGTCATTCATGGACTGTCCTCCAATTACAGTTTTGTATCTGTCTTAAGTAACTATAACTTTAACTACATCTCTCAGTAAACATTTTAGAAAATTATTTTTTTCATGGGCGCTATTCTATTTTATGATATTTTTAAACATTCACATTAACTTCACTGAGAAGCACTTCAACTTTGAAGGTACCAGCTATTGTTCTTAACCCCATCTGAGTGGCTGCATGCCTCAATGCACCATCAGAGAGTGTGTCTGAAGAATCAAGGCTGAATTACACACACACACACACACACACATCTATCTATCTATCTATCTATCTATCTATATATATATATATATATATATATATATATATATATATATATATATATATATATATATATATATATATATATATATATATATATATATATATATATATATATATATATATATATATATCTTATATATATATATATAGATAGATAGATAGATATAGTGTAGTATATAGTACGCACACACACACACACACACACACATATATATATATATATATATATATGTGTGTGTGTGTGTGTGTGTGCGTATATGTATATATATATATATATATATATATATATATATATATATATATATATATATATATATATATATATATATATATATATATATATATATATATATATATATATATATATATATATATATATATATATATATATATATATATATATATATATATGAGATATAAAACGGGAAGCCAAGGTGGATATGTAGTAGGGGTGCAAGCTGTGCAGCAGCTGTACAAACCTGAGCTTGTGTGTAGGAGAGATCAGTGAGGAAGGAGGAGGGTCACACAGAGGTTGATGGTCCCGGTCACTCAGGCCTTGCCCCGAACAGGCGTCGCTCATTAACCCTCTGACAGGAGCAGCTCAGCCGCACAGGTCAAAGGTCAATCTGGCCCTCCCCTCTTCGGCCATCAAATCAAGATGGACACAGCAGCCGAGACTTATCCTCCAATCAAAGGGTCAGTGGTGCGGAGTCAGGAAGACTAATAGACACACATCTGAACAAATTGATTTATCAAACATGTACGGCTTTACGGCTAACCTATGACATATCTCAACAGGAGCCAAAAGAGTCATGAAGACGTGAGCCTAAACTCATGTGACATTTCGAGCTGAGCATGGAAGAGATTACAGAACATTAAACCTTCCTGATAATGAGGAGACTGGAAATGGTAAGTTAAACTCAATTAATGTTTCTGCTACCTTTAAACAAACAGCATTTTGATCCAAAACAATTTCAGTCCATCTCTTAAATTGTATTCTTTTTGTCTTCTACAATAATATTTGGGTTGCCTGGCAAATAAATTAAATCCAGAATACTGTCTGGTCCCCATGCCATCCGTTACCCTGGTCAAACATGATTGTGCAATCAGATTTTTAAATTTTTTTTAAGTGTTCCTTTCTTGATCTCGGCATAGACATCATTAGCTGAGCAGTGAGATCCACTGACCCAGAGGTTGGTGATGATATTCCAGCTCCCACTCATGACCACCATAGTTGTGTCCTTGCGCAAGATACTTAACCCACCTCGCCCCCAGTGTTTGTGTACACTGGTGTATGAATGTGTGTCTGAATGGGTGAGTAGTCCCTTGATGTAAAGTGCTTTGAGTGCCTTAAAGGTGGAAAAGCGCTACATAAAAATGTGACCATTTATCATTTATCTTATATGTCTCACTGGCAGCAGGTGAATAATGGACCAATGGATTCACTCTGCCACTGATCAGTCCAACAGATCAACAACAACTTGCAAAACTCCTGCTAAACTCAGACAAGACTGAAGTCATAGTCTTTGGTCCACAGAAACAAAGAAAAAGTGTCCGCAGTCACCTCCAGTCTCTCTCTCTAAAAGCTTGACATCAGGCTAGAAATCTAGGGGCAATAATGGACTCAGACTTGACAGCCACATCAAATCAATAACATCTGCAGCTTTTTACCATCTAAAAACACTGCAAAAATCAAAGATATACTATCTAAACCAGACTTAGAGAGACTTATCCATTCATTTAATAATAATAATAATAATAATAATAATAATAATATGCCATACACTTGTAATGCGCTTTACAGGCTTGTCAAAGCCTCTCAAAGTGCTAAACTATAGGCATTATTCATTCACTTCCACACTTGGTGATGGCAAGCTACTATTGTAGCCAAAGGTGCCCTGGGGCAGACTGACAGAAGTGAGGCTGCCAATCTGAGCCATCGGCTCCTCCGACCACCACCATCATTCACATACACCATTTTCATACAAGGCAATGTGGGTGAAGTGTCTTGCCACAAGACACAACAACAGAACTTGGGGGACCAAAGCTCTAACCACCCATGCATTTGTCTCCAGTAGGTTACACTACTGCAACGGCTCACTGGCCTCTCCAAACAAGCATTAAGGCAGCAGTACATCCAGAATGCTGCTGCTCTGGTCCTGACTAGAACCAGGAAGTATGGGCACATAAGTCCTGTGCTCAGATCTCTGCACTGTCTCCTGTGGCTCAAAGAATAGACTTTAAAGCAGCTCTGCTTGTGAACAAGTCTCTCCATGTCCTAGCACCAAAGTAACTCTCCGATATATGAACCATCTTGCACTCTGAGGACCTCAGACCCCCTCCTGAGGTCTTCCTGACTATGGGAGACAGGCCTCCACTTTCACAATGTTTAAATCCAGGCTCATGCTCAGACTCAGTCATATTCACAACTAAACAGAACCTGCTTAGAGGTGCAGGTTTTTATCCTGCACTCTTTTCTTTTAATGTTCATTTTATGATGATTATTTATGTTTTGATTTGTTTATATTGTGATTTCTTTCTTATTCTGGGAAGCACTGAATTACTTTGTTGTACGCTATACAAATAAACTTGTCTTACCTGGAGTTTTAAGTCTTTCACTAGTCACGATGCTGTTGCTGTATCAATCTAAAAATATATTTTTAGGGTGCAGTATTCTTTGCAGACCATTCTTTTTGTTTTCACAGCTTCATAGCGTACATAGCGAGTGTGTAATAAGAATAATTGTGTTACCTTTAAATCCCTCATCCAACTTTTAAGTAGGTGATGTAATTTCTTTTCCTTCCTTGTTTCTATGTGAAAAGAAAAACAAAAGTGCAGGGGTAAGTAAGGTGAAGACCCTCAGTACCACACAAAAACAGCATGACAAAAACACACACATTTACATACATACCAAAGCATGTGCACAATAGAACCACTACACATCCAACCTTTTAACACAATCTTCCTCATTTCACTCGAGATGACATTATTCAGCACTTAAGATGACCACTAATTTGGGACTAAGGCCAGATAATGAAGTTTTGTGGTGAACCAAAAGGATCTTGAGGTTTGAAGAGCGGGTTACTCTTCTTTTGACTAAATGAATGCAGACCACACACTTAAGGGGGCACCATCTTCTTGAAGGTAAGTGTATTACTCTAGAGAAATGAGGACGTTTCACATTGAATACCTCGCACTCCAGTAATGAAGTAAAGAAAACTAAGGATGAGGGGCGAAAGAGGGCTAAAATGTTACAACTAAATAATATGTTTTGGTATGAAGCACATTCACTGACATAGAAACACATTCTTAGCTTTAATGCTAAACTTAAGTGGAAGTGTGTTAGGGCTGAAACTATTTTTTAAAGTGTGCTCCATCTGCCTATTTCCATTCTTAAATGTTTCACAGTATGGCATTAAACTTATAATTGTACAAGAAAACAAGCAGGTGACACCACCAGGTAAAGTTGCAGTCTGTGGACCCGCTCAAAGTAATAAAATGTATTATTCATGTATTTTTCAGAAATTAAAACTCTGGTAATGGAATAGATGCAAGATAGATACTTTCAAAAAATTCTTAGCACGGGAATCTCCATGGTGACAAGCAAATGGCGTACCCTATTCCAGAAAAGTTACATAGTGCACTTTTAACTGATGAGTCACTAGAAAAATTCTTCATCAAACATTTGGATGTAATTACTGCTCTGTGATAACAAATTAGTTGTGTTTTTTCAATAATTTATAAGTTCCAAATAATAGATGACGCCTGTTTCAGCCTTACTGACTGATGTCTAAAGTCTCAAGACAGATAAAGCAAACACACAAGTCTATACAACAGCCTGTAGCACTTGCAAACATCCTTCAAGAACTGCAGTGTTTACTCATTTCATCCAATTTCACTCATCCAATTAAGATCATTTTGCCTGGCAGTCCACCACTTGGTGTTAATAGTGAAAATCTAGATAACTGGCTCAACGTTTTGTGTGAAGAAACAATTGAAGCCATTGTAGACTACTTCTATGCAGAGTAATGCTAGTTTTAGTTTACTAGAAATAAAGTCTACATAAAAGGCAAACATATTTTTTTCTGATTACTTTCTTATTTGATTTTAATCTAGCTATGGGTTGGCACAGAATATGTGTCAAATACACAGTTAACTATGATATAGTTTTCTGTTACTTACGTTACGTTATGTTATTTCATTGGATTATTGGATTATAGATGATCAATGAGTTTACCATCTATGTCCTACCTTTAGTGCAAATATGATTCCAAGAAAGCTTTACCAACAAACACAAGCTATTTTAATGCAGACATTTTCCTCCTTATGATATAAATAGACAGTCTCCATCACCCTCCCTCACTGCCCGCCCCTCAGTTCCCCGTAGGCTGTGTGTCTCCTGTTTTGGGATTGGTCATGGGGGATTGGTCATCCCCGGACACTCTCTTGGGCACTGTCCTGGCTGAGGGTGTCAGACATCAGCTGCACATGACTCTTTTTCTAGATTTGGACTTGTATTGTCTCCAGTCAGAATCTTTGACATTTGTGACGACGAACTGAGAGCCAATAAAGGAAGAGGTAATCTGCTTCCCCTGCAGCCTGTGGAGCCTGTGTGAGCCCAGCGTGCGATGCATCGCCTGGATCTGTATTAGCACTTGACTTTAGGAGACTGATGGGATAAAGCTTTGTCAGTTAAGAGACAGCCAAGAGAGATTTCGAACAATAAGAATTATTGTTTTATTCTTCATTGTAGTTGTAAAACCTCAAGTAAGTTCACGATTTATTCTCTAGTTTAACTTGTTTGAAAGGATAATAGGTCATCCATAGAAATATGGTGTGCACATATTGATCTGATTTAACAACAGAAAATGATTGGAATTGTTAACATAATACCACTAAGAGAAAACATGATTAAACATGATTGATCAGATTAAAAGCGACCAGTGGGTGCATGCTGGTGAGTTTTTGATCCTAATATCTGTGGTTTTAACCCAGTCTGACATTTATAATCTCCATTATGTGGCCGATCTCTGCTGATCTCAGATAGCCAGGGGGAGAGACAGTGGGGAGCAAGCATGTAAAAAGATATTTGTCACAGTGGTACGAGATAAAATCAGTCACTGTAGCGTCTCATACACGGTTGTGATTGGAGGGGTGGGGGGTGAGGGGGTCCAAACTGTCTGACACCTGCAGCTCCTCAGACTCAAAATGCAAATCCTGACCCAGGCCCCCTCCCTCAGCCTCAGATTTGAGTTACTCAGAGCTCACAGATCTTTATCAGGTTTCACTTTTAATATAAGACCGTGGCAGCTCTGTCCAATGTTTGAGACAACATAGTCTATTCTAAAGAAAGATAAACAAATAACAGAAAAATAACTAAGCACAACAGTAATCATTTATTAGCACAACAGGCCAGACTAAAGGTCTAGCTCCAGTTCAGACGTTATGAAATTCAAGATAATAGTCACGTAAAAGTAAGTAAATGAATTGGGTCTACTCAGTGCCCACTGACTTAAAGCAGACAGGTGCACGTGGGGTCCTAAGCAGCAGCTGGGTGTGAACCATGACCTCTCGTGAGGGCAGCTCATGGATGCTTTCAACGGCGTCTCCCCTATGATCCTCCTCGTGGAACAACCGAGAAAAAAAAACAAAAACACACGAAGTGTTGTATTATTTATATAGCCTAGCATGTGCTGTCCTATAAACTACGCATCACTGCCCCCTTTTGACTAATTTAACAACTGCACTATTAGTGTTGTACACCATTCACAGCCCAGTCACAGAGGCCACAGAAACCTCCAGAAGTCTAGTGTGTCAGACTAAAGAACATTTGCTATGCCTTTTCTACAGCACTGTATTGGAAATGAAAATGAATCTTTATTTCATGTTTTATGTAATTGGTCAAAGAAATTTGGGTCGGTCATGTAGGGCAGGCAAGTCAACTGGCGCGCCCCTTAGTGGGTATTAGTGGTTCTTTTCATTTCAACATGTGTGTGTGTGTGTGTGTGTGTGTGATTGTGTGGTGGTGTGTGTGTGTGTGTGTGTGTGTGTGTGTGTGTGTGTGTGTATATATATATATATATATATATATATATATATATATATATATATATATATATATATATATATATATATATATATATATATATATATATATACACACACACACACACATATATACACACATATATAAATCCATTTTCTTCCGCTTATCCAGTGCCGGGTCAACAGTCTAAGCAGGGACTCCCAGACTTCCTTCACCCCAGACACGTCCTCCGGCTCTTCCGGTGAGAGCCCAAGGCGTTCCCAGGCCAGCCGAGAGACAAAGTCACATATATAGATATAGATAGATAGATAGATATAGATATGGATATATATATGTGTGTATAATTGCACTGAAAAACATGTCGTGTCGTTACTGACTTGAATGCTTGAATGTTCACAAACCTTGCTTGTTTCCATGTTTCCATGGAAATGTTGGCAATTATCTTCCACAGCATGGCCTATTACTTATGTTTCACCGCCGCAGAAAATGTTGCGAAGTATGATTTGATTTTAAGTGTGGAATCATGCAGGTGACGTGCCACCTACCAGACTTAGGCTTACAGGCCTACTCCAAGATGTTTAAAACAACTAGGCAATACAGACATTTTGTAGTTTGGCTCTTGTGTTCTCCCTCCACCCCTCCAAATGTTTGAAGATTATTGATTATTGAGTTATCAAGATAACTTATTTCCCAATTAGCCTAAGGACACTAAAGGGTAAGTCTAACCTATACTAAACTCTAAAAATGCTAATGCCATTTAGAAGGATGTGTTCAGTGGGCCAATTTACATGTCCAAATATTCCATTGAAGTCGTCTCCTTCAAATGTCCCCGGTATGACTGACTTGGCCTCTTTAACATGGCGTTGACCATGATTTGAACTTTAACCTAGGATATTTTTTCTGTCCCGTGAAACGGTTTGTCAAAACGCAAATCCATCACTTTTTATCTCTCGCGAGATATGGGGGTGATATATTTGGGCAGATGGAGGGGCTGCGTCCACTTGGAGGGGCGTTGGGTTTCCTCGAGGAGCTTGGAGATAGTTGAAAAGTCAGGGTTCTCTTGTCGGCACCTCCACCATGTCGGACGCAGTGATCAGTTTTATGAAAGACTTTTTGGCCGGTGGCATCGCCGCAGCCATCTCCAAAACAGCTGTTGCTCCAATTGAGAGGGTCAAGCTCTTGCTGCAGGTAAAGGAACTCATCCTGCTGCTCTAAGCATGAATATATAAACGCTCAGTGTAGTGCTGATTTCTTAAATAATGAATCTTGAGAGATAAAGTGAATTTGAAAACTGTTTTAGAATTAGGTTTAATTTGGCCCCGTGCGTAATTACGCACGGGGCCTACTGCTCTGGGTATGGTTTTACGCGCAGACATACTCTGGTTACATGATTAAACCTCTCAAAGAAAGTAATTTACACATGTTTTCTTAAACAATTACTACGCCTTGTAACGTAATTACGTAATTATAATAATGAATAATCAGTGAAAGTAGCTTTCTAAATTTAACTTGAACTATGTAATTTGATACAGACTTGACTCAAGTGACACACATGTGCTGGGCCACAGCTAGACCTTGCAACATAATAACGAACAAAGTAGAAGTAATAAATACACATAAAATGTGTCTGGATATTAGGATAAGAAATAATAATAATAATAATAATAATAAAAAAATCTATTTAATTTCTAGGCGCTCTCAATGACTGCAACTCTTTGTTTGCAGGTTCAACATGCCAGCAAGCAGATCACTGCAGACATGCAGTACAAAGGAATCATGGACTGTGTGGCCAGAATCCCTAAAGAGCAGGGTTTCCTGTCTTTCTGGAGAGGCAACCTGGCCAACGTGATCCGTTATTTCCCCACTCAGGCCCTTAACTTTGCTTTCAAAGACAAGTACAAAAAGATTTTCTTGGGCGGAGTGGACCAGAAAACACAGTTCTGGCGTTACTTTGCAGGTAACTTGGCATCTGGTGGGGCTGCCGGTGCGACATCCCTGTGTTTTGTCTATCCCCTTGACTTTGCCAGAACCAGGTTGGCTGCAGATATTGGTAAAGGCCCGGCAGAGAGAGAATTCACTGGTCTGGGCAACTGCATTGCTAAAATCTTCAAAACTGACGGCTTAAAGGGTCTCTACCTGGGTTTCAATGTGTCCGTCCAGGGTATCATCATCTACAGAGCAGCCTACTTTGGCTGCTTTGACACAGCTAAAGGTGTGTGTATAGCATTATTGTCAGTATGTAGTATATTATTGTATATGAATTTATGTTTTATAAACATATCTCCCTCTTGGCTGCAGGTATGCTGCCAGACCCCAAGAACACACATATTGTGGTCAGTTGGATGATTGCTCAGACTGTCACAGCTGTAGCTGGCCTGGTCTCATACCCCTTTGACACAGTCAGACGTCGTATGATGATGCAGTCTGGACGCAAAGGAGGTGAGTGTGGTCAATAGTGGTGCTGGAAATCACTTGTGAATGCTGTTGATTAATGAGTGTCTGTCTCCACAGCTGACATCATGTACTCGGGCACTATTGACTGCTGGAAGAAGATCTTGAAGGATGAGGGAGGAAAGGCCTTCTTCAAGGGAGCCTGGTCCAACGTGATCAGAGGCATGGGTGGTGCCTTTGTGTTGGTGCTGTACGATGAGATCAAGAAGTTCACAAAATAAACTTTCTTATCTCCCAGTTCCCAAGGAAACCCTTCAACCTAGGTCTTAATTGTAAAGAGTGATAACAATGTGGTGATTGTGGGAATGTATTCCAGCCAAAGAAATGGCCCCTCCAATAATTGTAAATATCCTACTTGTGAAACGGCACAGGTTGATGCGGGTAACCTACTCAAGCTGGTGGTTCGTTGCCACTGTGCCAAAAATACTGGACAATGCCACTTTCTGTTCCACAATTTACAATGTTTTGTTGTAATGTGGTCCTACTAATCCATGTATCCCAGCTTCTTACATTGTTTTATTAATAAAGAGGTCTTATACTAATGTTTTTAATTATATTGGTAAAAACATAAGATATCTATACAAATATTTTAAAACCATTTATTATAAAGGAAAGTTGCTTTACATACAATATAAGGCTGCAACAATATTAAGTCATGTCCATGTCCATCCATGCAACAGCATGAAATAATGGCAGAGTTTTCTAAAACACATAAAGTGCACCATAAAGTACTATGGGTGATGAGAACCAACCATTAAAAGTATAGACAAAAACAAACAAGTCATGTCACATGTGCGGTACCCATTTCTAAAGGACAAGTTTTGTCACCTAGAACACATAGATTACTGACATAAAAAGACAGCAGAGGAGGATCATTTCTATCCTCTGTATTGTCTGGTCAACTCCAGGCTGGCGGTGCTGCTTTGGGTTTCCTCGTCCTGGATGCAGGTGTGCTGCTGAGCTCTGTGGCAGTGGAAGTTGATCTGGCACTGTGAGGGGGTGGTTTGTTTTGAATATAGCCTATACCTGATAAAAACACACACCTCATATAAATGTATAAAATCATAAAAAATACTTTATATTTTACATCATAGTACAGAAGTTAAATAACACTAAGATACTTTACTGGAAAACTTCTTTGTTGTGGTCTGGTAAATAGGACGTATTCCCAGGTAACCAGCTTGGCGTTGGTATTCAGCCAGTTGCTCAGAACGCTTCATACCCGGAGATGGTTTTACAGATTCAAGTCTTTTTAAAAATGCCTATAACAAATTAAACAATTAGAACATACCAGCACAGCCAAATTCAAACCTTAAATCATTTTCTTTTCTTAGTATGCCATTATTATTTTTTAAAAGTTGTGTCATATCAAATGGCAATATCTCAGAAAACTACAAACAGACTATTAGTTGTGACAAGCCTCTAAGGAAAAAGCCAGTTTAAGATACTTCATTAAAGGAGCCACTGCAGAGAAAAATGAGCTCAGATTTAGGCAAAAATAGAATGCAAAATTCCAAATTCAGAAATTGTTGATAGAAATAAAGTGAAAATAATTTTGAACCCAAATAAAATATCGAAAAGTGGTTAAATGCATGCAGCTACAACTGTACTACTGTGTAGTAAGCAATATTCTCCAGCAATATTCTCCAGCATAATGTGAAAAACATACAAAATGAAATAAGTAACAAAATAATTAAAGCTTAATAATTTGAGCAAAAAAAAATCAAACCAAGTGCCCAGGGTGAAGTGAAATGAGCTGGTTCCACAGTTGCCTTACACATGTTAAGGGCACAGTGGAAAACCTCATCAGACAGCATATTCAATTACTTCACTCTAAGAATAGAGAGGGCCAAAAGCACTTGTGACGAACAGGCTGTACTACACAAGACAGAAACATCCTAAACGTAACAACTTTTAACCTCAAATAATTTAATGATAAATATACTGTATAAAAATGTATTACTTCAAGATATTAGTATTATAGATGAATAACAATTTCTTTGAATCAAGTCTCTGGGCATTAGTGGCTCACTGGTCATTTGGAGGAGAAATATGGGGTGAGAGGAGAGCGCTGCAGAAGTTGGGGTGCTGCATGCAGCTAGAGTGCCACCTGCTGCCATCTGTCCACTTCCATTCGTGTCTGCTTTCAAGGGTGACTCTCAAAGACTGAAACTAACTTTACTACAACTAGTATCTGCAGTGCTGTGCAAACACAACATGGAATCACAACAAACAAAACTAATGAATGAAGACACGTGAATGGACCTACTGAATGCTCAGAGGGATTAATTACAAGTAACTAGTTTATAAATAATGACAAGTTCTATAGGTTACTTTCTATATATACAGTGCCTAATCCTATTCAGCATTTTTCATTCAGTAATTAAATACTTGCCACACTTAGACATTACATATTATTGTCTATAGACTCAACAATAATATTATTATTACAAAGCCTAAAATAATATTTTATTGACCCAGAAAAAAAGAAAAAAAGTAAACGAGTAAAAAATTATTAAATTACAAAAGTAATTTAAAAATAATGAAATTGAATTATACTAATAATGCTATATAAAGCACAGCATTATACTCACTAGATTGTCCCGTTCAATACGCTGTTGTTCTCGCAGTCTGTTTAGTGAGCTATGTGAAACACGATTTGGTGGTTTACTAGACGTCACACAATGCCTCTGTCCTGAGGCACTTCCTGGTCTTAAACCTGAGGAGCAGCGGGAAAGCTGCTGAAGAAGACGCTGGTTCTCACGATCTATGCGCTTGACCTCATCATTGGAAAACGTGTAGTTCTTGCGATGCCTTGAACCAGGAAACTGCACAACCACATTACTGTCCAGTCGACTCACAGAACTTAAAGAGTCTAAACAGAATAATTCTGGTTAAAATGTGCAGATACAACACAGTTATAGTTGCTGTAGTTGACATGTCTACTCACAATCATCTTCATCCTGACTGAAGTTCTCATGGTGTTGTGCACTATAAAGGCCACTGGAGGGCACTCTCTGCTGTTGCTCCACACTGTCATCTTCAGTTTCAGAGTGGTTTAGATTTAGGGACTGTAAACGGCTGCTGGCAGGAGAAGATAGAGGACTCACATCTGTCACTGTGTCGTTGGGCTCTTCTGAACTTACACTGTGAGCATCTCCAGATGCTGGCGAGCCTGCTCTGCTCTCATTGTGTCCAGAAGTTGAAGCGGACTCTGTATCTTTGGCCTCTGAGGAGGCAGAAGCTGGACGCCAGCCATAAGTTACCTCTTTTTTATTCACCTGTACATTCTTATTTTTTGAGCCTGAATATCTGACACCTTCGCCATCTTCATCGACATATTTAGCATCAGCCACCATGGCCATAAAGTGTTTGTTGGAGATGGTACTGTGAACTTCTTTACAGTCATCTTTTCCTTCAAGGCTTTTGGTGTTGTTATTCACTGGCCTTGGGTCTTTATTTGCACCATCATCTAATATACTTTTAATGTTATCAGCCAGCTTTGGCTGTATCTTGTTACTTGTTGGTGAAATGTCTGTTTCTGTTGTTGTTGTTGTTGTTGTTGTTGACGTAGCATTCAATTTTTTGCCATCCTCTACTTTTCCATCTTCACAGTCACTATCAAAAAAGGTGTGATCCACTTCACCTTCAAGTTCACTAGGACTGAACATGTTTTTGGTTGTAAATTTAACTACCAGATCTGTATCAGAAGAGAAGACAAAAAGAAGAAAATATACAAAATGCAAAAACAAGCTGAATTTGTCAGTCACCATTTCAGATGCATATATCATTGGGTAATATATTAAAACTCTATGCTATGGCATTGTGTATGCACGTGTATTGCTTTAGCGTCTATGGATCCATGTTGTTTTGGAAAGCTAAAGCTAAGCTAAGGTAAGCGAATGCTAGTTAAATCTAAATAATAAGTGCTGTTTTACCTGCAAACGCCTTCATAAAGGATATGTATGGCTCCAGTCTTCATCGTGTCCAACTGAGTATAGACAGGTGAAGGAAGCTGTTTGCAAAAATTTAAATAATGCTTTTGAAGAAGAGAAGTTGTTGTGAGCGTGACAACCCGCATGTAACTAGGCAACGTCACTTCCTGGCAACGGTCTGACGTCAATAGATCACACCTTTATGTACTGTATTTTACTCCGTTTTTCCCGCACGCCCCTCTTTTTTACAACCAAAACAAGATATATAGACGGAAAAAAAACATTTTAAAAAATCGAATGTATCTAATCGAATAATGTATAGGATATAATATATGTATAATAACAGATAATTAAATAATAATATTCTTCATAAGGTTGGTCTTATTCAAATTGTATTTATCAAGAATAGAATAGAGTTTTTCTCTTGATGATGATGTACAGTATTTGTTGTAGTAAATAATTCCCACAAGTGCACCTCCTCAAGTGAAAAGATTATCTGCAAGCGCGTCCCATGAAATTACAATTTGTCACGGGTTTTTTTTTAACCCAGAAGTGACACACAGTAATGACAGGTTGATGTCCTGGGATAATAGCACAAGAGCAAATAATGGTATAACCTATGTCTGGTCACTGTTGTGGAATTTACATCTCAATGCATGATGAGCAGTGGAGGACTGAACATGTGCCTGGAGGCTTTACTCTTGAATAATTAAAGATATATAGAGAAAAAAAAAAAAAAAAAAACAAAAAACAAGAAAAAGCAAAACACCCTTGTGTAAATCAAATGGCCATGCACTTTGATGAAAGGACAATTGTAGATGACCTCATTTGCGGTTGAAAGAGGTCGTTCACTGGAGGGATTGTATTCCAATAATGGTCAGTGTCGGACAGATCAGCTCTAATAAGTGCAGTCAGACAGAGTTGTCTGCCTTAGGCAGATTGTTCATTTGTGTCTGCTAATAACAAACTCATCATTTGCATGTGTACATCAATATAACTTTTTTATTTTAATGCATACCGGTTTAATAAAGTCAGCTGTAATCACAGGGGCATGATTAATATTAAAATATTACAGAGATGCTTTCAACTGCATTTTCATAAACTGTATTTTAGATCAATTTTGCTGTTCATTAGAGAAGAAAACCAACTTTAATTTAAAATTAGATGGTTTAAATTGGTCTAAATCTTTCCATGTGTGACAATAACAACTGTGTGCTGGGAACTGTGGGAACTTAGATGACCTTTGGCCTCTGAGGCAGACACAGATTATAATAAGCCGTTTGATCCCAAAACTCCGGTCCTTTCCAGCCACACCAGCCCTAAAAACAAACAGCATAAGATTGTCACTTTTTGGAAAAGTACTTTTGATATTTTCCTGGGAAATTTTCATTTTTACCTTTTCTGTGATCAGTTGCAAATCTTCGGCTCCAGTATAATGAGGGTCTAGAATGAGGTATCTGATTTCTCCAGTAGTTTCACTCCATGCCACGCCGAGAATAGTGTGAGCTAAAACTCCCCCTCCTGCAAAACCCATAGTCTTATTAGTGCTCATATTTATTTATTTTTAACTGCAGTGTAACCACTTGTTTAAAAAGGCTGTATATGGAATAAATATCAGGATTGATTATAAGAAAGGTTCAGACATAAAGGTGTTGGAAATACAGAGGAAATACTAGTAAAAGAATTACCAATCATAACTGGAGTTCCTTCTGTTGTGAAATGGGTGGCCAGTTCTCTCCCTTTGCTTGCCAACTCAGAACCTTGACTGAATATCAAAAGAAAATGGAAACAGCATATATATATATATATATATATATATATATATATATATATATATAATTTTAAAACTTTTAGTAAAGTTAGTCTTTTAAACTAACCTGACAAACATGATCTTGGACGTTACTCCCAGCAGTTCGTTCAGTACAACCTGAACCTCAATTGATCCAATCCATTGACGGGATCCCACAAAAGAGGCTTGTTTGTCCCCAACATCTACCAAAGCCTACAATAACAGACCAGTTACAGAGCTTTTGTTGCTCCTAATCTTGATGATGTCTCTTTTTCAGATATTTATTTATTTTGCATGTAATATTTCAATACTAGTGCTTATATGGTTTCTCTTATAAATGAAAATGACATAATGGTTTTACAGGCCCACCATACCTGCTGAATTTCTTTATGAGAGGGCACAGATCGGTCTACATATCCTTGTTGCTGAAACCACGAGCAGATGGTTTGCAAGGAGCGATAAGCACAGCCCCAGCCATTGTCATCTATTCGATCCTGCATGTAGTGATGGTAACTGTAAAGCCCCTGGACTAAATAAACCTGCAAAACACAAAAAAACAACAACAACAAAAACACCTCATCACCTATTTACATGCTAAAAACATATGATAACCTCCACAGAATTGATTATTGGAGTCTTTACCTTGCCATTTTCAAGGGTAGGATGAGTAAGACACAGATGAGGGTTTCGGAGATATCCATCTCTATAGGGCTCATTTGGAAAGTGGTAAGCATTTGCTCTTCTAAAATAGGGTGTATCATTTGGCAAGTCATACTTTTGATGCAAAGCCTAAGAGAAGTAGATGAGACAGATGCAGTGTAGACCTTTTTTTTTTTTGAACATGTCTAGACAGGAGCCTGACCTGTCGAGCTGTCTGTAGTTGGCTGTCCAGTACTCCTGCAGGATAAACAACAGTGACAAGTCCATGTGGATGTGGGAGGAGGAAGTGGAGTGGTTCAGGGACCAGGATAGAAGCTCCCTTTAAGTGCTGCAAAGTCACTCTCTTCATCTCATTGATCTGGTTGGATAACTCTTCCACCAGATGGAGACAAGCACTGTCAAGCCATCAAAAAATAAATGTAACCTTTATCTGATTATCAAGACAGTTATAATAAACATGGTAATGCTCACTCTTGTATTGTTTCACCAAGGCTTACACAGACAACACAGTCTATTGGCAGAGTCATGGACCCAAAGTGTGATGTCTGAACTGTCCGGGCAAACACAGGCAGCTGTGCAGAGTGAGGGGCTCCAGGTCTGGTTGTCTCCATCATCAGTCGAAGGTTTACCACTGTCTGTGGCACAGAGAGCAAAAATATAAGACTTTCTATAATGACTGTGCACTGTGTATTAAACTTAACACCCACAAATTTGCCATTCTCTGCCTTTCTCTGCCAAATGTATTACTATTTACTTACATTACCAGAGGATTTTTTGGTCTTCTTTTTTGCAGATTTTTTGTGGACACTTTCCTGTTCACTGCTCCTGTGTCAAATACACAAGAGCAATAAAACATGTGATTTGAAACCATATAAATAGTTATAGGTAGCCTACATAAACCAACCAAGTTCACTAGCTTACTTTGTCCACTGAGACAACTCCTCACATGGAGTATTTGGAGTGATGTCTTCTGGTGATATGCGGACATCCTTGTTTGGCCAAATGACAACAGGCCCATCACAGAGAGTGAACACACAGGAGTCTGATTTGATGGAACAGCAAAGGGCTTCAAAAGTTCTGGAGATCACTTTCTGGATGTTAAGTGCTGCATGAAACAAAGATGTCATTATAAAAAAAAAAAAACATGTTAATATGCCTAATAAATTGAAATTAAGTTAAATAATGGTAGATAATTAACCATAAATAAATGTATGATCAAACTCCATAACATGGATTTATATTATATGCTTCCTACATTAAATAAAAAGAACACACAAGTTCATTGCCACCACTTAATTATTATTACTATTATTAGTAGAATTATTATAGTATTGCATTATTTGTAGAAATAGAGATGATGGCATAATTCCAGAAGGTGGACAAGAGCCAGTTTTAACCCTTGATTAAGGATGTTAAATGTTAAGATGTCATGTGAACACAAGCAGCACTGGGATCAGCTGTCACCCCCATAAAATCACCGTCTGTTTTATCAAAGAGGCATTTAAATTCCAGCGGCCCTTTTACTCGCAGGATGATGCTTGACTCGAAAGGATGTGTATCCACCACCTGCAATCATAACAAAAAAAAAGTTATGTATGTTATCCTGCTAAAGCCATAAGGCACAAGCTCCCAGAAGACTCAGCTAATAGTATTAAAATGTAGGCTACCAATAGCAATCAGCTAAACAACATTTTCATAGACACAATTTAAAAGGACACGCACCATTATGAAATCCTCAAGAGCACACGAAGAGACAAAAATATTTCATTTAATTTTATGAGAAGGCTGAGCTGTGAGCCTGTGCACTGGAGGCTGACATATTTGTGTCCAACGTGTCTCTCTGCGCGACATCTGATTGGTCCACAGTGACCCCGCCCATAGATGGTGCATTCAAGGAACCTCCGTAATTTAGTAATTCAGACGCCTTACTGTTACTAATAGCAATCCTTTTAAAATCGACGTGATTAAAGATTAGTACAAAACCTGCTTTTAAAATAATAATGGTAATACATTGTTCTCCTGTGCATTTTTTCAGCTTATAGTAACCTAACAAAGATTTGTGGGCCACTAAGAATGAGGGCCTATTATTGCTAATAGTCGCAAATAAAAGAGGGGTATTTATTGGTTATTAATTGCTAACACAAAACACAGTCCTATTTAGATCACCATGTCGCCTTTTATTGTTTCGAAATGTTACCATGCTTATTTGTATGCTCCTTGTGTATACTTGTGAATGCCCTGTGGGAACATAGATGGTATAGGCTTGTGAATGGAGCACTGTGCACATCTTTTCTCTAACTGTAAGGAGGGTTCGAATTGAGCCCGGGAGAGATCGCTAAATGACTCAGACATGGACGGATAACATATAAAACCATGTCAGGCCTGTTTTTGGTGAGGGAACAGTGTTCAAAAAGTCAATGTTGCATAAGACTGCCTTTAACCAGCCTGTAGGCCACTAAGACTAGGTGATTGAATGAAGCATGTTATATCTAATCATTTCAGCCTCCATGCACCATCATTATGCAACTAGCCTACATGCTATAGTCTACATCATGGATCTATAATAAGAAGGAGATCTTATTATACATGGTCTACATGCATTAGACATGTTTCTGCATTGTTTGGGCCAGTAAAGTAAGATAATGCTGTATATTTTGTAGGATTGGGTACTAGCCTGCTTTTTAATGAATGAGAAGATATTTTGATTGAGGTTTATGGAAAGTAATGCTTTTCAAAATGAAGCAAAAGAAACACAGTGAGTAATATCACTTTAAATACCAGACTGCACAATAGCTTAATTATTCATATTTGCTCCAGGACAGAGGTCATGTTGGTGGCAGAAACCTTTTGCTGTGTCATCATGTATAATCCTCTTTATTAATCCTCCTTTATCATCTGGTTCTGGAATGATTCTGGGATTTATAGACAACTCCCATTTATGGCTAATTGTTCCAAATTTCAAGTCTTGTCTGATTACATTTAAATGTGGAAATACTGCAGAATAGGTGCCGTATTTAATCTTGAGTGAAGATGTCTGATGATGTCAGTACTACTGCTCGTACCTCTCATGGGTGGGTGTGGTGGCACCAGCTGCCACCTCTGCGCAGGCAGATGACTGCTAAGACCTGAGGATTTACCCAAAAACGTCATTGCTCTGTGCAATTAAATTGGCTTCTTATATCAAAATCAAAGGGCAGGAAGCCATTTGCTTTGTGGGTGCAATATTGTAGACTATGTACAGTTAAACTCAGGGGTAGCTAATACTTGCATTTACTTTTTAAAATTTTAACTTTTTAAAGAAATTGTCATTTTTGGGAATACTTTTCTAGCAGCATACTTTTACTCCTATTTGAGTAATATTTTTATTGAAGTGTCTTTTTCCACTGTGAGTAAGTAAGTGATAGTAAGTGATGACAGCTTTATGTAACACTGACAGGATTCAATGACTTCTTCAGATATGATTTAGTTTTTTCTCATATTTGTCTCTATCCTTAGAAAATACCAGATTCTGAATATCATTTAATGTTTTGTCCTTCCATTGACAGTCACTTCAGGTTAAAAAAATCGGATGTTATGTCTTGATAGCTGACTCTTTAAGTTACACTTACTTTAGGAGTACTTTTCCCAAACATATAATCATTTATATATTATTTAAATAAATATTTTTATTGGCTATTTTGTCACAACACGTTACTGACTCCTTCCAGTTATTGCAGACACATGACCTGCTGAAGCTTTTTAACAGCAAATGGGATTTTGGTCAAATGTCTCAGTATTTGTGAGGATATGTGAAAATGAGGTCTAATTTATTATAGTTATTGTCGTTATATTATTATTATTATTATTATTATTATTATTATTATTATATTATATTAGTAGTAGTAGTAGTAGTAGTAGTAGTAGTAGTAGTAGTAGTAGTAGTAGCAGTAGTAGTAGCAATAGGTTAGTTGTAGCAGTAGTCTATGAGCAATAGGCAATAATTGGTCCCATTATTATTTGTTTATTTAGCCCTATATATTTGAGCCAGATAGACCTGTAAAATTAGGCATATTAGTCTAATAGTCTGAAGTAAGTCAAAAGTTCTAAAACCATAGAGAGCATAATGGCCTGTGTTAGAAGCAGTTTTTGCTGGTCCACCAGGGGACCTAAATAAAAGTACATGCATGTGCCTGGAAATCACTTCTTGCTGCTGATAGGCTGTTGGGCTGGACTGCGCTTCGATTGGCCTGCTGCTCTTTTCTTTCCAGTTTCTCATTGGCCTTTTATAATGATAGTCCTCTACCATCATTTGTCGTGCCGTTTTCAATGAATATTGTATGTGCTCTTGGGCTGAGAAGCTGCTCATTTGAATGAGCGGCTCTGGTGGAGCGAGCCCCTGAGCTGCAGATGATGGAATGTCTGCTGCGCGCCGCAGCTGCAGGTACACCTCTGTCTCTCTACGAAATTAGTTAAAACAAGCGACAAGGGGCCGATACAACAAGATGTTTTGCACGAAGCTCAAAGAGCTGCAAATATCTGGAGATTGTCCATTCTCCAGCGGCGCCAAAAATAACGAGCTGAGAGACTTGGAGGAGCGCTCCACGGACGCCGCGGACGTGCAGCCGATCTCTACAGATGTGCACGGGATGAAAGGTGAAGATGTGAGGCATCAGCGGAGCACCAGAACCAAAGTTAACCTTCATACACTTGGGGATAGTATCCGCAAATTAGCGTGCCCTGAGGTGAGTCTAAAATAAGAGCCGTGTGTTATTCACTTATGCAATTCTTGTATTTCACCTGGAAATATGTGCATGGCATAAATCCCGTTTGCACGGTTTCTGGTGACGTCTCGTCTGCAAAAACACACATTATGTCATCATAATTGTAGATCTACAAACGAGAGCGTATATCATACTGATGTTATTTTACGCTTTTAAGTCTCACTAGACGACCTCTAACTTGGTGATGACTTTATCTCACAGTTTCAAAGGCTTCACGCTGCCCTCCTCAGACTGATGCGGCCGTCAGACCAGAGCACGGATGCTGCTGAGAGGTAACATGTTTTTAAATCCGCCACCATGACAAAAACAGCACCAGGTATAAATCTACCTCCTGCTTTTACACTGACTGTTGTGATTCACCTCCATTCCCATGCACTGCTGAAATCCTGATACTATTAATGAAAACAAGAAAAAGGTGTTACACAGAGCAGCTTGCTGTATCTGCTAATGACTGACACATCCCAGAGAGACACAGATTCTGATTCATTTCTGAGAATATCAACATTTGTATAAACTGTCTCTTCAGTTCAAGCTGTTGCTCTGGACCGTGCATCGAGGAGGTGGAACATTTGGCTGAGATGATGGACAATTATTCAACCAAAACAGGTAATGAAAGAAATCAGTCTTAATAGTAAACATTGGCTTTCATTGTAGAACTAACAGTTGGTATTTTTATCAGCAATAGCCCCAGAAGCCGTACAAGTAGCGCTCGGCCAGCAGCTCTTTGACATGTGTTATGAGGAAGATGGCCATATTCTGCGGGTTGTGGGGGGAGCTCTTCATGACTTCCTCAACAGCTTCAATGTCTTGTTGAAGCAGAGCAGTTCGGACCGGGGAGAAGACTGTGCCAACGAGCCGTCTGTGCTATGCTTGGACAAGGACCCAGGGTTGCTTACGGTCTACTTCTTTAACCCCCGCCCCACTACAAAGCTCTTCTTTCCTGGTGTCATCAAAGCAGCAGCTGGCGTGCTCTACCAAACCACTGTAGATGTGCTTCTAGATGCCCCAAGCGCCAAAGACAGCATCCTACAAGCTAGCCCTCAACCTAGTCTTCTCTATACCGTAGTAGTGAAAGATGCTAAAAGTCTGAGCCCTAGTCCACTACGCGCTACCTCGGCCGGGACGCTCCCTACCTCTCTGTTTTCAACCATCTTCCCCTTCCACCTCATCCTCGACCAGAACTTGGTGCTGATGCAAATTGGGCACGCTCTTCGAAAAAGACTGATCTGGAAGGATGGACTTATAAAACGATCCGCCACCTTTCAAGAACACTTCCTCATTGTATCCCCGCAAATTAAATGCACCTTCCAAGGCATCCTCACCATGCTGAATACACAGTTTATCATTCGGATCAAGCATTCTAGTGCAGACAGTACAGGGAAGGTATGTGACCTATGGACATTGGAATACATGATTATAATCCCAACAGAAATCTATATGTGGTCTATGGTGATACTAAACTAGAATCACATCGGCAGAAAAACAGAACCAAATCTTAGCCAGTCACTGCTAAAAAACAGGACAAAATTAGGATTAATGCATAAACCATTATGACTCATGACTTAACCAGGAATTAGCCAGCTCAAAGACACAATATAACTTGCACTAGACTGAACCATTTTACCTACCATTTATTGACCTTATTCAGCTCCACCGACTTTTGCCTCTAAATGCCACACTCCCTTTGTGGTGGCACTTCTAGTTAAGGTGGAACCCCATTCATTTCAATGGAGAATTTGAGAAGTTTTGCCGCTTAAATATAATATAGAATCATTTGTATAAAATGTTCTATGTTTTTTGCACCAACAAGTAAAGACTGCACAATTCTCTGGGAGGTTTTAAACAGCTGTGTAGTCCGTATAGAACTTATTTGCTGTCAAGATCGGCAGCCCCATGCAAAATAATACAACTGGAATGACAATGGCGGCGCCCATTTCAGGAATAAGGTGAATAAACTACAACCAAACCAGAATCTTTCCAGAACTAAACCAGGTCTGAACAAAATCTAACGCATAATTAGCACTAACAAAATCAGGATGCAAATTATAATCCAGATTTTGTAGACACGCTACATTAATCCAGGAATAAACCTATTGTGCGACCCTAAAGTACACTAATCAGAACTTGAGATGTAAAAATTAAAGTTTCATTGTAGTCATGTTTGCTGTATTAAACCCATCGATTTCATATGAGTTATTAGAAGCACTCTTATGAGCTCTTGCCCTGAGGTAGATATCAACACTCGACCCCCAGTGGAGATCACGAGCAAATGTCACACCATTTTATCCATCAAAGGCACACGGCCATGCCCATGCTGTTTATAGAAGAGTGTGCAGCAATCGGCCGCACTCACGAGGAGCGTAAACATGACAGCACTGGGATGACTAATACCATTTAGGATAACAGCATCTTTTGGTTTTACCTTTAAAGGCTATTGATGTAGTGAGCCACTGGTCCTTTGTGCATTCTTCTTTGTGTTTAGGGAGAGATATAAATATGGGCAGCTTTATAGGCATTTAATGAGTTAGCTGGCAAGTGGCAAAAGCAAAAACATGAGTGCAATGTCAACAGATATAGAAGCCTTGCATTTGATTGGCTTAAGTCTGTAGCTATATTTAGTGATATTTATTATAACTTTATTACAATAACAGGATAACAGTTCTGAGTATTTCTGAACTCCAGCTGCAATTGTTTCACATAAATCTTTACACACTGTATTGGTCTGTTGTGATTAACTGAAATGAGGGGCATGGATAGTTGTGTTAGTGGATAGCTGTTAGTTTGCAGCTTTTGTAGTTTGTTTGGGTGAATATGGCAGAATAAAGGGCTTTTAATAAAAAAGAATAAACTTGTATCTTAAATTGTAATAATAATAATAATGATTATTATTGTAATAATAATAATAATAATACATCAAACGTATAGTGCTTTTTTGGACACTTAAAGATGCTTTTAAAACAGTGAAAACAGCGATGGGTATATGATAATTTTATATAGATAGATACACATGTTATGACAATATATTATCAACAGGAAACCTTTTTCCTACCGCCATGTGACTTAATGCATTTTAGACCAATCAGTATCAATGAATAAACTTTTATGTACCGTGACGCAAACAGTAAGCTAATAACTGAATACAACGCTAAAAGCCAATATCATATTTTCAGTAATTCATGTTTGTGATCATTGTGTTTTCAGCTAATGGACCTCAAGGGTCAGATGATCTATGTATCGGAGTCCAATGTCATTCTCTTCCTGGGCTCTCCGTGTGTGGACAAGCTGGACGACCTGACGGGACGCGGGCTGTACCTCTCTGACATCCCCATCCACAACGCCCTCCGTGATGTGGTGTTAGTGGGGGAGCAGGCCAAAGCTCAGGATGGCCTGAAGAAGAGACTGGGGAAGGCCAAGGCAGCTCTGGAGTACGCTCACCAGGCTTTAGAGGAGGAGAAGAAGAAGACGGTGGACCTCTTGTTCTCCATCTTTCCCCGCACCGTGGCACAGCAGCTGTGGCAGGGCCAGACCGTTCAGGCCAAAAAGTTTGATCGCGTTACAATGCTCTTTTCTGATATTGTGGGCTTCACAGCTGTCTGCTCCATCTGCACTCCAATGCAAGTTATCACCATGTTAAATGAGCTGTACACCAGGTTTGACCATCATTGTGGAGAGCTGGATGTTTACAAGGTATGTCAACAGATGGATGTTACTATATTGGCAATAAGGTAACAGTGTAGGATCCATATTGAAGATAATGTTGAGTGGTCAAGACTGCACTATATAAACCACTATCTGTTACATTTCACAGCAGCCAACGTAAAGAATCTACTGTAACACAAGTACAACACTTTTTGTTGTTTTAAAATGGCATTAATGATTAACTACAATACCATTCCATAATACATTTTTATCTTCCTTCTTAACCTCCGGCAGATATGTATATCTCGATTAATTTCACTACAGTTCTACAGTCATATAAGTAAACAATTTGTTTTTTTGTATTTTAAAGTAGGCTGCATGCTGGCAGAGTGATTAGCGTGAACATTGTGCATGAACATTGTGTTTTTAGGTTGACCTATTTAGTACAAGTAATAGGGTTTAACACCATAGTGTCTTTCCAGTGTTCTCTTAAAATGGGTATGTGTGAATTGATGAATCTTAAACTGCTCTGTGACTGTTAGTGTTTGAGGTAATGAGTGTCTGATGGTGCATGCGTCTGTGTTCGACATGTGACTGAATGGCTATTGTCCAGGGTGTACCCGCTCGAGGCTCTTATTGGCTTGGATGAGCACTCACATGTGAATCCGCTCTGGGAATAACCAGAGGAGGATCAGTATATCCAAATTTTATAAATAATTTCACTTATTTAGCTAGTTCTTTATTGATTTTATGAATTATCTTACAAACATATTTAAACAGCACATTTGACACTACAACAGTAGCAAGACACATTTTATCTACTTTTCAAATACCTTCACTAAAATGATACATGCATTGTATTTCAAGTACCACCCTCGGAAGAAGAATAGCTGGAGCTACTAACTGTCACGGTGTGTCAGCTGAAGATTGCCGTTCCACAGGGAAGTCGGATAATGTAATCAAAGTGTCACCGAACCATAACAAAGACTGCAGCCTGTTTGACAAATATCTCGTAAAACGCTAGGAAGTCAGGGGTTCCTTCAGGACCCTGTTTCTCCTCCACATGTATGGCTCTAAAAATAGGAATCACTTAGTCCATATCTAGTGGTGAAGTGTACTCGGCCTGGGCTTACTGAAAAAAACACACAAAAGAAACACATCTCTTAGATTTTTCCTGATATAAAGCACACTCAGAACACAGCCCATCTCTCTGTCTCAAGTGATAATATGATGTAAGATTCAAGCAAAAGATTTTTCATTTTTCAGTTATCTTCACATTAAAATGTATAGTCTCAAGAGTGATTGTAACAACAAACAAACAAAGCTTTTTTTCTATACTCAGGTGGAGACCATTGGGGATGCCTACTGTGTAGCTGGTGGCTTACATAAGGAGAGTGAAACACATGCCGTGCAGATCGCTCTCATGGCTCTAAAGATGATGGAGCTGTCAGATGAGGTCATGACCCCAACTGGGGAAGCAATACAGGTATTATCTAATTGCATTATTATTTGCAGGTATAACTATCTTTTTGTATTCAGTTTGAGGCGGCACAACACAAAACTCTGCTTCTTGTCTCATTTGGCTTTATTCCAGATGCCCTTTCTAAATAAATCACATGTCTATGTTAGAACTTATACTAATGAATGTACATAACTCGATGTCATTGTATTTTTACCTGGTACTGCAAGTCTCTGAAAGTTACAACCAAAGCAGATATTTTGTTACATTTTGTTACATTGTCAAAGTTTGAAAAAAAAAATAAATAAAACGATTGTATTTTTCTAGATGCGAATAGGCCTTCATAGTGGTTCAGTCTTGGCTGGAGTTGTTGGGGTTATGATGCCACGTTACTGCCTTTTTGGAAACAATGTCACACTGGCCAACAAGTTTGAATCTTGTAGTCAACCGAGGAAAATCAACATAAGTCCTACAACTTACAAGTAAGTTTACAACACATGAATCAGATGCTTTTAATCAGCAAAGGTTTAAGTACCACTCTGGTAATATGATACAGTGCAGTTAAAATTGTTTAATCAAAAGCCTCTGAGGTAAGTTATTTTTTATGATGAAATAAATTTTAAAAATATTTAGTATGTTGGTTTTGAAATTAGCTATGTACTGTGAGAAAATCTCTTTATTTATCCTAGCTTGGAACCAGTTTTTCTAACCTCTTCTGAAAGTGGTACAAACTATGGCAAAAGGCTATATACATTTAACTTTGGTTTCTACATTTGCAATTAGCTTTTAGATGAATTCTGTTGACACCCTCCAGTTTCCGGGACAGGAAACTTCAGCCTTTCACAGAGGCCCTGTACTTCCCCTGGTGTCACATCATTTGCTACTTTGTTTTCAGATTCATGTTTTATTTGTGTGCTCTTTGTCCCAGTTTGCTGAAGGATTGTCCAGAGTTTGTCTTCATTCCCAGGACCAGACAGGAGCTTCCGGCTAACTTCCCACAAGACATCCCTGGTGTTTGTTACTTTTTGGAAGCGTCTTCTAAAACTTCCAGTCTGCCCCTCACATAGAGTTCAAGTCACTGCCATTTCCCAGGACTAAAACAAGCCAAACATTGTTTTGTGCAACCAGTGCAAACTTTACAGTTAGGTTTGTCTAAATCTTGGTGATATTGTGTTATAGACCAGTTTGTGCAAATGCATAAAATAGAGTCATTTTCCTGTCAGGTATTGTGTTCCAAACTACATCTGTACAATGGTGGTAGAGAGATGTACTTCTGCTGTTTTTCCATTGGGTTATCTTTACATGATGTTTGAACTTTTTTGGTGTATTAACTTTGACATTTACAAGTGGGAAACATTGCAGTTTGAAGCAATTGTTATACTTTTGTGTGTGTTTTTAGGATGACTTGTTGATAAAACTCTCCATGAAGTTGATGTGATGAAGAACTGTTATTCAATATTTGGATGTTTCTATATATTTTTATGAATATTATTTTCTGTAAATATCTAATCCTGCACCTTGACCTGATGATATATAGCACATTGACAAAGCACATATTCAGCTCACCTTTGAAGTGGAGATTTGTGTCTCCCATTAAATGATGGGATGCATTTTAGGTGCCTTACAGAAAGTTCAAAAGCATACATTCGTTTTGAAACATTAGCCTATATAATATATTTATCTTCTTTTAAAATAATTTGTAGCCTATACCTGCTTATTCACACTGTTGTTTTTAGATAGTATGTGATTCCTTATTTATAAAAGGGCAGTTGGTAATTTATTTCACTTTATTTTTCATTTAAATATTAAAGTCTGATAAGACATAGTTTCTCATTATTATACTATGAGCATTTTAACCCTGTAAAACACATTTTATGTAATACTCCCAATTCTGTATTTTCATCAATAACCATATGTTATAAAAAAAAAAAGGAAATAAAGTTTAATATTATTACCATCTGTGTCTTTCATGTTTTTGTTTAAACATAAAGGTGGTTTAGGCTGTAAGTTTGCACATGTAATATAATAATGTAAGTGTCTAGTGGTCGGTGTGGTCTGTGTTCAGTACCCGAGCTGAATCCAGCATCAGCTGCAGGGAGTCTCTCTGATTGGTCAGTGGCAGTTTACGTCAGCAGTGCTTTGAGCTCTGATTGGACAGACGCAGTGTCAGTTTAGGGCGTCGGGCGCTGTACGCACAGGCTCCAAGCATCAGTGCAAATGGTGCAAACGATGAAGGTTATGTTGCATACATCGGATTTTGCTTAAAATAAGGTAAAGAAGGTCCAGCGGCTACCATGGTAAGTGCAGTCTCTTATGTTTTACCATTCTACGTAAGATTAGTGAATGTGCTTTTTGATTTGGGTGTATTAATGAGCAATAATTCCCTCGATTTGTATGCTACTGTAGCTACGCACTAACAGGTGAATCATTACTTGGGTTTATTGATATTTGTATTTGCATAGCCATCCAGCCAGACCGGACATTATTGCATCTGCACAGCCTGTTCCTTTAGCCTTATAGCTCACCAACAAACACGCTGAACATGTATGTGCTTATTATCCACAGTATGGTTTCGTGAATCACGCTTTGGAGCTCCTCGTTTTGAGGAATTATGGCCCTGAAGTTTGGGAAGACATCAAGTGAGTTTGTGTGGCTTTTCTTATGTTATCAGCTGTGTTTCCCAACCTGGATAAACAAGACAGTACATTACATGAGCTCACACATGGAGCTCACACATGGCTCTGAGTGAGAAGGAGACAGTAATCATTAACCACAAACCAAGACTGTGCATTCATTTACCTCTGGCTCTGAATATGAGCTTTACATACTTTGTGATTTAAAGTGACGTGGAAACAATTTAACACACAATTACCTGAGTAGGTAATATGAATTGTTTTATTCTGAAAAAAGTTTTGTTTAAATGGTTCTTCTCAGTATAATTGATGTGTGTGTGTGTGTGTGTGTGTGTGTGTTTGTTTGTGTGTGTTTGTAGTGTACAGTATTTTTGTCTGTGGTTTGCCCTGGACTTGACCCCACTACTAAAAGACAGGGAAGAGAAGCAGCTGCATTTTGTTAATGTTTAGGCAGTCCAAAAGCCCAACCACACTGTGCCCTACATCTGTTCATGTTTCTGTAAATGAAACTCATTATTGTTTAATACACATTTTATCAACTTTGACCAATTTGCAATTCTGACTGATTACTTTGTCCAGTATGTCAAGTTCGTTTCTGTCTGTTCCTAAAATGGCCAAAGCCTGGTAGGTGTTTCCAGCTGTTACAATTATTGCTGGGAAATAGGGCTGTAAATCAATCAAGTTCTTTTTGGATCCATCTCAGTCTAAACAAATAAAATTACTATTAATACTATTTTTCCAAGCAAAACCAAAACAGACAATTTAAAACTAAAAATATAAAAAAAAATCGTCTTCCAAAGTCTGAACTCTGCTCCAAACTAGTGATGGGACTTTCAGCTCTTTTATGGGATCTGAATCTTTTGGATCAGTTCATGTCAAATACCCATTTAAAAGCTCTTTTACTATTTATTTATTTATTTATGTGACAGAAGCCAAAGTGAGAACTTATTTTATCTACAATAAATCACAGAGCGAAATGGCCAAGGCTAAGATGTGTGTTCTAAATGGTTCAAACTGAGAGTGAGAGCGTGTTTACCCTTTCAAATTATTCAAAATCTAAATCAACCGTTTCACTGCAATAGTAATAATTTTTAAAATAGCTGTTATTATGATGCCAAATATGTTTTTTGTGCACAAATGTCTCACTCGTGTCGCCTGCTCTGGTTCTATTCAAAACTGACATTCGGTTCCAGCCGTTCACATTAAGGAACCGTTCAAAAGAGCCAACTCGTTCACAAATGTCACATCACTACTACAAACCATGTTTTTACTGGCAGAGGATTGGCTGTAGGTCTCCCGATTAAAAAGACCCAAGCTGATTATTAACGATCTCAATTAAAATTAAATTAACTCCACGCCCTTAGTGAAAAATCCTTTTCCGGTTCTCTTCTTTAACAGAAGTAATCAATGTTTAATTAGTTAGTTTTTTTTTTTTTATCTAACTTTGGTTGACTATTTCTGATTGAACTACATTTAGATAACGAACTCCTGTGTATGGCAGTAGAGACATTTCACCATTGGAATCTCTGCATTATAAAACCTTTCTGTATTTCTGCTCTTGTCAGTAACAGTTTGTTGTGTTTGCCTACAGACGTGAGGCCCAGCTTGATATTGAGGGCCAGTTCCTCGTTAGAATAATTTATGATGATGCCAAAACCTATGACCTTGTGGCGGCTGCAAGTAAAGTTTTAAGTAAGTGACAAATTTCTCTTCTATTTATAGTAACCTCCATATTTAACAACAAATGGTGTGCAATACTGAACATTTTTTGGGGTTTTTTTTTCAGAGGTTGATGCAGGAGACATTTTGCAACTCTTTGGCAAAATGTTTTTTGAGTTTTGCCAAGAATCAGGCTATGACACTATCTTACGAGTGTTAGGCTCCAATGTCCGTGAATTCCTGCAGGTATTCATTCTATGTTTGCTTTTTAATGTTGAACAAAAATAAATGAGATGGTTATGTGAGGTAGTATATTTGTGTAGAACCTGGATGCTCTACATGACCACCTCGGTACCATTTATCCTGGAATGAGGGCTCCTTCATTCCGCTGCACTGATGCGGAAAAAGGGAACAACCTGATTCTTCACTATTACTCAGAGAGAGAAGGCCTGCAGGACATAGTGATTGGCATCATCAAAACTGTGGCTCAACAGATCCATGGCACAGAGATAGAGATGAAGGTCGGTTCTACTGTTTTCACTCAAATTACACATTATTCTCACCACTCTGCCTTCTTTCACAGTGAGGGCTTCATCACTGTCATATTTGTATAGGCTTTGTGTAGGTTTAGAAATTATTGAAAAGGGTTACAATGTAAGGATTTCCTAAATGGGATCAGGGTTGCATATTGAGTTAGGAGTTTTAGTTTTTGACTAAAGTATGTGAGTCAGACAATATTTTTAGATCTAAGTTTGAGTCTCAAGCTGGGAAGAATCTCTCAAGATGTATTCTCATGCAAGTTTTATTTTTACTTGTCAAACATGAGCTGTCTTTAAATTGACTGCTGACTATATTCCCCTGGGAAGTGATAAATTGCACTTGCACCTTGTAAATCCAATTTTATCTAAACTGGTATAAATATTGCTTACAGCTGGGTTTAACAAACCATCTATCAGTCGTACTTCTATCGAAGCCTGTGAATTACAGCCTGTAGCTTGTGCTCATTACTGTGACATGTAATTCAGCTCACATATTTACTCCACTCCGGTTGAAGTAGTACGCATTTCATTTCATAAGTGACATTTTCTCTCAAACCTAATCACACTGCGCAGACAGGATAATATTTTTCATCTATTGTGTGTGTAATAAAAGAGCAGACACTGGTAGACGCTCCAAATGTGACACCCAATTTCTGGGAATATTAGCTACTGTTGCTGTGGCAACTGGGTGTAGAAAGAGCAGTTTGACGTCAGCATGCCTTATGCTCATAAGCCTACTGAATAATGTTATTATCCACTGTCTTAATTCCATAATACACTTGGGATCAATTCTATTAACGAGATGATTTAAAATAATTGCATTAACTGCTTAATTATGGAGGGTCCTCTAAGTTATCAGCTGGAGGAGACATGACTTTGACTGTCTGTTTTATGTGGTTCAGATGATCCAGCCTAAAAATGAGGAGTGTGACCACATTAAGTTCCTGATAGAGGAGAAGGACTCGGAGGAGGAGGCCTTCTATGAGGATCTGGATGGCTTTGAGGAGAATGGTACACAGGAGACTCGCATCAGCCCCTACACCTTCTGCAAGGCCTTCCCCTTCCACCTCATGTTCGACAAGGACTTGATGCTCACTCAGTGTGGGAATGCAATATACCGTGTTCTGCCTCAGGTTAGGATTATTACCCCGACGGATACAAGGTTGTCTGACCTCATACACATCACACAACTGGGTTTCTGCCATAGTACAAATTATGTGCTTATTATTTTGTTTTATCTCACAAAATACTGGTCCAAACAAAGTATTTGACAAAATAATCATTTACAATTCCACAGCTTCAGCCCGGGAGCTGTATCCTTCCCTCTGTGTTTTCTTTGGTCCGGCCACACATTGACTTCAGCTATCATGGCATCCTTTCCCACATCAACACCGTCTTTGTCCTAAGAAGCAAGGTAAAACATTATCTCTCTTATTTTTTTACGATCTAAGTACCTTGTAAAAATAAAATAAAAATATTAACCTGTCAACTGGACAAAAAGTTGTTGGAGTGAAGACGTTTAGCTGCTCATCCAAGCCGCTTCTTCAGTTCTGGTCAGATTACTAGTGGAATGGTCACATCTTTATGGTAAATGGTCACATCTTATATAGCGCTTTTCTACCTTTCAAGGCACTCAAAGTGCTTTACAACAAGGAACCAGTCACCCATGCACACACACACATTCATACACCAGTTGTACGCAGACACTGGGGGCAAGTTGGGTTAAGTGTCTTGCCCAAGGACACAACGACAGCATTCATCTGTGAGGGTTGGAATTGGACCGCCAACCTTCAGGTCAGTGGATCTAACCACTCAACCAATGATGTTTATGTGTAGAGAGCGGGATTTGAACCGCCAACCTTCGGATCAGTGGACAAACACCCAACCAACTGAGCTACTGTTGCCCCACT
>JAIEZT010001373.1:771377-833877 GCA_019594935.1 Periophthalmus modestus
TACTACATACAGCAGTGATGCCATAGTGCTCATTACTGTATTATCATAAAAGCCTAGAAAAATGTCCGCATTTACAATTGAGCATGCATTTTAAGTGTCAGATTAATGAATGGCCAGTCTTCTTCAAATCCCAATGTTCCCATTAGTATTAGTATTAGCAGTATACAGAACATCACAAAATATTGTACTGTAAAAACCATTGCATCTCTCTAGAAAATATAAATACAATTTTAGAGAAAAAAAAAAAACACTTTTCTACAACTTATCAAGTGCCACTAAATATTCCAATTTAAAATATTTTTGTAAATCATTCCAAGACCACATTGTGTATTCATTCACATTCATCCAAACTGTGCTCAGACAAGCTCTCCACCTCCCTCACTCCACTAGCAGTCATGTATCAGTGATTGATTTCTGAATAATTATATTTGCACATCTGGACATACCTTTACGCTGAAGTAATAAACAGTGAAATGTTGGAAAGAAAGCAGCAGACATATTGTTTAATGGATGGTTTTGGATTGTTATTGTATCGATGACTGTTGAGACGTAACGAAGGAAAATCATGTCTGGCAAACAAAAGGTTGTTTATTTTGGGCCATGGCCCTGGATGAAGAGGAGTCCGTGTTAGTAGCAGAAACAAGACTCAAATCATCTCACGATCCTGCAGCTAAAAATAGATCCTCATTTGTTTTAGACTCTCAGTGTGTTCATGCTCCCAAGACAAACAGGCATGAAGAAAGGCTTAAACCTTTTAACATAAATATTGCTTTAGTGAAAAAGATAATTTCTCTGTTCTGCAAACATTGGAACCTAAAAATAATTTTATGAGACTAAAGGGTCGCTGAAGATGTTATCTGTCTACGAGGAATTGGAACATTTACCAACCCTACTAGACGATTATCCGCTCTAAGCCACTACAAGACATTCAAAGGCAGGAGCACATTTTGTTCCTGTGCTATCTCTCTTCTACATACTGAACGTACAAGTAAGTTTTGACCAAAGAGCGCACATGGACGGTTGTGTGTTTTTTCTTCTTCCCAGATTACTATCGGTATTCACACAGGAGAAGTTGTAACTGGAGTGATTGGCCAAAGGATGCCTCGTTACTGTCTTTTTGGAAACACTGTCAATCTCACAAGTCGCACAGAAACGACCGGGGAAAAGGGAAAAATAAATGTCTCAGAGTATACTTACCGGTGAGTAGAGTGTTGTATTTTTTTATATTCATATGTAAATTTTGAGAAAGAAACAAAATGAACTCACTGTACTGAGCTAAAGTAATGTTGCAATTCTCCGCAACAATTTAAAAGGCGAAGAAGAGAGAAGAAAAGGACAATCTTATCTTGTGTTAAATATATGTTCATGCCATAGTCTTAGTAAGATTTAATGAAACATAAATCCTGTAGACTGTGTTTTATGTGTGATTTGTGAATATGTTGACACTTTATTTCAGGTGTTTGCAGTCTGCGGAAAATGCCGACCCCCAATTTCTCCTAGAGTATCGAGGCCCCGTCACCATGAAAGGAAAGAGTGAACCCATGAAGGTGTGGTTTCTGTCCAGGAAGTCCACAGACACAGAGTCCACCACTCCTAAAGCGTGATTCACTGTCCAAAGCATCTTAAAATATAGCTCATGTTTTTAACTATTTTGGATTTGTGAGATTAGTCTTGTAAAAGTGTTTTATTCTATTAGATATACTTATTTAAACAAATCCATTACTGCTTTTTGGTTCTGTCAGATGAGACACCCACATCTGATTTGTATTAAATTGTACGTTGAAAAAATAGAGGTTTACTTATAATGTTGATTGGAGAAAAAAAAGAAAGATTAGTTATGTAACTTTTTTTTTCACTAATTTGATTTCTAGTAAAAAGAACACAAAAATGCAATATGCTTACAGACTGTACTATGTGTTAGGTATACTTAATATTTTAGAGACGTGTTGCTAATGAACAAAATATTTCTTTAATTACAGTAATATAAAGTCTAAATATATGATTTGTTTGTATGCAACGTCCTGCAGCAAAATAATAATGTTTGTAAGAGATAAATATTTTGCATAGCGTTATGTAGCTGTTGTATCAGACATCCTTTTTGTTTGTTATTTAGACACAAAACACTTTAACCTTTAACAATCACACTTTCTAATGTTATTTGAGTTCAGCCATAGGCTATATTTAATTGTATTTAATACCACTTACTTAGTACCACTTACACACATTCACACACTCTACCTTGTCTCCTGTGGCAATATTTAAAAACCTACTGTCTAATCTTACAATGTTTTGAATATATTTATTGTAGGCCTACTACATGGTATTTATTTTGCACAAATTATACTAAAATTATAGGAGTACTCTACTACTACACAAAATATTGTTGTGCAACATTTGTTTCACTTAATATATGACTATATTTTTGGTTACTCTCCTGTGTTAATGTTTTGTTTTAAATTATAATAAAGCTTAGTTATTTGTGAATGATTGTTGATATGTGGATATGTATCGGAAAATTAAGCCATGACTGTGTAATCATTAGGCTTAGACCAAATGAAAGGTTTTAGATGCATTTCATCCACTAAGGCCAGATATAGTAAGTACTACTACTACTAGTAGTAGTAGTAGTAGTAGTAGTAGTAGCAGTAGCAGTAGTAGTAGTAGTAGAGGTGGTAGTAGACTTGGTAAGTGAAATTTGATAGTATTTTGATAAAACATGATTCTAGAAGTAACTTTTTGCACTTTAAGAATGTTTTGGAGGGTTATGAACTTAAAAAAGAGGCAGTATAGCTTACTTGTAATAATGACCGTATACTTAGATGGTAAAAAGATTTATTTGCCTATAGTACTCGACTTATGGGGTGTGTTACATAGGACATGAAGGGACACTCGAGAAGAAAAAAGAAGATGAAGAAAAAAAGAGTTGGGAACCGCCAGGCCTGTTTGGAAACTGTAGGGGGCAGCAGTGCACCAGAGATACATGTATTTTTTGTAACAAGAAGCGGAAGAAGAATAATGTGGGGGATCAGACGTAACTGAGCTCTGCTGACGATCCCACAAATATGACAAAAATGACAAATGTGATCATGAACAAACCCTGAAATGATCTTTGTCCAGGCATTTATGGACGGAGTGACAGTGAAGGACGAGGTGGACACATGGGGCCCCTCAGAGCCCGGCTTCAGGTGAGAAAAGAGTCGAGGAGAAGTGGAGAAATACAGCGGCACACAAAGTTCAAGGCAACTGTTCTTTTATTAATCCAGTTTAGCACAGTGCAGAAGAGGCGCAGACAGTGCGTGAATGTGACGTCCCTTTTGCGCTTCTTTTGTATTAAAACGGTGTTGTGGTTTGCTGTGGTTTGCGCGCTGGGACTGGGTGTACTAGAGCTGTATTCTCATGGGATTTATGCCAGTTGTGTCTTATTTTCTTTGTTTTAGTCACAAACACGGCTCAGATCAGCAGCAGAAACTACGAAATCAAATGATCAAGGATGAAGTGCTTACAGGTAAGGCATATACTTTAGTTTTTTTTTTGTGTTTTTTGTTGGTTTGTTTTTATTGTGACATCTTAAACTAAATGCTGTCTGTGTGTATTGTTTATTCCTTACATTACAGACAGCCAAAACCATTACCTGTCAGACCACCGACAAACTGGAGACCAACAACGCATTAAACATGTGGAGGAGACTTCAGGTTTCCCTTTGACCATAATATCTGTAAAAACAGAAGATGGGGACAATGCCTGCTGTGTATCCGGTCTCGAGGAGGAGTTTAATGACCAAATGGAAGACCTTGGGGATTTGGAGAGTTATGGGAACTCTTCTGACACAGAGAATTCAGTGAGCTGGGATGCAGAACTAGCAGCTAAAGTCTCAACTGGACGAGAATCTGACTCCAACTTACAAACGGATGATGAAGAACAAGTGGAAAGGTCGGAAGACTGGATTCAAAAATGGAAAGTCAGTGATGACGTTTGTTATCCTGTCCACATTAATAGCAGCAAACTTGATACAGACTCAGTTGATGATCAGGGTTTAACAGAAGAGCACAGATGTCCAGAGTGTGGAAAAGCATTTACCGATAAGTTATACCTAAAGAGACACATGATAAGGCATACAGGGCGAAGACCATTCACATGTTCAGTTTGTAAGAAAAGTTTCACCCAAAATGCCCATCTGAGGAAACACATGAGATGCCACACAGGAGAGAAGCCTTTCAACTGTCCCATGTGTGATGCAACGTTTAGTCTGAAGCAAAACCTGCACCGGCACATGACCAGTCACAGCGGAGCGAAGTCGTTTAGCTGCTCTGTTTGTAAGAAAGGTTTTACTCAGAAATGCCATCTTAGACGACACATGAGCCTTCACCTGAGAGAAAAACTATGTACTTGTCCAGATGACCCATGTGAACACATGAAGTCTGTGAATGGCAAGATCATCGCACTGACTCCAGAAAAGCCTTATGTTTGTCCTTTCTGTAGCAAAGGTTTCACACGCAAAGACCATCTCTCCTCACATCTGAGCGCTCACACAGGAGACAAACAGTTTGATTGTCCCGAATGTGATGCCAAGTTTAATCTTAAGCAGAGTTTAGAGCGGCACATGACGGTACATAGTGGAGAGAAGCCGTTTAAATGCCCAGATTGTCAAAAGGGATTCACCAGGAACAGCACACTGAAGCTTCACATGAGAACCCACACAGGAGAAAAACCCTTCAGCTGCTCAGAATGCGACGCCAAGTTTAACCGAAAAGAAAACTTCCTTCGCCACTTAACCGTTCACACTGGAGAAAGGCCACATAGCTGTCCAGTTTGTAAAAAGGACTTTGTACGTAAACCGAGCCTTGATAAACATATGAAATCTCACACTCAGCAATGAGATTTAAACATTAAATATATCTTTTACAAATTATTGGGCCATAGTAGTATGAATAATAGCACCTCATTTATTTTATATCTGTTTTCTCTGCTAAAATGACTAAATAAATTCTTTTAAAGATTCCATGTGTTTTCTTTTAAAGCAGCATACAAGTATCTGTTTTCTTAGTCATCTGCTGCCTAAGGGCGCTCTCTACTGGCCAAGCTGTTGTTCACACAGTGAGGTATACAACAAGGACACAGGCCACAGGAAGATATCCATCCCTGTACTAAAATGTTAAAGCTTTCTGGAACATAGTTGTCTTATGCAAATGTTTCTTATAAGTAAGTTTGATGTGCTTACATCCTAAAATATCCACACATACAGTTTACTACACATTGGCTTTTATGATGTTATTAGTACAAGATTTTTAGGTGAAGTATGTGTAAGGAATGCATATATCTCTCACCTTTTATACATTTTGTGAATTTCTATAATACATACATTAGCTGTTCTTTGTCTAGTATTAAGGTGCAGAGGTGAGTAGTACTCGCATTTCCATTACACATTCACTCAGTTACATTTACTTGAGTAACTTTTTAAAGAAATTATACTTTTCTAGGCTTGGTTACCTTTCCCACTGTGAGTAAGTCTACGGGAGACAAAAGCTTTAGGTTGATAATATGAAATGATCTGAACATTTGTGTTTCTTGCACTGCTCTTTCAGATATAGATCTATCATTTGAACATATCTGATTTTGTGTGTCATGTAATGTTTAGTCCTTCAAATTACATTAACTTCTTATTATAAATCAGATGACAGGTACTACTTTGAAATAACGTAATTCTTACTTGTGTACAAGTTTTGGCTACTCTACCCACCTCTGATAAGATGTAATTCTCTTGTCTGGTGAGTTCATCAGGAAGTCAAAGGTCTCCTGAGATAACAGAGATCATCTGTGGAGTGAAGTTCATGCAGAGGTCTTAGATGAGCTGAGCAGTTTTTAAGGCAACTAAAACGTCTAAAACAGGTCACTGCAGTTTGGTTTTAGTTATGGGAGTGATTAAGCTGCATCTGCATACCTGTGTTTTTAGAATGTGTTGAATAGAGATGATGACGTAAAGGTTAAATCAGGAAAACAGGGCAGTTTGTTTTAATATTAACTGTTGATAAGGTTACTCTCATATCAGAAGTGTCCTGATAATGATCAAAGCTGAGATTGGAGTTTGAAGTTTAGTTGTTTTTTTTTTTTTGTTTTTTTTTTCAGTTTTTGTAATGAGACAGGGCTTGTGCACAATATACAGGGTGTCCATAAAGTATTTTTTACAATTTAAACAATTTATTACAAAGATAGTTGATAAGATATATTAATCAGGCTTGTTCTATTATACTCTGTGGTTTTCAAAGTTGTTTTTATTTTTTATTTTTTAAACTTCATTTAATACACCTCGATATGGGCACCTCAGATGTTCTCGGTCGCCCACTTCTTTCTCTATCACTGTCCCTATCTCCATACATTTCTTGTTTGTAGTTTTGCTGTGGTGTACATTTATTCAAAAAGATGCCTCTTAAATCAACAGGATGCCTGAAATACAAACATGCAATTTAATTAAAAACTTTTATAAACACTGAGTACAATAGAACAAACCTAATTAATATATCTTATCAATTGCCTTTGTAATTCAATTTTTAAATTGTAAAGAGACTTTATGGACACCCTGTAAATTAACTTCCACATTGCACCGGGTTGTAGCACTGATAAATTTCCACCTGTAGTCCCTGTGTAGGCTTTAGTTCATAAAATCAAACACACAAAGAAAATGTCTTTACAATGACTGGACCATCATAAAAGCATCCATCACTTCATTCACTCCAGAACATCACACCTCTCCAGACACACACCAGTCCACATTAAAGGAGCTTTGAAAGCACCCTGTAACCCATTTCTGAGGTTCTGATAGCATTATTCTGTAAAGTTTAGTTGAGACGAGCCAGGTGTGGTTGGATACATTGCAGGGTAATTCGCTTTGATAGTAATATAAATGAAAAAACAAAAACAAAACAGGTACAAAATTATATAAAGAGTATATTCTATTGACTGCACAGGGGAGCTGATACACTCTACTCCATCACATGTTTAAAATAGGATGAAGTTAAAAAATGCATATGAAGCCATGTTTCCAATCAAGAGTGCAGCATGATCACATTCTTGAATCAGAAAAAAAAAAAAAAACCCAAAACCCAAACAAATTTGCTATAAATGCAGTTAAAGGGCTCATATTATGCTTTTTCTGATCTATGTTATAATGTTGTTTCCTCTTGCCAATATTTACTGAACAAAACGAAAAGGAAGCTGTTAACTTGAAAACTACTACTACATGTGCATGACATCACAAGGTGGAACAGAGCATTTTGAGCTTTGGAGATGTAGACAGACTAATAATAAAGGGTTAGTCAAACATGTGTGAATGAAAAAAAAACACAACTCCAGCTAAGTTTTTGAGAAGGTAACGCCATTATAACATGTCTTAAAGCTCACAACAGTCAATTTTGTGTCCAACTACCAAAGACTCATCTGAAATCTAAAAAGTGTATTTGGTGTGCATTATTACAGCGCGTGCATTTTCCAAATAAAAACCTGTAGAACTGGTACCTGCATCTGTGTTATTTACTCATCTAGATTTAAGTGTGCAAAGCGGCTTAGAGTGGGCATGGCTTTATCCATTCAGTATGATGCAAGTGAGAATATTATATTACCACAGGGCGAGCTTTAAACAGCCACATCATCATTGAGATAAATGAGGCGATAAGAGTAGGCAGGTTTTAAAAGGCCTGTCAGAGGGACCCGGTGCACTCCCTGTCACTGTAGAGTCCACCACTGCTCACCTCCATCCCACCACCGCCAACATGACCTTCAACGGCTCCTGGAAGGTAGACCGCAATGAAAACTATGAGAAGTTTATGGAACAAATGGGTACGTGGAAAAAGTTACTCTTCTACTAAAGCAGCATTTTCCAAGCATTTCTGGAGCCAAGCACACTCATGTTGACATAACACAGCCGCATGCACTAACTAAGGTGTGTTTGTGTGGGGACAGGTGTTAACATGGTGAAGAGGAAGCTGGCGGCTCATGACAACCTCAAAATCACCCTGGAACAGAACGGAGACAAGTTTCATGTGAAGGAGAGTAGTAACTTCAGAACCCTGGAGATAGACTTTACGCTGGGAGTCACCTTTGAATACAGCCTCGCAGATGGGACAGAACTATCGGTGAGTCTATGGAGTTTTATGATTAGAATTTAGACAGAAAACGATAGGCTACATGTGTTTTGTGTGTTTATGGCTTTTAATTTGATAACACTAAAATCTAAAATTTGATTATTAAAGGTAAAACTGTGAACGTGGATGTGTCCGCTGACTGCACCAGACACTGTAAATGTCACTGTGACTTTGTACTTCTGCAAAAGGTCTCATTACATATGATTTATAGGGTTCATGGGCCATGGAGGGAGACACGTTGAAAGGAATCTTCTTCAGAAAGGACAATGGCAAGCAGCTCACTACCACACGAGTTGTTGTAGGAGATGAAATGATACAGGTAAATGTATAGGCTTACTTTACACAATTATTAACCCAAATCCTTTGAAAATGTTGTAATATTCTAACTTTTCTTCAACAGAGCTACAACTACGAAGGTGTAGATGCCAAAAGGATTTTCAAGAAATGTTAGAGAAAACAGGAGCCAAACTTTGCACATTTCGTGTTAAACTGACCACTCCTTTTAAACAAACATAGGAGTGGCAACACTTATTTTACACCTGGTTTTGATACTCAATATAATAAAAGTCATACATTAAATGGAATTGTGTTTCATTTTTGAGTTAAAAAAAGACAAACATCACATCTTATTGATACAGTTATCGAGTCTTTATTTAACAATGAATAAAAATAAATATATATTATCTACAAAAATATAAGGTGTTGACAATTTGCATGTTGTTTTTTTTTTTTTTTATTCGTCACTCTGTCAACTGCTGAAGCATAGTACCAAGAACCAAATGCACACAAGGAGGTATGGATGTAGGATTGTGTGTTTGGGGCACACCATGTATCATACAGTACAACCAGTGAGGAGTACGGAATTGTGATTTTTAAATGTTATTTTATTTTAGAATTTTGTATTGCAAATTGTATTCTGTGCCTGTTGAATGTGAAATGATAATAGCAAAAATGTCAACAAAAATCATGCATTGCCAACTGTGACTCTCAGGGGCAAATTCAGGCCACTAGAATTTATAAAGCTTGAAAATATTACAGTAGTACGATGATTTGAAATAGAAAGCTTTCAAATTAGGAAGCGTTTTCATTTTACACCTCTTTACAATTACTGAATTATATGATTTCAAAGAGGCAATAGAATTTTATTTCGTGTTCCTCTTTCCTTAGAACACTTAGACTCTTGCACACTATTGATACCGCTAAATGTCTCTGTTGGCATTGCATATGTAAAGGTTTTGCATACTCCATCTCCAAGGTCTCTAACCTCATTCAAAAATAATAAAAATGACAAGGCACTTTTGACACACCAAAACAAAGCAGTGTGCCAAGTGAGAAGAAGGAGAAGAAGAAGAAGAAGAAGAAGAAGAAGAAGAAGAAGAAGAAGAAGAAGAAGAAGAAGAAGAAGAAGAAGAAGAAGAAGAAGAAGAAGAAGAAGAAGAAGAAGAAGAAGAAGAAGAAGAAGAAGAAGAAGAAGAAGAAGAAGAAGAAGAAGAAGAAGAAGAAGAAGAAGAAGAAGAAGAAGAAGAAGAAGAAGAAGAAGAAGAAAGAAGAAGAAGGAGGAGGACAAAATGGGCAGGAGATGGGTGACACATACAAGTTTTGGCAAGTGAGGCATTTTTAGCATGGACTGGTGAATGTTGGATTTTCTGATTAAAACGATACTTCAGTAATAATATGTTTTTAAAAATAGAAATTGACAAAACACTGGGTATGAACAAACACTTGCACGATCAACTTTAAAGGCAACTGTAATTGTGTGGAGTACCATGTGACATAATGCATTTGTCTGTGTGTTATCTTCATAAAACAGTGCAGTCCTGGTTTTGAAAGTTGTACTCTCAAAGATAAAGAAGGAGAAATGAAAAACATTAGTTAATGGTGCATGTAGTGACAAATACAAAATAACTTCAATGCTTTCAAATCTGAAAACTGGGATTTCTGGTCTACTCGTCTTGCAGTGTATCAATAGTGTATCTTATTTTTTACAAACAATGCAGACGAACAATTGCAGTTACAAATACAAGTTAATTCATAAATTTAAATATACTTGGTTAAAGTCCAATATAATGTTTCTTTGTTCAATAATCCATATGCACATGCTCATGCTAGGACTTTGTAAAGGCCACATGCAGGATTGAGAACAGAAGGAGTGTGTTAGGCATTTCATCATAATGGCATAATTAAGTGGTATACCTATAGATATATCTGCCCACTGTGTGCATCAAACTCTGAACTCATAAAAGAAGAGAGAGAGTGCAGCTGAATGGACATTACACTGGGTTGTGGAAAGGTAGTAAGTCATATATTACCTAATAATTAATATGATGCTTGCTCAAGATAGACGGAATAACCTTTGCCATAAGATATAGTCGACCAATAGAATTAGCTTGACAGAGACAGCCCCTTGTCACTTATTAACTAAGTTGTAAAAACATGAATAATGAATCAGTTACTTTAGACCTCCGACCCTTAATATGAATAAAGTGATTGAGCTGCCAAAACCTCTCATAGTCTTAGAATGAGCGATTCTTTTTGCAGACAAGAGCTTGTTTACCTGCTTACAAAGCCTTCAATTTCTATACGTATATATATTTGCTATAATTAATTATCATAGTATTTGTATTTCACATTCCTTTTTTGCTTGTCATTACTGCACACAGAACACCATCTCTACATTCAGATACATTCTCATTTCAGCAGCACAATTCAAAAATATTGCACAAAAACAACCAGTGTGTTGGAGATGAGAAATCCCTCATGTGCAAACAAACGTTTTGGTGCAAACTAAATCCCGCAGCAGGACAATGGAAGACAGTATAGGCTCTACATGTTCAACATTACTTCAACTGACTTCTTGCATAAATATGTTCCTTCTATCAGGGTTAGTAACATGTCTGTGAACTCTTTGGCATCCAGTTAGGACTTGACTGACCACCTCTGTAAACATCACTCATAAAAAACCTCGTTCATCCAGTCCTTTGGCTGACACTGGGTTCCATTTTGCTGTGGGTTTATTGCTATTATGGCCTGTTAAGAAAAAAGAAAATAAAAATAAATCATATTTTGGAAAATATGTGTGACTTGAATTAAAACGTTCACAATAGTTTTCTGGGGAGCTGCCTTTTAAATATTATTTATGGTATTTCAAATTATCCTGGTTCAGTTATCATTTGGCACATTTATTTACACCTCAGCGTGTTCTCATTTATGTGGTGGGAATCGTGCAACAAACCTAAGTTACATTGATTGATTATATGGTAACTAAATATAAATGCATAGAGTTAAACCTGAAAAGGTTCATAAGGTGAGTCAGGGCCGGCCCAGCCTATAAGCAGCTGCTTAGGGCCCAAAAGCAATAGAGGGCCCCCAAGAGCCCATACATTTATATTGAAAATAATATATCAAGTTTTATTGGAGTCAGAGCTTCTGTGTTTACAGCAGCCTAAATATTGTGTAAAATATTGATTAAATATCCCTCTAAAACAATTACATTTGTTTTATACCTATAGTTGCAAAATATCTACTGCTGCCTACATCTGTTTTTGAGCTGAACAGAGGTGAGGGCAGCTATGTGTTTACACCAGTGTAAGGACCCTTTACAATATAAATTTAAGCCCACTGTCGCCAACTGGAACATATTAAAATCCATCAGAAACTTTTCTAGAATTTCAAAAATCTTGACCCCCCTTATATATTTGTGTACTGTTCTAGTGGCTAGGGTAGCTGTGACATTCAGGATGTTTTCAGTCTGATGTTAGTCATATAAATACAAATACAACTGGTCAAGGTGATGAGAGCAGAGTCATATTGTGAATCACCAATAGCTGAGCAAGGAGGCATCTGCTGTCGGGGGCCCAGAGACAAATTCAGCTTAGGGCCCCCTGAAAGCTAGGGCCGGCCCTGAGGTGAGTAAATGTCACATTTATTTAATGCAATGCATTATTGCAGAAATCTCATTGTGAAAGTCTAGTATGCTGAAGTTTTGTAACCAAGTGTTTCAAAAAAAATAATAATAAACATATTTGTTTGAATATTATGTTGTTTTCAATGCATATTAACGCACTAGTTTTTGGATTAGTCAATGTTCTGTCAGAAACACAATGCAGCTTATGGAGAGAGAGCTGTGACAGGAGACTTACTTGTATCAGGTCTGGCTTTTGGCACATCTTGTGAGTGTGTGTCAGTGTTATCTCTGCGGTCACTGGGGACAGCAGTCCGTGGCACTGTGGCAGAGAGGACCAGCGGCCTCTGGTTGTGGTACTTGAGACGGTATGTTTCCGTCATACAGTTATCTACGTTGAAGTATGTGGTCAGAGAGACCTCCTGAGCAGGACTCTGCTCTGCTCGGGGAACACTGAGCCTTTCCTCACTGTCACAGGACGATGGGGTACTTCTTTCTATATCCGAGCCTGACTTGGAGCTCGCGTCTGAGAAGGTCCGATGGCCTGAGATGTCACTTTTCCTGTGAGGACTGGCGTAGGATGCAGTAGAGAGATGTGGAGATGAGAAGGGCTCTTGGAGCATCCTGGGACGAAATGCAGAGTGACTGGTCTCCCCCTGGTGAGAGGTGGCCCGTGCAGCAGGACGCACATGAGGAGAGCCTGCAGAGTGACTGTTCAGTGGGCTCTCTGAGCTCATGCTGCTGGGGGGAAAGGCCAGGGTTATGTGGGGACACTGGGAATCCGACGTGACAGGATCGCTGTTGGAGCGGTAAGTACTGTCTCTGTCCTCTGGCTCTGACAGGGCCAGATCATCAGAGCTGTTCCACTCAGAGCTGCTGGTTTTGGCCATGTGCCTGGGGCCTGTGCTGTCTCCACTGTGCCCCCGACAGTGTGGAGGCTCCTGCGGCTCACTCTGCCTGCTTTCTGAGCTGCTGCACTCTCTGTCCGAGCACGACACTTTTCTGCACGAACTGGATGGGTGCTTAGACTTTCTTCTGCAAAAAAGTGATAATAATAAACACAAGTCTCTGACCTCTACATTAACTACTACTGCAAGATGGCCACTCACCTAGAACTTGGACTGCACTTAAGATGAGGATGAGATCCCTGGTCATTGCTCTTTCCCTGAGATTTGGCTTGATGTAAGAATGTGAAATAATAAAAAAAAAAAGAAACACACACACAAAAATTATGTACTGAAAAACAACCACCCTATAACCATGTTTGCAAACACAGCCTTTAACAAGGAAAGGATTTAAACATTGTGTAACATACAAGGATAAAATGTTTCCTTTATCTCTCATAATCTTAAGATTTACTGATCCATCCAGATAATTTCTTGGAATAAATCAAATAGGCCTCCTGTTTGCTGAACTCTGCACTAATCTTATTCAAAGGATGTAAACACATAAACATGCATAATGCACTTTGAAGCTATAGTAGCATGAGCCCAGCAGGTGGCAGTAGAGTGGTGTTGGATCTCCACGGCTGGCGAAGCAGTCTGAGCTCCACACAGCAGGAGGCAGTATAGTGCTGAATTCCTTTCCTTTAAAAATAGATGTGTTATTTTTTCTTAGCTGTTGCCCTGGAGAGGTCCCTGCTCAGTTAAATGTGGGAGCTAGTGGCTGTTTCTATGAAGTCTTTGAGATACATTTGTGCATCTGTACATAATAATGACAATACCAGAGGAGTCCAGCTGTGCTATCGGAACAAGCTTTGTGGGATTATCATCAGATTACAGCCTGTGCAGGGCTGACTGGGTGAGGAGGTTAAAGAAACCAGTCCAGGCTTAGAGATCACACAGAAATTAATCAACCTTTAATTAAACTCACTGTGACCAGCAGAACCCACCTCCTTTTTGCACTTTTAAATCCAATAACAAATGTAATAATGCAACCTACATAAATGTTATGTATTCTAAATACTTACAGAAAACACATAAAGGAGATATTAAACATTGTACATAAGGAATCTTACCATTGTAGGATGGTGAAGAAAGATTTTGCTTTGACTCTACCCCCTTTTGGTGACACTGGCTGAAAAAGACGTAGAAAAGAAAGAAGTATTTAATCCTTTATTAAAGTTGTCTCTTGATAACATCAGACATGCTAATATTAACTGACCAATCAATTATAACTAATTATAATGATTATGGCTATGATCCTAATTCACTTTACATTCATATATTCTGTTAATATGATACATAGAGCCATATAATACACATCTAGTATATATGAACAAATCAATGAAGAATAAATTATGAGTTGTTTTTAGCATTCAATTGTCCATTGTCATAACAATTATAAAATTGCAATGCATGATTAAATAATGTTATATTTATATTGAGTGAAAGTGAAAGGATAACTCATACACAATACAATGACTAGTCTTCACAGTGTAGGCACTTCTCACCTCTTTGACTGTGCGTCTGCGGCTCGTGGGTCTTTTAACACAAAGCCGTCTACACCGGGGGAGTCTGGATTTGTGGAACCACTGCTGAGCCTGTCACTGCTCTCGTAGCCAGACTCTGTTCTCTGAATGGTCCAGGTCTCACTACGCAGCAGCGTCTTGGGTGCCCCCTTCAGCCTACTGCCTCTCTGTTGAGCCCTGCTCTCAGAGTCCACTGAGCTGTGGCTCTCCGTCTCGAGGCGTTGCTCATCTTCATAGATCGTCATTAAACTTTTCTGCTTACGCTCGTCTCTGTGAGTAGAGTCCCGCTCACGGTCTTTTGGTTCAGAATGCCCTCTGTCCTGACCCGATCTGTCCTGACCTGATCTGTCCTGGCCTGGTCTGTCCTGGCCCAGCCTGTCCTGAGGTTGAGGCTTGCTGCGGTGCGGGCTCTCGTGCTGCTGCTGACGTCGTTGCTCTAGCTCGTTCAAGACAGTGTCTACATTCAGAACCTCTCGAATAGGTCTCCAAGTGGACTTGGTTTTGGTACGGTTTGCGACACCCTTTTCCCAGTGTTCCTGACTGCTGTCCTGGTCCTGATTCCGACTCGGAGACGGGTTGTTTTTGCGGATGTGTCCCTGTGTGCTGCGTGAGTCCTGTGTGGCTCTGCTGGAGCGGTTGGACTTCTCAGTGCGAGGATATGTCTTCAGTCTGTGATCAGGAGGGAGCCGCGGTCCATTTTCTGGTGGAGAAGAAGATCGACCATAAGCCATGTCTGAAGAGGAAATACAACAGACCAACTGTGTCACAATTTTACCCTTGACACATTTGTGCACATGATCTTTACCTTTGTGTTGTGGTGGGTCAGTTTTACGATGCCCTCTGTCCTTACGGGCTGTGTCACTCGACCTTTCCATGAAGGGATCTTGGTACTTATTTGGACTGCTGAGAGGATGCTTCACTGAAAATAATAATTGTACTAGGAGTAACTATGCTGCCATGACTGTAAGTTAAAGATTATTTGCTAAAGTCATGCAAGATTTGCTGCAGCCAAACTTAGACTACACCCTGGATGTTAAAATACCACAGTCATAATGAAAACAAATGAGCTACCGGGCTAATATGAAGTGTGTGTCTTGCATGTGAGACACGGAGAAACTGAAACAGTGTGAACATCTGGCTTCACATCAGCTCTCGCACCAAAGCATTACCATTAACAGCTGCCACTTAAGCACTTCAACTGTTCTTTTTACAGAGACAGAAAAAAATATTACACAAAAATAAAAAATAACTTTAAAGCACTTTAAATGATCCAAAGCAGAAAAACTCAATGCAAATATTTTCACTCTCACACAGAAGTGAGGCTAGGTACACAACCAAGAAAATGCACAAAAATGAAACATAAAAATGTACAAAGTATGCCCATGACCAGAAGCAGCCCATAACGGATGAATTGCTGCTGCTAATCCTAAGTGAGATCTCAATACTGAAATATGGAAAGCTGTGATGCAAAGTCAACCGGGACCAGACAAAATTACATACTAACATACAAATATACTAACATACAAATCAATAAAAATATATACTTACTCTTACTTTCAGTCCCATGTCAGTTACTACATCAGAACATCACTCTAAACTAGGACCAAGCATCAAAACAAGTGGCATGGCATCTACCAGCACCCAGAATCCATGTGAATGTACAGAGGAAGAGTGAAGTATGGGAGGGGCACAGGAGCAGGGATTAGGGAGGAGGAGTGGGTGGTAATCTGCGTGCAACAGAGGCATCATCCTCATGTCAAGTTCAAGCCAGCACACAGGGCAGGACAATCTTTCAACTGGCACTAGCACATCCCAAAGCTCTTTTAGTGCTTTCACTCATACACTGATACAACAACTGATTATGAAGGTGAGCATTTGACAGATATAAGGTTGCTCACTAGGCATGGGATGATATTGAAATTTGGTATGACGATTATCATAGCCAAAATATTTGTGATTAATTATTATATTTATAATTATTAAAGTTGCTGACAGTTTGAAAATGTTCTGGATATAAATATATTTTTAATATTATGAATAGGTTCCATATTTAAACAACTGTTATAGTACTGTACTTTATCTTAAGTGACAACAACAATGATGTAAACAAGACCATCATGGAGAAGTAGCTTCTTTTTTTTTTTTTGCACATTCTGGTGATAGAATGGTGATTATCTTTGTTGACAGTTATCACAATTACATAAAATGTCCCATGAATGATTATTGTCAACCCTTTTTATCACAATAAACAATATTATTGCTTTTGTTCCATCCTTATTACTCATAAATACATGTACTTCTAATCTGTTCAGTACCTGTGACATCTCCATTGACTTGAGTTTTGTAGCGTGGGCACATAGTGGTTTGTCTTGGGGCATCTTCATTGGACACAGGTGTTCCCTCAAGATTGGTGTAGAACAATAAGAGTGGCTGAAAATGCCCCCTGATGCATTTGGATGCGACATCTTTCCACTTGGATCCAATCTAAAGAGCAGAGAAAAACAGAGACACTGTCAGGTAGTGCAGAGCAGCATTTAGCAGGCCTGTCATGATAACAAAGTTTGAAGTATGATATATTTGTGAAAAAAGTATAGATGATAAACAATAATACTGAATGCCTTTATGCCACTGACATGATAACGTGACAGGATTTAAACCCAAAAACGATTCTATATACAGTATTGTTTATGAACATGAGCTGCAATAAACACAACACTTAATTAGCTATAGAAGGTATGTATTCAACCCTCTACAGCTCAAATCTTCAGAAAAGTACAAAAAATAACAAAGAGAAATTACCCAGGATAAATATTGACCCCCTAATAATACTTTCATCTAACATGTATTAAACGATAAGTGGATGTCGTGACAGGCCCAGCACATAGTGAATGTGAACAGGGATAAAGGGATCCTAACCTCTTTTACAGTAGCATCATCAAAAAACATCCATTTGGAAGATTTGGTGTGATAGGCAAAGGCTGAGTAATGTTTACTCGAAAAACAGATCATCCCCACCAGATGTAGTTCACTGCGTTTGGCATTTTCATCCGTCACGCGGTTGAAAAGCTGAAAGAGAGTAAATGAGACGAGTTTGATCTGCAGATACAGCTCAGAACTAAACCAGTGTATTGTTGGTAACACTTTCAAACCACTCACCAATTCTAAATGTGCAATATATACAAAATATACAAAAACATTGAAGATACAGTACAATCTAAATCATGTAATTAACTACCTTCCTTAAACATATGTTGTACTGTATGACTAGATGTATAATCAACACATTACTACACTGCAATGCAGATAAGTGAAAAATGTTTCACAAATATAAAACTATGTTAAATGTTTCAACAACTTCCATTGTAAACTGAATAAACTGGAAAGCTTTCAACCAAACTCAGCGCATTTGAATCTGAATCTATAAAGTTTATTGTTATAGTGGATATAGATGATACAGTGATGTTTTGTCTTACCCCAGTCAGGTTGAGGCGTGGTCCTATGGCCCTGATGACATCATCTGTCAGGTCGGACTGCTCAGCATCCCACACAAACCCAATGGTGACAATCTCAGGACAGTTCATAAGCACTCTGCGAATCTTAATGCTCTGCCCACAGTCACTCTGCAAAACATGGATGGTGTTATGGGACAAAGCTGAACACAAAAATAGGGTTTATGAACTAAATTAAAAATAAATGCAGAGCAATAAAATGTCAGTGTTTGAACAAGCCACTAGCATATTGCTTTTGTCTATTCTTGGCACTTAATAAAAGGCAGCTAAGCTGAAAGTCTCCAAACAACCGCTCTGAAGAAAAGTGACTTTATTGTCTTCAGACTAAAACTAGACGTGTGATAAAGTGTAATTTTAGAACACTGAATCTGACATTCTTTTAGTTTGTGTTGTAAAATAAATAACAACAATAATATGTGTATACCCAAGTTATACATGATATAACACACAAACAAGTGTGCTGTACCAATGCTGATTTAGAGACTAGACCAGCCATTACTAAATGAATTCAAAGCAAAAAGTATATAGCAATGGCAAAAACAGATAAAACATAGTGGATAAGCTTTCCTGCTATTAATAACATAGCACTAGTCTGGCTCTGTCTGCTACCGGCCACACAAGTGCATGTTACAGCTTACAGCAAACGTACATGGGGCACATATTTTACAGTTTGTTCATCTCTTTTTCATTTGCAGACTGCATCACCCTGCGTGCTGTGTGTGTACTTTAGTTTGATTAGAGTTGTCCGTACTGGGCAGCTCCGGAGGTCCCCAGTGTTATTTGCCGCCTGCAGCAATTCTCCAAACATGTCCGACCTCAGACGCTCAGCCTTTCCCAGCAATCGATCAACCTGTTGACTGCATAAACACAGAAGCTTACACTACTCCTTCATAAAACGTACATTTCACAGTACCTGTTTATGTATTTCCTATACAGATATAACTACTGTGATGTTAAAAATTGAAATGAGAGTTGTTGTTTTTTAAAATAAATATATACATATTGAAATCAAACTTAATTCTGTTGACAAAGATCTGTCATAAAGGACATGCATATATATTACCAATTATGAAAAATATATAGCATTTGTATAAATGGTATACATTATGTATTTATAAAGGAAAGAACATATTTGGAAATCTGTAAATTGCAATCAAATTGCTGAGACCAGTAACCTTATTTAATACTTTTGATATTTAAACTAGGATTAGCAAGTTGACCTGATTTTAATATCCTGGTTTTAGAGCGATGGCACTGAATCAAGCACTCACCATAAAGCAGTGGTGGAGACATAATGAACAAACTCTGTGAACGGGTGAGGGTCGGAAGACGCACCACAGCAACGACACACAAACTGCAGAAAAAATCAACAAGTAAAGTCATGGAGTACAGACCCGCGCAAACAGAGGAGAGTCAGTGGAGTTACCTGCTCATAAAGCATCATTGCAAACTTCTGGTGTGTGATGCACGATTTGGAGGTACAAGAATCGGTTGCTGAATCTGACTCGATGTGCAAATGGATTTTCTCCAAGATGTTCTCCTAATGTATGAGCAAATACAAAACATGACATGGATACGCAGGTGCATTAGCTTAAAACAAAATGAAATAACTTCAGTGCTAAGAGGGAGAGGGATCATTTACTCCACAATAGCAGCACTGGGCTCTGTTAAATTAAAAGCCACAACCATAGACTGTACACGTACAAAGCACTCCGCTGCGTCGTCCATCAAGCCCAGTTGGAAACGCTGCTCGTCTTTAAAAGTCTCAGCTAAGGCGTTACGCAGGCTGTCTGAGGGCAGGACTCGCTCCCTGCTCTGCTGAAACTGGCTGAAGATGCTCTGGGAAAATATTAGGGTGAATGTGAATTTTTATATAAAATGTATTTTAAATGTATCTGTTTTGTGAATATATAAATGAACCGACCTTTAATGCACAAAAAATACAGGCATCACCAAGACAAAAGTGACCCGAGAGCTGCCTCAGACTTCTTCTGAAAATGTCCAGCTGCCACAAAACCTGTGTATACACCAAATGGAAGCAGGATGTCACCAAAAATGAGGCCTGCTATGCTAATGTAAACACTGGTGTAACAGTTAGCTTAAGTGATAAATTCAAAGTAACAATCTATCATTTTGGATAAAACAATGCACAAAAGTTTAAACTGATTCCACTTGACCCAGATGTTGTACCTGAACAGCACTGTTAAGGAAACAGCTGTTCTGTCCGGGCTCGTTGATCAGGCCTTTGGTCAGAGCCAGAGACAGCATACTGCCCGGCTGGTAGGATTTCTTCAAGCCTCCCCCAGATTTTTTGAACATCTTTGTCCATGCCTTAGTGTTAGAACCTGTCAATAATAACATTGCTCCATTATGGTGACTTATAACCAAAAAAACTTACATTGCAACTGAGGTGCATATCATACTGTGCCATTACTCAGCATGCACAAGCTGAGTTTAGATACCTTCTCCAGAGTTGGAGGAAGACTTGTTGCAGTTGGACATACTGGGAGCTGGCAGCTGGTGTAAAGGTCTGGCCATGGGATGTGTCCATCTCAGCCCCACGCGCCCACACAGCAGCTAGTGCACAGCATCATTCAGCCACAGGGCAGCCTCAACCCAGAGCCACTGCACATTGAGTGAAAGTGGATTTAATCTGAAAAAGGAAACACCACACAATTGAGTGGTGCATAACAGCTGAATGATTTCAGATAAAAGTCTAATCTCAACAATACTACGGTCAATGATCTTAGCTTAACTATAAAGGGAATGTAGACTGTGAGCTGCCTGGAGAGAAAACAACAGCCGTGTAAAGTGGAAATAACGTGCAGCCAATAAGACGAAGTGGAATATTTGTCCATGAAGGACACTTTGTGCCGTATTTGCATTGTTGCTGATCCAGGCTACGCAACGTTTTCAGCGTAAAGGCTCTTGATATATGGCCCATGTGTTTGTGCACCATCCTGGCTCGCGCTCAGACACACCATGTGATGCCATTATAGGCTTACAGGAATAATACATAATATAAGCAGCGTTTTCCTGTGAGGTTGGTTCAGAGAGGACATAAATCCTTTGTCAAAGCGGTTGGTGCGTGGTTCGGTCTCTTCGACACAGCAGTGAGCGGACACACTGCCAGCACTTCACTGTACAGTGGATCTACATTTGCCGCAACGGTTTGGACAAAACAAGCGCACTCACCTCACAATAATAAAGAGAGGCGCCAGACGACGTTGAGGGTTCCAGCTGTCAACGCGAAAAATCCCTGCTCTTCTCCCTAAAACCCCGCGAGGCAGAGGCTGGCGAGGGCTTACTGCAGATGTCCACAAGCATGTAACACACTATCTGTCATAGTGCACCACTCACTGTCCGTCCGACATGTGCATTCAGCACAGCCTCCACATCAATGTGCCGTCGCGAAAACAAAACACTGCGCTTGGATCGGCGCAGCGTGTCCCTTTTTGCGCTCAAACGGGGCCAGTGTTGGTGGCCTGTGCCAGAATGTCCGACGCGGATTAGTGATGTTTTGAGACTTGGTGAGGTCAAACTCCGCCCCTAGTGTAGCCTCAAGTACACTGCCGCTCCACAGCAATCTTCAGACTGTGCGTGGCCAAGTGCGCGCTGGCGGAAGGTCACACTTCCAACTTGTCATGATGATGATGAGAGAAGACATCACATGACTTCAGTGGTTTCATAATCATGCAGCACCGTGGGCAATAAAGCTTACCCCTTTCCACTGCCTTTGTCCAAAAACTTCAACACACTGTAGCCTTTTATGTAGAAATGTATTATTGCAAATGACACTAGAAATCACACATTTAAACTGTCAGCTGTCTACATACTTAGACACTTCGTGCTGTAAAAGACATATTGTGTTGTTTGGGTAGCAATAGAGCTGCAGTAAACAGGACATGGAGTCACCCAATGGGGGCAGATGGAGGACCTGGCAGGGGAAAGCCTGCAGAGCCCAGCAGCTTTAAGTGCACACACATAAACAAGCCACCATCAGCAAAATTCACACTCTCCAACTCTTGTGTGTCATCCAGACTGTTTCTCTCTGTGGGTATCTGCTTCACAAGTAAGTGAAAAGTGAGTATTTGAGCTGGTATTTATTACACTGTAGGTATTCATCACAGGTTTCAGCTTACTGTTAAATGTGACATTTTGAGGACTTTTACCCATTAAATTGCTGATTGCTATGGTAATGGTCCTAGATGACAACAGAGTGTTAAAAGTTAAGATGGATAGGGTGACCAGTTCAAAATTCTGAATACTGTGACACATCCAGGTTGAGATGGTTGGTAAAAATAAAATTGTGAAATGAACACATAAAATAATCCATTCTCAATGTACTTGTGGGTCAGTTATAATCTGAGGGAGCGATGCAATTTTTATATTTTATTTTTATATTCTATTTAATGGCCATTTTAAAACAAATTGGTCAAAAATAGGGACTCCTGGGGCATTTCTTGTATAAAACCGGGACAAATTAATGGTTTTGATAATTCTGCTGGGACATGGGACATGGGGTTCAAAACTTGGACTGTCCCAGGTAAATAAGGCGGCATATGAGTATAAAAAGGTTAGGCAAGTATGATTGAGGTACAGATTAGTCTGTGAGGTCCCAAAAAATATGGAAATCCATCCCATTTGGGCATGTATTTATCACATTTTGGGGATGACATTCATATTGTACTTGAGTGCATTTATGTGTTAAAAATACTTATTCATTTCAGCTGACATGTTAAAGTGTTTCATGGCTTGTGTTTGCTGTGATTCTAAGCCATGGGAGAAAACCTGTTCATAATTTAACAGACGCTTCTTGCTATTTAATGATGTGGTGGCTGCAGCTGATGACACTCGGACATTTACATGTGCCTTCATGCATAAATGGAGCACTTTAATCTACACATTACAGAAGAAGATAACTCTGTGTTCAACTCTAAGATTGACCAAGAAATGTCTGACTAAAAAAAAAAAAAAAAAAAAAAAAAAATTCTTCTTGTTAAAGCCCCCCCTGTGCATGTTTTGTCATTTGCAGCTGCAGTGAACCACCTTCAAAAAGTTACACAGAGTTTTTTTTAAAGGTTCTGTATTATGCAAAATTGACTCCTGTAAGCTTTTGTCCATATTATATTGTTGTTACCTCATCAAAAACATATCTGTTTCTTTCACACATGTCCTGTAATCCTGGTTCATTAGTCTGTCTACAACTCCAAAACTCAAAATGCTCTGATCCACCTTATGATGGTAGTTTTCAAGTTAACAGCTTCCTTTTACCTTTCATTCAGTAGAGATTGGCAATTCCAGGTCTGAAATTACCCATATGATTCTTGTGACAATGTATACAGTTTAAAATCAGAGTGGAGCACTTCCTATATTACCACATGACATCACAAAGTGGAACAGAGTGTTTTCTGTTTGAGAGAAGAACTCAGTCTAAATCTGCAGGGTTTGTGTGTTAAACGTGTGAATGAAACAAAACACAACTCCAGGTCTGTTTGTGGTGAGGCAACAACATTATAACATAGATGAGAACATAGCGTAGCATGAATCTTTCAACATTACAACACTGTGTTATATTCTGTGTTTAAAATGATAAATGAAATACCAGCTGATGCCTGATGCAGCACAATGCACTTTTTTTTACAGTTAGACAGATCACCCTGAGAGCCACATACAGACATCTTTCTTTAGTTTATTAAAAAGACGTTCAGTCCTATTTTCCCACTCTTCAGAGGCACTTTCGAGTTATTTTTGGATTTTTATTTTTGATTCTTCTTTCATATAATTCCCTGTTCGGTGTTTCTAAAAATGACTTCAGTGACTCAAGCACACAAATTCATACAGAAAACAACTTTAAAGTGCCCATTTTATGCTATGGTCTAATCTACGTTCTAATGTTGTTTCCTTATCACAAACAGACCTGGAGTTGTGTTTGTTTCATTCACACATGTTTAACACACAAATCAGGAATATTTAGGCTGTGTTCTTTTCTCAAACAGAAAACCCTCTGTTCCACCTTGGGATGTCAGGTAGTAATAGAGGAAGTGCTCCACTGTGTTTTTAAGCTCCATACACCTTCACTTGAACCATTTGGATAGCTTCAGCTCTGGAATTGCTAATATTTACTAAACAAAAGGTAAAACTTGTGTTAACTTGAAAACTACTGCTTCATGACATCACAAGGTGGCACAGAGCATTTTGAGCTTTGAGGATGCACACAGTCCAATAATGCAGGATGACTCAAACATGTGTCAGTGAAACAAAGCACAACTCCATGTTTGTGTTTGGTGAGGTAATAATATTATAACACGGCTAAAAAGCTCACAGGAGTCAGTTTGGGTAATATAGGAGCTTTAAACCAAATCTGTGGCATGATGTGGTATTTCTCACTCTGTATTAATTCTATCTTCGATGCTACAAAAAAGATCTCCAGGCAGTTATCAATAGTTTTATTTTGTACTTTTATATACATCCTATTCTCACATTATATAATTTACAATTGTATTATACATAGCTATATTTTGGTATGTACATAATTATGCAGTAAACACTCTCACTTCCAACTAGAAATGTATTTTTATTGTAAGACAACTAACAAAACTGCAACTATGTTTATTGATGCTGACTGAAACCTTGTGTTCACATTACAGGTCATCAGACTCTGGAACTGTGGGTGGCTCCAGGGTGATGGTGGGCACGATGAGATGGGTGCCCTCTGAGATCCATCCTTGGGCCGTCCTGTTGAAGGTGGGCCTCCTAAGCCCCGGGTCCTGCAGCTCTGGGTACTTGGGCGGGTTCAGGTCCAGCTCTGGGAGTTTGAATGTGATTCCTCTGGGAGCCTTTTCAAAACCCCCGAAAGGTGTAGCCACTCTGAAGTTAGAAACGAAGGTTAAAAGTGGGAATCTTTTTTTAAATAACCAAGCCACATGAGATTTTGTGGCCCCTCACTGTTGGAAATAAATGGATAGCAGTTCATATATTTTATTTATAGACATTTTGAAATGGTTTTGGACTTCCAGATCATAAAAATGGACAAAAAACGTACACCCTGTTTGAAATATGTAATTGCTCCAATGCAGTAGAGCCAGTATACCACTTTCTATTTTTGAAGTAAATTGTAGCTTCTGTGTGTGTGAAACATGCAACTAACTCCCAGACAAGTGTTAGCTAGCAAAGACTACTGTTAAAATGTCATAACAGTCCATGATCAAGTTGTGTTGTGCCCACCTGTTAACTGCATGAATACTGACCGGTTAAAGCATTTGTATTCAGGCAGCTCCGGTCTTGGGTTAGGTGCAGGCATTCCCACTTTGAGCGTTTCAGCCAGGTCAGGGTCACTGAGGATGGCCTCCTCCCAGGGAGAGTGGTACGACTTGTGCGAAGCAGTAGCATTCAATTTCTCTGTTGCCGAGTCTGTCAAACAAATACGCACAAACAAACAAAATACAAAAGAAGAAGACAGAATCTGAATGTCTATACCACAGGCAAATACATAGTTACATTTCTACACTGGCTATCTCCCATTGGAGGATTAAGACATTTTTAGCTTTTTATGCAGCTAAAGTTGCAGATGGCTCTGTGAATAGGGACTTAGGGATACTTAACTGAGTTGTCCATCATTATATTCAGGGGACATAAATAGCACATACTTCAAGAGGGCACTCATCATGTAATATGTGGACAGGAGATGACACCCACAGGAGCTTTCACACTGAGCGGGGAGCTTATTTCAAGAAGAAGCAACTAAGCACTCAAAGGCCATGTCCTATAGATGCCATGTTGAGCATTCTGTAGTTCTGTATGTACATACTGTGTCATGTTCATATTATTGAGTGGTATTATAATCGTAATGGATTGTGTACATATAAGGTAATAAATAAACATATATATATGTGTGTGTGTGTTCACACCAAAATAGTCTATTTATTATCTTTTTTTTCCTAAACCAGCTGCCAACATTTAAGTGATTGGATGCAGTCTATTTTGTTATTTTTATTACATATTTGGTTGAGTTGTCAATGCACAGCCCTCATATAATCTTAATCAATATTTAGTTCATGATGGATATTTACCTGAGACAGTGACTTGATTTGTAATATTTTGCTGGTCTGGTGCACCAACACTGATTTCCACTGTGTGAGTATTCATATCTATAATATCATTCTGCAAAACAAATAATAACATTTGCTTATCATTGCTGGATGGAAATACTTTCTATCTTGTAACAATACACACACACACGTGCACACACACACGCACACACACACACACAGGCACGCACACATCAGCACACACTGATAAACTGGAGCCGCTCCTCAGTGAAGTGGCAGCAAGCCTTCACAAGATTTGGCTGGAGGATGCACGCAGCACGGGGCACATGTCTCTCTTATCACTATGTGTTGGTACACTTTATCCAAGAGCATATTTTCTGGTACATATGCTCAGTGACTACAAGTGGACACAACTCCTCATCACACACACAGCACAAGCTGTGCATATTAACATACTGAAAGAAGACTTACATTGAGCAGTGCATTTGCCTCATTTTGGATACTTTCAAATGTATATTTGTCTGATCTTCTCTGCCGCATTTTAAACAGCCTTGACCCTCTGTTGGAGAGCAGAGATAGCTCCTCCAGCATGATGTCTTTTGGGGTGCTGAGCTTCTTCCCCAGGTCTATTGTGTCACCTGAGAAAATAAACAAGAAGCACACATGAAGATGCTCCGTTTGTTATGCAAAGGAATCACATGGTGCAGGATTTAATAACATGTATTTATGTAGCTATAGTCATTGTCACAGTGATTTTTCACCAAGGCCTTTTGTGAAGTTTGGCTGGAAATATAAATGACAGTCTGATAAATATAACACTATATGCCATTTCATGTTTCATAGCTTCAAAAAAAATGTACTTTCTTTAGGGAAACTTGCTAAACTGATGCGCCATTCTGGGCCTAATCAACTTAAGATACCCCCAGATTGCAACAAAAACAACAAAACAAAAAACAAAAAAACAAAAGAAAAACAACAAAAAAACAAAACAGCAAAACAGCTCAGTTTTCACTTATCAAAGTTAACAAAGCACAACTCTACAACAGTTGTTTAAGAAATTCTACAGTTTACTACTAAATGTTTTTAACTTACATGTATTCAGTATTTCAAAAACATGTTTATATCAAAAGCAAAATGTCAATGTTCATCCCCACCAACCTACACAAAAAGTTGTGTTATCAATTTGTTAACATAATTACACCGAAATTAGATTATTCCTAATAAATGTCCAAATTCAGGTGGTACAATTTTTGGCTGAACACAATGCTTCCTCACCTACTGTATACTAACTACAGACAAAATGTACCCCAGCTGTCACGGGCCTTCACCTTATCCAAACAGTTGGCTTTGTGGCACCTCCCACCCCTCTCTCACCCTCCGACCCACCCTGAAATAGACTTTGGAAAAGAGCAGGCACAAAGGATTAGCCAGCAGAGGTAGTAAATCATCCCATTAGCTTATTTACAGAGCTGGAGTGTAGCCATGACATTTTGAACCCACATGAGAATGGATGTTGTGTGGATCCTACCATTGGTACCATGGACCTCTCGGCAAATGGCTGCTGCTCGCTTCTTCCTCTCGCTGTCTGACATGGTGCAGAACTGTGACATTTTGGATGGATTTAAATCTGAGAAAACACAAAACAATGGGGGGTTCTGATCAAACAAGAAATAAAACGTCTATGTAAGAATCCAGTAAAAGCAAAGCACAAAAAAATAAAAATAAAAATCTGATGATATTATGAAAAATTATGAGCCAAATTTGAACATAGAAAATGCATTCATGGCAGAAAACTGAATGGTACAAGATTACACTAGTCTGGGATGCAGTCATATCTAACCCATCTAAGGTGGTTTACATAGCATATTACATAATGCATAACCATTTCATTCCAACCCATGTCACTTAAAACCTCTCTTTGCAAACTTTTAGCAGTTGGCCAACATGGAAACAACTGTACATCACTACCACTGTGGAGGATCAAAAATGTTTATATGGTGAAGAAGACTAAAAAAAGTCTTACCAAAATATAATGGAGTATTTTTATTTTTACCTTGCTACATTAGGATTAATAAAAGTGAGAGTGATTTCATGTATATTTTAAGATAAATGTATGTAAGTGAGATCCAAAACGTTAAATGCTGGCATAATTGTACCTCATAGCTGCGTACCTTACAAAGTCACCCATATGAGAAGGTGTGTCCTTACCTGTGCAGCTGCCCCGGAGCTACCTATCTGCAGGTGGGGTCGAGTACGCAGGTTCAGGGGTCAAACGCTCCTCTGATCTTCACTGATCTTCACACTCCTGCAGACTAAAGCCAAACTCGGTGACTGTCTTTCTCTCTGTCTGTTGTGAATGGAATGCAGCTTACATCAATAGGCTAAATTTAACCTGCCAAACACTCAAAAGCACTCTCAAACGCCACGGCCGAGGAGAACGAGACAGAGAGGGGAGGCAGTGGGGATGGTGACATGTTGGAAATGGTCATGGATGTCTTCGGGATAAGGATCATCTCTCAAGAGATGCATCCTGTTAATAGAATATTCAAATAATATCTTGGGTTTGTGTGACCTCAGAGACACAGCTGCAACACGTGACGTATGGAACTATTGTGACAGAACATATGCACTCCAGGGACTAGCTCTAATAACCTATGTGTGGCTCCGACCCAGGAATGAACCGTCACCAAAACATTTTTATGAAGCTTTCCTGATGCCCTTTGCCTGATGGCTTAATCTCATTACTGTATTCATTTCAACCATAAGCTGAAGGCACAGAAAAAGATTTTAATAAACTTTCTGACTTGTGGTGTTATCTCACAATGAAACACGATATTATATTTCTTATTTTTATTTTGCAATGCCGTTTTAATGGTACAAACAGTGTATTTTTAATTCTAACTAAGCAAACAGACACATCAGTGTCTGACACCACTCAGTGAAATGGTGAAGTAAAATCAACTCTAATGTAACTGTGTAAACAGTTTGGCATAGGACAGCCTAATTCAAATACAATACACAACTCAAATCAAAATTATTCTCTCAAAACATGATTGTATTTGTCTTACAACACAATACCATCACAGCCCATTAAGAACATAATTGAAAGTGCATACTGCTGTTGTGTCCTTGGGCAAGACACTTCACCCACCTAGGATTATGGGCTGAGTGAATGCTTGGAGAGCAACTGGTTTACCACCACTAAGCGTGCAGAGTGAATGACTGATGTACAGTGTAGCACTCTAGAGTCTAGTGAACTAAACATGTTTGTCTAAAACATGTTTAAAACACAAATGTAAGGCATTATTATCATCATAATCATACCAAACACCTATTTTGTATTTGTGTAGACTAGAAGAACATGCAAACACCACACAGAAAGGCCACATTTGAGAGGGAATTGAACAGTGTGGCAGGGGGACTAAAATGAGGCACTGTATGCCACTGTGCTGTGCTGCTGAATTATGGATCCAGCTTGAAAATATAGGCTATTAATAGGTAGGCTATAGGCTTTTGCCAGTCTACATTTTTTTCAGCAGTATGGATTTCTAATAAAGCCACATGAGGCAGAGTATGAATAGGTGTTAGGCCTTATGACATTAGCAGTAGCCCTAAGAGGCTGAGCTGGTCTGAACTGTCCAAAAAAAGGCCTTCTCTCAGGTAAAAATGTTCTGCTCGTGCATGGTGCCTGGAAAGCTGGAGTAACTTGATAATGACCTCTAGTGACAGGTGCAGGATCAAGAGCGACCCTGCGCTTCCATTCTTCCGGGGGCTCTGGCAGAGACCTGCGGTGCCCAGCAGCATTCACACTGGATACAATGGATGACGGAGCGCTCGGAAACATGAACGCCTCATCCACCGAGCCAATGGGGCTCCTGGACGCAGCCTCCCATGGAGTTGGAGGCTTGAATGACTTTTCCTGATGGGACGTCTGTCTCCGGGGTCCGGCAGAAGCGTGTGTCCCCAGAGCAGGAAACAGGCTGGGAGAAGACACTGCGCTCAGCCTGGGAAGACTCAGGGAGCGGCTTCGACCAAACACCTAAAAACACAGCGCGTTAGTAACCTTTAATGAGGCCCTTTGTGTCTGAGAAGCTCTCATGTGCTGAGGGATTTTAACAGTAGGTGATAGTAAAGTGTAATTCACCTGTAGGCAAACACCAGAGCACAAATCAAACACCAGAGCACAGAGCAAACAGAGAAGGCTGTAATTCGTACGATAAGCTTTCAACTTTCGAGGAATCCTTTGACTGGATTTTGGCCTAAATATAACGTGTAAACCTATAATTTTGTAAATAGTAGGCCGAGAACACTCTAAACTGAAAGAAATCAATTAACTCTATAAATCTAGATAGGCCTATAATTAAAAAAAAAAAAACAATCTCCATTCTCTCCCCTAAGCCCATATGAGAACTAAGCAGGCAGATACTGGGACCCCCAGTTTAAACAGGATACAGCCTTTACGCAGGTAGCACCTCAGAAATGCCATGGAAATAACCACCCAGGTATGTGGTAATTTTACCTAATGCTTCAAGTTACTCTCATGTAGCCTAAGTTCAGTCAGCAAACTTCAGCTAAATATAGAAATGTTTTACAGTTTTTTTTCTTTTGGCAGCCAACACCAAACTGCTGAAATTGAAGTGAAGATCTCCATCTAGTGGTCAATTGATAGCACTTTTAGATGTAACCGATACAGTGAAGTATTGACTGTCTTTTAAGTTTAGTGAAGCTCATTACCCGGTAGTAACTTTAGGTACATAGTTCATGTGTGCATGCAGTGCTTCATTCAAAAGGGTGAAAATAATTATGACATCAAAGAAGGAAAAGACAGAAAGAGAAATTTTATGGTGCTTTAATAGTGCTGAGAACAAGACAAGGTGCATTGAACAGACAGGCTTGAAAAAGACACAGAAACTCCTTGATTGAGATGATTTTTTTGAACCCACTGTTGAGTAACTACTTGTCAACAGTACTGGCAGAAAATGGCTTTAATGACCTGATCTGACACTTGACACCAAGTCATCAGGGTTATTAATCACAACTGGCCTCATTTCTTTAAGCTGTTGTGACTTTAAGATTGGAATGAGACGGAAGCAAATGCTAATTGCATGCATTTGAAAAGAAGTGCATTTACAGTTGCTAAATTAATACAGTTTTGTGTGAGAACAACAATACATTACAAACACTTTTTTGATCAGAAACTGGGTGACTAATATGAATGCTAATTGTATTCCATCTACAAAACAACAAACAAGGGTCTAAAGTGAGCAGGCATTATTGCACATCTGTTTCCTGAGCATCATAAACTATAAATCCTTTTACACTTTCATGGCACTAATTCAGCATTCTGGATTCAACCAGTTGACACCATCCTGTGTGTTTCAAAAAACGTTTCATTTCTCACTATATTTACATAATACAAGACCCCTTGACAGAAATGTGGGGCCCGGGGCAAAAAGCCTTGCATGGGACCCCCTCTAATATAAATTTGAGGGGGGCATAATACAATAAACTAATATGTCAAGTTGGATACAAACCAGTGCTATATATTATAATTAAAAATGAATGGCTGCAACCCTAACCTGTCATCCTATTCCTGACTGAATCCCAAACATGACCATATACAGAAGCTGACCTAATGCAGCATAGCAACAGGCTTCCACTGTTTTCCTTCTGCTACCTGCTTCTTAGCCGAAAACTTTGGCCGAGGAGCCATTTGACGCACGCCTCTTGCAATGAGCGATGCAGGGGAGAAAGCTGCAGCTAAACTGTCACTAATAGAAGAGAGAGATGAGTGCTGAGATGTTGTGCTGGCCGGGCGGTTGCTGGCCTCTTGCTTGCTGGTTACGTGGTTCAAAACAGGTGATACAGACAGATTCACATCCATTTGCTTGTCAACTGTGACAACATCGGCTGACTTTGTGGTTTCATTCTTAGAGATATTTCGGGGAGAACGTGCAGGCCCTAACCTATGTTTTATAACTTTTCTTGGCTCGGATTTGGTGGTGGTGGGAGAGGGTTTGGGACTGGGTGCTTTGGTCTCACTGACTTTTTCATATTTGAAAAGGGATGAGTCCAATTGATAAGGCTGATGTTTCATGATATCTAAAGCATTAAGGTGTTTTGTGGCTGTCTTAGCTTTCTGTTTGTTCTGTTTGGGTTTAATTTTAGGACTTGTTGAGGGGGGTTGCTTTGCTGCAGCCGGGGGATAAAATGGTGCAAGAAGGGGATTGTACGCTACAGGAGGTGGGGCTCGGATATTAGATGAATACCTCCATGAATTTGGGAGGGATGAGGATGGGGATGGGGGCCTGGGTTTGCTAACTTGTTTTGATTCGGCATCAACCACAAACTTCTCCATTCGCGACTGTCTTTTGGCAAACAACTCGGCACCTTTACCGGATAGGGTGCCACTTTGACCTCTGTAAGTCTTCTCTGTCTGAGGTGGGCAAGATGCAACAGAATTTGGGGCAGTGCATGGGGGAAGAGGGGGCTGTGGGCTGTAGGTGGGACCGCTGGCTTGCATACTCACGGGAGATCGGGATTGCGGAAGACTCCAGCTATTTGCAGTTGGCTGGGGATGAAGCTGAGAAGACATGTTGGTGGATGTTTGAAATCTAGCCGCCGTTTGATCTTGTGCCCACTGGTTAGACATCTGCTGAGGTTTGGCCTGCTCATGCTGCTGTAAGTAATGCTGACTATGCGGTCCAGTGGCAGAAGAGGATGGTTGGGGACTTCTTGGTGGAACATATGGATCATCCAGAGCACCCTTTACCATCCAAGGTGGGCAGGCTGGATTTATGGCTGGTTTAGGCGCAACTGGAGGTGGATTCTTCAGTTTCATGGTTTTAGGTTGCATAAAATTACATGCTTCAGCCCCCAGACTAAAACAATCTTCCTCACACTCAATGAAAGATCTTCGGTCACCCTTGTTTTGGAGATTTGCTTTTTGTTCTGGTGGAGATTGTTTACTTGACCCTTTTCTCTTTGTTTCAGGAAGGATGCCAGTCTTGATCGCTGGCACTGATATTCTTTCATCTCTTGAGGCTATGACGTCACTGGTTGGGGACCAGACTTTGGGGGTTGCGTTGCTTGGTACAGGCACAGGAACTTTGAATTTAGGCTCGGGCTTCTTCTTCACAGGAGTAACTGGAGCAACCACACTGTGTCTGACAGTTGGAGGTGCATTCACTTGAAATCCAAGGAATGGCTTTGCGGTTCTGTTGGCCACCAAGGGCTTGGGGGCATTGCTGTCCTCCTGGTTGTCGACTGGCTGTTCTGTGTAGTTACTGTTGTACACATATGTTTCATTTGGCTCATAAATATTTGGGGGTGCTGTGGGCTCTGATTCTGGTACTAGACCTTCTACTGGTAATCCTTTACTCCTCAGTTCTTCATGCTCTGACACAATTTCATCCATGCGTTTTCGGCGTTGAGCAAACATCAAAGCACCCTTTCCCTGTGTTTCTGGCAGACCTTCCATCTTATGCTGACTTCTCCAATTCCAACTATATTGACGCTGCTGGTGGTAAACAGAATACTCTTCCTCAAATTCAGAATCACTTGTTGATACAAAGTCGTACTCAGTGAAATCTTCAGCTTCTTCTGTTTGGTCTTTGCTGTCAGTGTTCTCACCAGTTCCGTAGCTTATGAAGGTAAAGTTCTCAACCCTTTGACGACGTTTCTTGAACAACAAGGCTCCCTTATTGTGAGGGTTGGGTGCATGAGTTAGAAGAAGAGCAATGCGTTTACATTTGGACTTGGTCTCCTTGACATGTCGCTCTGTTTGGCTGAGCCCTGGAAGAAGAGATGATAAAAGAAAAGAAGCAGAGTGGAAGTAAGGAGTGATGAAATGAATTAGAGCTATAATAAGTATTTTTAATTGATTTATGCTTGTGCAAGTATCAGAGAGTAATTTGAGCTGAGAATTTTTTATGTGCGGACTACAACACCAAGAAAAATATTGTTCCTGTCCTTGTAAGTGCACTAATAAAAGCATCATATTTGCTTACAGCTAACTTTGGTGAGCCCAAGAGGCCAGGAAAGTGAGGAGCTCACCATGGGACTATTACGATTGGAAAAGGGATCAAGTGACAGGCCAGGGGACACATGCTGGTGTCTGTCAAAGAGTTTCTGCCACCCTCATCATACGGTCATATTTTATTCTTATCCTGGTCTGACTATTACAGCAATGGGAATTCTCCGTGCAACTCCACCTTAAATAGAACATATATAACAGCATAAAAATAACCTGCAACCATAGAGCCTGTTTTGTTTGTGTGTGTGCTTTTTTTTTTTTTTTTTAACATTTTTAAATATTCAAATTACAATGCATGCAACACTGTGTTAAAATATAATGCAATCCAAAATGATGTTATATGATCTTATATAATGAACTTATATAACAGTAAACATTTGTGCCCACATTTTGCCTCTCCTGACTTATGTACTATATCATAAACATAGACTAAGACAGGTACTCACGCGTTTGCCTTGTCCTGTGCCGTGCCGGTCTGCACAGATTTGTGTCAAACCCCGAGTCCCACCTCTGTGCCTGCTCAGCACCCTCTTCTGAGATTCCAAAGGAGACGCAGGCAGGAGGTGCGTCACTACTCCCTCCTCCTTCTGATGACTGCACCCTTGGGCTCCCCGTCCCGCCGCTCTGGCTATTACCGGCTAATTCTTGTGGTTCCTCTTCCCCTGGGTGAAGGGTCGGGACTAGGGTCATGTCAGGGGCAGATCCTTGAGACATGCAAGGGGAAAGAAGCAAAGAAAGTTCGAGGGTCATTGTGGCACATTCCAAAGCAAAACAGTAGGACTTTTGACTTACGAGATTCACTCTGGTCACCTTCTTGCTCCATATAGAAAACATTCTCTTCTCTTCCACTTAAGAGGTCCTCGGACTCAATTTCCCAGCATTCTTTGAGTTCACTGTCAGACTTTGGTATGTGAGAAAATGATGAGTGCATTGGGAAGTTTTCTGCATCTTCATCACTATTACAAGATTCTGGCCTCAAATCTGAGACACAGCAGCTGTCCTCCTGGGAGCTTTCTGATCCGGACCATGCCCCTGTCTTCTGAACGTTGCTTTGGTATTCAGAGTCTGGATCCATTTAATGTTTTACAAAATAGTTGCTCTTTGAGACCTGAAGTGAGGAAGATTCACAGTAAAACTAATTACAATTAGTCACAATTAATCACAATGAAACTATATGTTTCACTCATTTAAAGGTGTACTATATTAAAGGTCAGATCTGTGGACATGTGATCCCACTCACTGTAAGAAATATGTTTTTCCAGGTATCCAGGTATTGCATCTTTAATGCAGTTTAAGACTAGACTGAAAACCCTTCTCTTCTCCCTGGCATTTAATAGTAGCTAGACAGGATATCTGGGTGTTTTATTGTTCTTTGCCTAAATAAAATAAATAAATAAATCGTATTAGCTGTATATTTGTTTTTTGTTGACTTTTATGTGAAGCGCTTTAGGCAGCTGAAGTTGTTTTTCAATGTGCTATAGAAATACAATTGAACTTGTAATTAAATAAATAAAGAAAAGAATAAAGAAAAGTTGAATAGGTAAGTGAAGCATTCCAGGCAAGCAATATTAATATCCTTGGAGACAAGAAGAAGGCGGTCTTCCCACCAGAAGGTTAAGGTACCTTTAATTTGAACTTCAAATGCACAGTCAATATGTTTATTCAAGAGACTTTTCCCTCAATAGGAAGAACAGATTGGCTTTGGCATTTTACTAGAGCTGCCAACACTGTAAATGGAATGGTATGTCATGGGGAAACAGGGTACTCGTCCAAGAGTATAAGCAAAACAATTGGTTATGTTTATTCAGCAGGCTCTTGTTCCCACTGTTCTTGACATGATATCACTTATTAAGGGATGTCTGCAGGCCCATTTGAGCTAATTTGCATACATTTTAACAATACCTTTATTCAAAATATAAATTATACATTATATTATTATACCTTACACATTTTGCATAATTTTCACTTTCTTTTTAAAATGTCTGTGTAATCCCTGAGGCGTTCAGGTATGATCCACAGTAAAAGAAAAATTCAAATCTGTAACTGGACAAAAAGTTGTAGGAGTGAAGAACTGAAGAAGCGGCTTGGATGAGCAGTCAAATGTCTTCACTACTCTCAGTTGAGAGATTTGATTCTTTTACTATTCTTTTTCAAATCTTCTTTTCATTACTGTTGTAGTCTATAGGGTAGATATTAGAAATGCTTGACTAAAAAATACTTGAGTGTAGGCCTATTAAACAGATCTGGAGATGGGTCCCCGGGTGACAGGACTGCACGCTCCCATTGCGGACTGGTTGCCCAAGTGGTAGGCCTTTTGAAGGACTCGTCAAATTTCGATTTTCAGGGTTAATAAAATATACCTCCTTACCTCCTGGACTGTTTGTGAAAGCTGTAGACCAGTTTTTTTGAATGGCCACATCACATCACCCACTAAAACATCAGCCTACCCCAAACATTTAAGAAATATTTTCAAGCTATATCTGGCAATCCAGTATAAAAAACATGATAAAAACCGAGAAAGTTAAGTGGAAAACTACTGCTGAATCCAACTGAATTGTGCCTGTTGTTGCCTACACATGGCATTATGCAGTATGTCCAGTGGATGTCGCCCCTAGTATGACGGAAGTTCAACAAGCGCAACCTGCTTTTGTCCAATCTCAATTATATGAAAGCTAAGCTACTCTACTCTTGCCTAATGCCTTCAGTTTGCCTCATCAATCCACAATGATAAAGTCAGTAAGCCTATCATTTTAGGCATAGTGTATGTATATAATTTTTTTATTTTATTTAAGTTTTTAAATGACCAATCTGTGTCCCTAGATATTGGATAGATATGCTAAAGCTTGTTATGCAATCAGAAAGCAGTTTGAACATCTCATTAGTCTAACATTTGGGTCGCCAATTCTTGCAACTAAAACCAGTTAGAAAGAAACTTTAAAGGCCATTTTATAAGTCGATAAAGCTTTTATGCACATAGGGGATGGCTAAAATGATTACTGTTAAAATGTTGATTTGTGTTGTAATATAGTGAGTTTTGAGCTCCAGGCACTGAAATGATCAGGTTCAACTTTTGTTAATAGACCTAGTAGATATTTCTTACAACAATACCATGTAATCTAAAAGGAAAGGCCCCTGTCACATTCTAGCATCTAAAAACACCTACCATCCTTCCAGTTTCTTGTATATTAAATGCACAACAGGCCTACAGGAGAGGATGGCAGTGCAAGACCAGGCCTCTGGAGCTCTGCGATTTCTGGAGTAGCTGTTCTTTCACATGGCATGTGCATTTTGGTTATGATAAAAGTCTGTGCCCTCAGCATGCAGGTTAAGGCACTGCCAATCTCGGTTAAGATTACAGTTCTTTTTTATACCTGTAAAACGTCGAGATATGTATCTGACCTTTATGTTTTGTTCAAAATGTAACAATATCCTATATTCCTTATGTTATGTACAATATCCTGTCTGATTATTCCTTATGCCTTATGTTAAAATAATAATTCTAAAGATTAGAGTATTCATTTCTGTGACTATGTTAAGTACTTCTTTGCCAAAATGTGAATTTTAAAGTTAGGTAAAAGATGTTTTTCTGTTCTTTTAACAGCAGAACTAAAGCACTGTAGGTTTGGGGTATTTTATTCATTTATTTATTTATTTTTTTCGATTAGATTACAATTATGTTTATAGAATAAAAATACAACACTGTAGATGAAGTTAGTATGTGTAATATGTGTAATATACATTCGAGCATGGCTGGACATCCACAGCTTAGGCCTTGCTTTGCCCACATATCTTGTACCACTTGGTTCCCCTTCGTTGTGCACAGTGATCACTGTCGGGCCTAACTTTTGTGATCCAACAGTTCTGTTTCCTTGTAAGGCTAAAATCTCAATCATAGTCTGTGTTTCTATGGAAACAGAGCTGCTGCCTCTTTGACAAAGGAGTGACCCCGTGCTCCTTTGGTGACCCCCTGAGGATGAGGTCTACAGATCTTGCCATGACATCATTAGACCATTTAAAAATCTTACACAAGTGCACTTTTACTGCATAAAATATCAGTTTACGCATATGTTACTGTTGCTATGGCAGTTTATAATAATAATGATGATATAATATAAATTACTTATTTATATTCAAACACATAAGCAGGACTTTTCACAATTATCAGGAACTATACTAATATTATTATCACTTTAGTTCTTTACTATTATTTTGTTTATTCCAAATATGGACAAATATTTATAGAAATCTCACATATTATGGTAAAATGTTTGCCATAGATAGTATATAAAACATAGCCATATTACACACTTACACATTTCTGCCCTATATGTTAGACAGTTCAAATATGATGGATTTTTAATGATGTTTGGCATGCAGCTTTTTTCTTCTTAGTATTAGTAATAGTTATATATTGCTTACCTTTTTGGGCAGAATTTCTCATCAGTTTTTCATCTCTGAAGTTGTAAAATGTGTTGGGATATGGACAGTGGCTAGTGTCATGATGGAGCTCATTTCCTCTTAAGAGCTGTTCACTGATCCAGCCCCCTGTGTCACAGCATGTCCTTACATACATTACACAGTTACATCCATCAAGGTAGCCAGTTTTGATATTGTGTCTAGATAGGCCTCTCATGATAACATATTTCAAAGTGCGAAATATTGCTGAAGTAAATATAGTATAATAAATAATAATAAATAAATAACAGAATGAAACACTAGTAGTTAGTTTGAATTTGCAATGACTCATTCAGCTCAAGTCTTATCATGGAACAGAAAAACAACATAAACCACTACCCCATACACAGAAAAAATACCTATGATAAATACTGATTGATTGAACAATGAGTCGAGATGAGTCAATTCGGCACAGACCTATTTGATTGTAGACATTCCAGAGATTTTAAAATACTGTATGTGGAAAAGGTATTTAAACATATTTACACCTCAGCCTTCATTTTGAATTATTTTACATCAAAAGGCAAAATGTGTGCTCAGCCTTAAAAAGATCCAATCATTTAAAGGGCAATAGGTCCTCCTCTGTCTGAAGAACAATATCATAATCTTGAGCTGTTTTTTTTGTAGTTAAATCATTTACATTTGACTGGTAAATATATGTCCAGACCTCAACCTCATTTTGCTCTTATAAAATAGAACCAGTTTGCCTCCTGTGCGTCCTGGAAAGGCAGCACAATGAAATTTGATAATATTCTTGCGGACATAAATGGATTTGGGAAATTTCAAATGCAGTTACTTTTGTTGCAGGTTCTTTCTCGGATCACCGTGCCATGCCATTTTCTGCTGAATAATTTCATGGCGGCAGTTCCATCTCATCACTGCAACATGAGTGCTCTAGATGACGGAGACCTCTTCCAGAATCTAACTTTAGACCAACAACTCACTGTGGGGGTCCCCCTTAGCACCCACGGGGGTTCTCCGAGCTCCTGCAGGATGTATTCTACTCCTCAGTATCACCTTATGTCTGGATTCAACAGTAGCAATAATACGCTTTATGTGGAGTGTCAGAACGGATGGGTCTATGACAACAGCACTTTTAAATCTACTATAGCTACAGAGGTAAGACTCATACACTGAGCATAAGTTCGTATATATAGTCTGTATAGAACTCAAGTGATGCTGTTTTACTTACAGTGGGACCTGGTGTGTAGCCGAAAGGGGATGAACAAAGCAACAGCAACAATCTTTTTCACTGGGGTAATGTGTGGAGCCCCTCTATTTGGATTTCTGAGTGACAGGTAATTCAATTCTATTTATTTTTGTAAAGCCCAAAATCACAACAGCAGTTGCCTTTTAAGGCTTAAAAAGATCATTTATTTAACCAACAGAAAGTTACAAAATCCCACTGTGAAACAGACATCGGTCAATAACAGACATACAGATTAAACAATATCCACAGAAAACAAGTAAATGGATAACTGGCCCCGAACATCCTTTGTTCTTTTACCCTCCTTCTCGGCAAGGGGAAAAAGAAAAATGTGGAAAAAAGAGAAACTTTAAGGAGAACCAGAGTGAAGGAGAGATCCACTCCCATGGATGGGCAGGCTGCAGATGTGCCCATTACTAACACACATCCATTTGCAGATTGGGACTTATCCAGGATAGGGCAGGGGTCATCCAGCCAGGTATTGGATCATGAGGGCATAGGATGGACATCTAGGTTCCAGTCATCACTGAGCAGTCAGCCTGGCTGCTGCATTTTGGACCAACTTAAACCTATTTAAAGCGTTACTTTTAGGCAAGTGGCGGGCACCTTAACGTGGTGGAGGGGTTTGAGTGCCCGAATGATCCTGGGAGCTATGTTGTCGGGGGCTTTATGCCCCTGGTAGGGTCACCCATGGCAAACAGGTCCAGGGGGACGGGTCAGACTAAGAGCGGTCCAAAAGCCCATTATGATGAGAGAAGACCAAAGGCCAGGACCGGCGTCACCGGGGCCCCACCCTGGAGCCAGGCCTGGGGTGGGTGCTCGAGAGCGAGCGCCTGGTGGCCGGGCCTTTCCCCATAGGGCCCGGCCGGGCTCAGCCCGAAGGAAGAACGTGGGGCCGTCCTCACGTGGACCCACCACCCGCGGGAGGACCCATAAGGGGCCGGTGCAGAGTGATCCGGGCGGCAGTCGACGGCAGGGGCCCCGACGACCGGACGGACATGGAGACTAGCTCTGGGGACATGGAATGTCACCTCGCTGGGGTGGAAGATGCCTGAGCTTGTGCGGGAGGTTGAGCGTTACCGACTAGATATAGTCGGCCTCGCCTCCACACACAGTTTAGGCTCTGGAACCCAACTCCTTGAGAGGGGCTGGACTCTCCATTTCTCTGGCGTTGCCCGCGGGGAGCGGCGGCGGCGGCCGGTGTGTGGGCTTGCTCATTGCCCCACAGCTCCGCCATATGTTGGAGCCATATGTTGGCGTTGCGCCTTCGGGTCGGGGACAGGTCTCTCTTGCCTTTTGGAGTCCCAGCAGTGCAGAGGGGAGTCCCTGGGGGGGGGTACTAGACAGGGCACCCACCAGGGACACGTTGTTCTCCTGGGGGGACTTCAACGCCCATGTGGGTAATGACAGTGACACCTGGAGGGGCGTGATTGGGAGGAACGGCCTCCCCGATCTGAACCCGAGCGGTGTTTTGTTATTGGACTTCTGTGCTAGTTACAGTTTGTCCATAACAAACACCATGTTCAAACACAAGGGTGTCCATCAGTGCACGTGGCACCAGGACACCCTAGGTCGGAGGTCAATGATCGACCTTGTAATCGTGTCATCTGACCTCTGGCCGTGTGTTTTGGACACTCGGGTGAAGAGAGGGGCAGAGCTGTCAACTGATCATCACCTGGTTGTGAGTTGGATCCGCTGGCGGAGGAGGAAGCCGGATAGACCTGGCAGGCCCAAGCGTATTGTGAGGGTCTGTTGGGAACGTCTGGCGGTGCCTTCTGTCAGGGGAGTCTTCAATTTGCACCTCCGGGAGAGCTTCTCTCTGATCCCTTGGGAGGCTGGGGACGTGGACTCTGAGTGAGCCATGTTCTTCACCTCCATTGTTGATGCGGCTGCTCATAGCTGTGGTCGTAAGGTCTGTGGTGCTTGTCGCGGCGGCAATCCCCGAACCCGGGGGTGGACACTGGAAGTAAGGGATGCTGTCAGGTTGAAGAAGGAGTCCTATCGAGCCTTGTTGGCTTGTGGGACTCCTGAGACAGCTGACAGGTACCGGCGGGCCAAGCGTGCCGCGGTTCGTGCTGTCGTGGAGGCAAAAACTCGGGGTTGGGAGGAGTTCGGGGAGGCCATGGAGGAGGACTATCGGATGGCCTCAAAGAAATTCTGGCAAACCGTTCGGCGCCTCAGGAGGGGAAGCAGTGCTTCACCAACGCTGTTTACAGTGCGGGTGGAGGGCTGCTGACCTCAACTGGGGACGTTGTCGGACGGTGGAAGGAATACTTTGAGGATCTCCTCAATTCCACTGTCACGTCTTCCGAGGAGGAAGCCGAGACTGAGGACCCGGAGGCGGACTTATCCATCACCCTGGCCGAAGTCACTGAGGTGGTTGGCAAGCTCCTCGGTGGCAAGGCTCCGGGCGTTGATGAGATCCGTCCCGAGTACCTTAAGTCTCTGGATGTTGTGTGGGTCTGTCTTGGCTGACACGTCTCTACAACATCGCGTGGCGGTTGGGGACAGTACCGCTGGACTGGCAGACTGGGGTGGTGGTCCCTCTGTATAAAAAGGGGGACCGCAGGGTGTGTTCCAATTACAGGGGAATCACACTCCTCAGCCTTCCTGGTAAGGTCTATTCCAGGATACTGGAGAGGAGAGTCTGACCAATAGTCGAACCTCGGATCCAGGAGGAGCAGTGTGGTTTTCGCCCTGGTCGTGGAACACGGGACCATCTCTACTCTCCATCGGGTGCTCGAGGGTGCATGGGAAGCCGGGAAGCCAGTCCACATGTGTTTTGTGGATCTGGAGAAGGCATTCGACCGTGTCCCTCATGGTGTCCTTTGGGGGGTGCTCCGGGAGTATGGGGTCCGGGGCCCTTTGCTAAGGGGTGTCCGGTCCCTGTATGACCGGAGCAGGAGCTGTGTTCGCATTGCTGGCAGTAAGTCAGACTTGTTCAGGGGTGCATGTTGGACTCCGCCAGGGCTGCCCTTTGTCACTGGTTCTGTTCATTATATTTCTGGACAGAATTTCTAGGCGCAGTCAGGGGCTGGAGGGGGTCTGGTTCGGGAACCACAGGATCTCATCTCTGCTGTTTGCAGGTGATGTTGTCTTGATGGCTTCTTTGAGCCAGGACCTGCAGCAGGCACTGGGGCGGTTTGCAGCCGAGCGTGGAGCGGCTGGGATGAGAATCAGCTCTTCCAAATCTGAGGCCATGGTTCTCGACCGGAAAAAGGTGGTTTGCCCTCTCCGGGTGGGTGGTGAGCCCTTGCCTCAAGTGGAGGAGTTGAAGTATCTCGGGGTCTTGTTCATGAGTGAGGGAAAGATGGAACGCGAGATTGACAGGCGGATCGGTGCAGCGTCTGCAGTGATACGGTCGCTGTATTGGTCCGTTGTGGTAAAGAAGGAGCTGAGTCGAAAGGCAAAGCTCTCGATTTACCGGTCAATCTACGTTCCTACCCTCACCTATGGTCATGAGCTCTGGGTCATGACCGAAAGGACAAGATCACGGATACAAGCGGCCGAAATGGGTTTCCTCTGCAAAGTGGCTGGGCGCACCCTTAGAGACAGGATGAGGAGCTCAGTCACACGGGAGGAGCTCCCGTGTGACTGGAGAGGAGTGGAGTGGAGTCGAGAGGAACCAGCTGAAGTGGCTCGTGCATCTGCTCAGGATGCCTCCTGGACGCCTCCCTAGGGAGGTGTTCTGGGCATGTCCCATCGGGAGGAGGCCCCGGGGAAGACCCAGGACACGCTAGAGGGACTATGTCTCTTGGCTGGCCTGGGAACGCCTTGGGGTCCCACCGGAGGAGCTGGAGGACGTGTCTGGGGTGAGGGAAGTCTGGGAGTCCCTGCTTAGACTGTTGCCCCCGTGACCCGGCCCCGGATAAGCGGAAGAAAATGGATGGATGGATGGACTTTTAGGCAAGATATTTCTCATTTTAACAACTTTAGGCAGGTGGAAAAGGGCTGTTTTACAGGCTTGGTTTATATGTTTTGTTGTGAATGAGAGCTCTTGGTCAAATAAGACTCTTGCAGGTCTTAGCTTACCTTACCTCAGCACATGGTGAGGAACTCTGGTTTACATTAACAAACTGGTACCTATCAGATAAGTAGGACTTAAACCAGTTGAGGGCTGCCCCTCTGACACCTATGTCACATGTCCAACCTCTGCAGTAGAATCTTGTGGTCCATGGTGTCAAAAACTGCACTGAGGCCCAACAGACCCAGGACTGAAACCTGATTGAAAAGCTTCAAATAAATTGTTAGCCTGTAGGTGGCAACAAAGCTGTTCAACTATAACTCTGTCAATGATTTTTGAGTCACAGAGAAGATTAGAGATGGGTCTACAGTGGACTAATAGATCAGGATCAGGTAATTTTTTTCAGAGGCGGTTTTATGATTGCATATTTGAATGTATTTATTATATTAAGGATAGGATTCCCAGGAGAGAGATTCTTTGAGGAATCTGCTTGGAATAAGGTCTAACATACAAGCTGATGTTTTAGTGGACATAATGGCTGAAGTTCTCTCTGCTTGGGCGACAGCAGTAAACCTGTCTAGTATCAGTGGTGGATTTATGTGTGACACTAGTTTTACAGTCTGGGCTTGATCAGTACTAATTGTAGAAGTAATTTCATATGATTTCCCTCTAATGGTTATTGTAAAAAATTGAACAACATCATCACAGATGAGAATGGGATTGAGGGGACTTCTGCAGAGCCTTTTTATAAGCCAATAGGCAGGTTTTCCATTCCTTTAGGGATTGCTCAGAGTACTTAAGTTACATGGAGCAGGAGGTCTGGGCCCAACAGCCTTGTGTTTTAAGGGAGCTACATTATCAAGAGTGGTTTTCAGGGAGTGCATAGATCTGTCAACAAATTCATCAATTATAGTTGGACTAAAGCTCTTCTCAGCAGGGCCTCATTTCCCTAAATATTAGCTCTATTATTTTTTTGAACTTTAAAATTGATTTTTCAGATATTGTTTCAATATTGTCTTTTAATTGTAGTTTAATTATGTAGGGCAGGATAATCAGACAAACTGAAAGGTAATTCGGAAATGGTCTGATAATTTGGGGTTTTGAGGAAGGACATTTAGGTCACTGAGCTCCACACCATATGTTAGAACAAGACCCAGGGTGTGCTTGTGACTGTGGGTTGGTTTATTCTGGGTAAAACCGATGCCATCTATAGGGGATGACTATCATTGCTATTGTCAGCGTGTATGTTAAAATATCCAACTATTACAATCCTTTCCCAGGCTAACACTAGACTTAATATAAAGCCAGAGAGCTCATTGAAAAACTAGGAAAAGGGAGCAGGAGGTTGGTAGATTATTATGAACAGCTTTGGACAAGTAACTGACAGTGCGAGGGTTTCAAATGAGCAGAATGCATTGTTAGTTTTTGGACTAAGAACCAAAGTGGAGTGAGATATACTAATTGTGTATTAAAGTACTTTTGTTTGTTTGTGTTTTTATCAACAGATTTGGTCGACGCCGCCTTTTGCTTGTATCCTACATATGCTCACTGATGTTTGCTATTTTAAGTGCCTTTTCCACATCCTATGTCATGTTTTCAATCATGAGGTTTTTCACTGGAATGTCCCTGGCTGGAATAAGTATAATTTCTATAGTTCTTAGTAAGTTGGACTTTTATTTTGTAATGTGTATACACAAACATTATGGTATATGGTAGGTTAATTATCAGATTTCTTCATGGTGTGCCCTTCTGTGTCTCAGATGTGGAGTGGTTCAGTATTGAGCACAGGACATTCTCTGGTATCATCATAGGCTTGGATTGGACCATTGGAAACTGGCTTCTGGTGTTATTGGCCTACCTTGTCACCGAGTGGAGAATGCTCATTTTGGTGGTGTCTTCACCGCTTCTGCCGGCTATATTTGCGTGGAGGTATTTAGATATCCAAGCTACAGTCCCAGGGAATGTAGTTTATTTTCTAACTGTGACTTCTTTTTAATTTTAGGTGGCTTCCTGAGTCTGCTAGATGGCTGATGGCCAATGGGAAGTCTGATGAGGCATATTATTATATTAAGAAGTGTGCTGAGATGAACAACAGGGCTAAATGTTTGTCTACAATTACACCAAAGGTAGAGTCTGGTTTGTGCATTTCCAATAGAATGATTTATAATTTTATTTTATTTTTTATGTTTTGCAGACATTAATAGAAGCTGCAGAAACTGAAACCAGAGGCAAGAAGTATACTATCGTAAACCTTTTTAAAACCGCAGGCATTAGAAAGCTAGCTATCAGCTCTGGGATAATGTGGTGAGTACTGATTGAGCATGATATCAGCAAAACACTTAATGCCTTTAATTTAACAGAACCTCAAACAGTGGTACAATACTACTATGAGAATCATCTATTTATTTGTAAAAATCATGTTTGTTTACCAAAAGTACATAGAACTTGTATTGGTTTTATTGTAATTAAATTTTGCACTGTGTTTGCTGTTTTTCCCAGGTTTGGAGTTGCTTTTACATACTATGGAATAAGCCTGAATATTACTGGGTTTGGACTGAATCCCTACCTCACACAGTTTATCTTTGCAACAATCGAGATGCCCATGAAGATTGGAGTCTATTTCTTCTTGGAGAAAATTGGTCGAAAGCCTGGAGAGATATTAGCGCTGATCACGACTGGGCTGTGTCTCTTTATTAACATATTTGTCACACAAGGTACTAAAGGTATTGTGGTAATAATAAAACAACATTTTGATTGAACTCTCTCTTGTTCCCAGATAAATGGCTGGTTCGCACAATTGTGGCAGTTCTGGGGAAGGCTATGTCTGAAGCTTCATTTACAATTGCATTTCTTTATACAACTGAGCTCTATCCCACCGTGGTTAGGTGAGACTTTGAATCATTTGAAGGGTCTTAACATAGATATACTGTGTTTGTTCAGTTCACAGTGAATGACATGCATTTCCAGGCAGAATGGTTTAGGCTACACATCCTTTTTGGCGCGACTGGGTGTGTCCATCTCACCCCTCATCGTCCTATTGGATGATGTCTGGCATCTCCTCCCGTCAGTCATATACTGTGCAGTGGCGGTCGGTTCAGGTCTTGTGGCCTTCATGCTGCCTGAAACATTAAACCGGAGACTTCCCGAGTTTATTGAGGACATTGAGAAACCAAGGTAAAAGAGCTGTTTCGGGAGATCTTTCTCAGTAAACAATTAGCTCTTATCTGTTTTCAAAGACATTGATAATAAGTACATTTGCATTTTCCAGGATAGAATCCAGTCAACAAAAAGAACTTCACTAAGGGCTGAAGAAGAGGGATCAAGCACTAAGGAGTCATTAAAATCGAGCAAAGACCGAGCCATACAATGGCTGTAAAATGTACACAAAAACAGTTTAAGTGTTAAGTAACACTCCAAAAACAGAGTATCACCCATGTGTGTATTTTATGTGCTTGCGTGTACTCCCAACTGAACCCTTAATAAAAGTATAAAACTGTCAAAAATGAGTCGGTGTTTCTGTACATTTGTGTTCCTCTGCTGTGTCAGATATTATTTAGTTTATCTTATTTTGTGGAATATCCTTTTAAAATACCATATTTTGAGCTGTCTTTCCAATTACATTAACTGCAAATTATAAATCAGATATTACAATGACTCTTTGAGCATTTGTTTTTACTTTCCATTTTGTTTATTTATATAGCGCATTTAAAAACAACTTCAGCTGCCCAAAGTGCTTCACACTTCACACTTCTTCACACTTTTTTCGATCACTACTTTGAAATTTTATTGAGTAATATTACTTTGAGGTACTCTGAGGTAATTCTTACTTGACTGCAATTTTTGTATCAACCTCTGTCCAGTTCAGACAAGTTTAGCTGATGATTTATTTAGTCTTTGAAATATGTTACCTTTCTATTACTTTTTCACCAGGCGCATGTTCCAGCACTTGATAATACCACGCTTTACTCCTCTCTTTGTGTCATTTAAACATGAAGTTCGACAATGTCCTCGCTGAGGTGAACGGCTTTGGTGGATTTCAGATCAGGACCATGCTCTTGCTTGTCATTGCTCGAATTACTTTACCTCTTCACTTCATTTTAAATAATTTCATTTCTGCTATCCCAGGACACCACTGCGATGTCACTGCCTTGGAGGACAGTGATGCTTTCTCAAATTTATCTTTGGCTCAGAAAATCAAGATTGCAATCCCTGTCCATGAAGATGGAGAACTCAACTCGTGTGAAATGTTTCCAGAGGCACGATATCATTTTTTGTTTAACTCCACAAATGTAAGTAGTTCAGCCACAGTGCCATGCCAGAATGGATGGGTGTATGACAAGACCACCTTCGAGTCTACTCTGGCCACTGAGGTAACCGTACTCACCTCTGTGACATAACTTTACATACCTATACGTACCTATATTTCATTGTATGTTACAGTGGGATCTTGTTTGCGAAAACATCAGACTTAACAAAGCCATTGTTACGATCTTCTTCACTGGAGTGATGCTTGGGTCAGCGGTGTTTGGCTATCTCAGTGACAGGTATCATCCTTAACATGTTTACCCCTGGTTGTTTGTGTTTTCATGTAATCAAAGCCATCCACCTTAATACCTAGATTTGGCAGGAAGAAAACACTTCTATTGTCTTACATTGTTGCTGCCACATTTGGATTTGCAAGTGCATACTCCAACAATTTTGTTACATTCTCCATAATGAGATTCTTCACTGGATGTGGGCTAGCAGGAATCAGCATCATCACTGTGGTACTTTGTGAGTGTCACATTTTTTCTTTCTTTGTTCACATTTTTATCATTGTTGAGTTCAAAATGACATTTACTTCCAGGTATTGAATGGGTGGACATCAAACATCGAACATTAGTGAGTGTGATTTTGAGCTTGGACTGGAGTTTTGGGATGATTTTGTTACCTATTATCGCATACTTTGTGAATGACTGGAGGAATCTTATTGCTGCGACAACAAGCCCACTGCTTCTGGCAATAATCTGTTTGTGGTAAGGCTCAAAAACTCCCCAATAACTGCTCTTTCATTTGTTTTTAATCAGGTATTTATTTATTTTGGACTTATATAACATGTAACAATAAAAGGACACAGTACATAAAGGTGGTGCAGGATGACTTTTTAGACCCAAAAGGCTTAAATAGTTAATATATCCACCTTATGAATATATCAAATTAAACAGCAGCTGTGCATTCTTTAAAAAAAATACATTTATATGCCTTACAAGATTCATTAAACTGAATGGATTAAAATACACTGAAATATCATGCATTTCCTTAAACTCTTTTTAAATAACAGTCAACAGTAATTTGTCATCACAGGGAGATGTGAATATTGGCTCCACTGTTTCACTTGGCTCACTTCATATTAAGTGAGCCAAGACATGAAGACCTTAGCACCCCCTTAACTCCTCCAACCAAGTATGTGTGGCACCGGCCCTGCTCACAGCCTTTATCGAGTGCTTCATGTCACACTTTTTAGAACTTCAAAATTATAATGAGTATTGTGTCTGTGGTATTAATTGGTACAATAAGGTTGAGCAATATGGTAAAAAAAATATATATATATCGCAATTTTCTTGGAGCCAGATCACAATTGAGGCACACTTTGTACACTACACAAAGTTGTCTGTTTCTTTCACACTACACTGTGATTAAATCCAGTTGTACACGTCTCTGATGCCACTCAATTAGAGAAGAGAGTGGGAAACAGCAGACAGTAGACAGAGAGCTGCATTCAATAGAAATGTAAATCACATGACAGTATGATCAAAACTTCATCACAGGAATGAAACACCGGCTTGTTATTTTATTTTATTTTTTTATTATTATTACCACATCACATTTTTTATTGTATTCTAAAAAAAGAAAAAAAAAAAAAAAATCAATATAATACTGACTGAGAATGTCACGACACGACTCTATGGAAACATATGTCTGATTGCAGTGGCATTTAAAGTGAGAAATATTACAGGTGGGTCCCTGAATCTGCCCGATGGCTCATCAGCAATGGGAAGGTGAAGAGGGCTCACTACTATCTGAGCCTGTGCGCTAAAGTGAACCACAAAGACAAGTTTATGTCCGACCAAAACCCAGAGGTAACACTTAGTTTGTCTTTATCTGTGACAAAGATCATCATTCACATACATTCGTTTTCATTTCAAGGTTCTGAGCAAAGTAATTATTGTTGAAGATGAAAATAGAAAGTACTCCTATGTGGACCTTGTTAAGACCCCCACACTGAGAAGAATAGCACTGTTCACTGGAATTGTGTGGTTTGTACAAATCACTAAGAAAGAGTGAAATCTAGCTATGCGATATTCTGAAACTGAGATATTGTTTCCTAGGTTTGGACTGGCTTGTAGTTATTATGGGATCAGTCTGAACATCGAAAGTTTTGGTGTAAACCTTCATCTGACACAGTTCATCTACAGTGCTATAGAAGTTCCATCTAAACTGCTGGTCTTTTTTGCTGTGAACAGAGTCGGCCGAAGGTTCTGTCAATCAGGAACGCTCACTATGACAGGACTGTGCATATTCATTAACATGTTTATACCCAAAGGTAAGATCCAAAGGGGCCGTACTATGCAATTTTATGATCTATGTTATAATGTTGTTCCGTCATCACAAACAGACCTGGAGTTGTGTTTTGTTTCATTACCACGTTTTAAACACACAAACCTTGCATATTTAGGCAGTTCTTCTCTCAAACAAAAAACACTCTGTTCCACCTTGTGATGTCATGTGGTAATACAGGAAGTGCTCCGCTGTGTTCTTAAACTTCATTCACCTTCACTAGAATCAGCTGGATGATTTCAGCCACATCTTTACTAAACTAAATGTAAAAGGAGCTGTTAACTTGAAAACTATAGCTTGAAAGTATCACAAGGTGGAACAGAGCATTTTGAGTTTTGGAGATGTAGACAGACTGATAATAAAGGGTTGCAACATTATAACATGGCTAAAAGCTCACGAGAGTCACTGCTGCATAATATAGAAGCTTTAAACAATAAATGAATGTGTGGTTTGATTGCAGAGAAAGGCATGGTTCGCACTTTTCTGGGGGCACTGGGAAAGATGTTCTCAGAAGGAGCTTTCACATGTGTGTATTTGTTCACAACAGAACTCTACCCCACTGTTCTCAGGTCAGTGGCATTTTCTTTGTCCATTTCAAGTAAAAAGTGAGTAAAGAATAAACACACCAGACAAAGATTACAAATTATGTAAACAAGATTTTTTTTTACATATAATTTCTCATTATAATTTATAAAAACACACAACACAAAATGTTCTTCACCACCAGGTAAGGTTACTGTAATTGGTTCTGTTCTGATTCACATTTTATGCTCTGATCTTAACCTAAATGTAACATAATTAAAGGGCCCCATATCACACTATTTTCTGATCTATGCTATATTGTTGTTTTCCTCATCACAAACTTGGAGTTGTGTTTTGTTTCATTCAAACACAAATCCTGCATATTTAGGCTGAATTCTTCTCTCAAACAGAGAACACTCTGTTCCACCTAGTGATGTCATGTACAGGTTCAATACAGGAAGTACTCCACTGTGTTTTTAAACTCCATACACCTTCATTAGAATCACTTGTCTAATTTCAACCGTGGAACTGCCCATCTCTACAAGGGTAAAAGGTAGCTGCTAACTTGAAAACTACAGCTTCATGAAATCACAAGGCAGAATAGAGCATTTTGAGATTTGAAGATATAGACAGACTAATAATAAAGGGTTACTCAAACTTGTGTGAACGAAACAAAACACAACTCCAGGTATATTTTCATGAGGCAACATGGCTTAAAGCTCACAAGAGTCAAGTTTGTGTAATATAGGACCTGCAAATATAAGCATGTTTTTTTACGTTAACAGGCAGAATGGACTGGGTTACTCTTCATTTATGGCCCGTATTGGCGTGTCTGTGTCACCCATGATCCTGCTCCTGGAGGAGTTCTGGGTACATTTGCCCAGCACCGTGTTCTGTGTGTTGGCTTTTGTTGCAGGGCTTGTAGCTGCTCTTCTCCCAGAGACCAGAAATGTACGCCTACCCGAAACTATTGAAGACGTGGAACAAACCAGGTAATGGGCTGACTTTGATTAGAAAGTGATTGAAACTGTGACATAATGGTTAGCACTCCTGGACCACAACGTGCCCCATATTTGCGGGTACATGTTGTATTTTGTTTGTTTGAATGCAAGAAGCATTCAGTTCAGTACTTAAACAAAACAGCAAAAACAAAATTCTGCTTTTGGTGCAAGGGTTTTCTTTAGCACTAAAATCCTTTTACTAAAGGGTTCCCTCTAGTCTAGGGCCAGGATATTATGAATATGAATAGTGTTAAATAAAGACTTCTAACTGCATGTTGATCATGTTTTTAGGAAACGGTCAATGTGCACTTTGGATGGCAATGTCTCTTCTTGAAGCCCTCAGTATTACCATCAAGACCAATCAAAATGACTTTTGTAATATGAAGAAAACTCATCTGACATCATTCTGTTGACCAATAATATTTAATACAGATATTATTCAAATGCAGAATTTTGTTGAAATATGCTAACTTATAGGGTTCATCACAAATAGAAATGACAAATTTTGTAAATTTACTTTTTGGATATTTTATAGGACAGTACAATGTTATTAATAGGGGAAAGTGTCTCTTGTCCCTCATATAGGACTATGACATCAGTATTTCAATAAAACTGCTTGGTTACATTATTTGTCTCTTATGCGTTCTTTCTTCCAAAATAATAATTCATAGGATTTATATAGCACCTTTCAGGACACCCAAAGCGCTTACAGTACATTATTCATTCACTCCACACTTGGTGATGGTAACTATTGTAGCCACAGATGCCCTGAGGTAGACTAACAGAAGCTCTCAATCTGTACCATCGGGCCCTCCAACCACCATCAGCACTCACACCATCAACACTCACACCACATTCACTCGGCAATGTGGGTGATATCTCTGTCCCTCTGTGGCACCAAATACTGGGCATTGATTAGCAGGTATTGCCACATAGCAGCTTCCTTTCTCTGACATGATTTGCAGATTACATTTTGCCCAACAACTTGACACTATCAGTAAGAACTGTTCCAGAGTCATGAAAGTAAAACAGTGACATATTGATAATTTTTAACAGCACTGACTTACTGGGCTGTGCATGTACTGTTCAGTCTTTATAGAGCAGCTCTGGATAAAACACATTTGAAGAAGGAGCCTGAGCACTAGGCAGGCGTCATGGTGAAGTTTGAGGACCTTCTTTGTGATATAAACGGCTTTGGAAGATTCCAGGTTCTGATCATTATATTAAGTTTCATTGGTCGCTTCACTATGCCCTGCCACTTCATGCTCAATAACTTCATCGCAGCCGTTCCTGCTCACCACTGCGACTACAGCTATTTGGACCAAAATGAAAGATTTAGGAATTTAACTCCAGTGCAGAAATTAGCTGTTAGTATTCCTATGGGAAATGATGGAAAACCAAGTTCTTGTAGGATGTTCGAAGAGCCTCAGTATCGTCTGTTAAATTCTACAAATATGAGTTACTCTGGTGTCTCCACTGTACTTTGTCCTAAAGGCTGGGTTTATGATAACATGACCTTCAAGTCTACTCTAACTTCACAGGTGAGATGATGTTTGCTTCTCTTTTTAATAATATGCAGAACATATGTTTAGTAAGATGTCTGTGCAATCCCTCAGTCGTTCAAGTATGATCCAGAGTAAAAAAAAAATCTGTAACTGGACAAAAAGTTTTACAGTGAGGATGTTTCGCTGCTCGTGTTTGTGTTATGTTATGCTAATATGTTGAACAACAATTTGATTATTAGATTAGTAGGGTTAGTGTGCTAACCCTGCACATTAGCTCGTTCATACCGTTGCTGTGTGTTATAATGTTGTCATCTCCTCAAAAACAGACCTGGAATTGTGTTTTGTTTCATTCACACACGTTTGAGTAACCCTTTATCATCATCCCGTCTACATTTTGACACCTCAAAATGCTCTGTTCCACCTTGTGATGTCATGTCGTTGTCGTTTTCAAGTTAACTGCTACCATTTACTTGCAGGGTTTGTGTGTTAAACGTGTGTGAATGAAACAAAACACAACTCCAGGTCTGTTTGTGATGAGGAAACATTATAAAATAGATCAAAAAATAGTGTAATATGTGCCCTTGAGATCAGATTAACTAAAACAATCATATTTTAAGATTACAATTGGTTTGACGAGTTATGGAGTGAATTAACAGTTTTATTGTTGTCCTCCAGTGGGACCTGGTGTGTGATAAAAGAGGGAAGAACAAGGCAACAGCTACAATCTTCTTTATTGGAGTTATGTTTGGGGCAATGACTTTTGGCCTTTTAAGCGACAGGTAACATGGATTCTCATCACTGAACTAAATGCATACAGCACACGTGTAAAGCATCTGTGTTTGTGTATGTTTGAGACTGGGCCGGAGGATCACTCTGCTCATGTCGTATGTATCTGGGATGCTGTTCGCTGTTGCCACTGCCTTTTCCACAACCTACGTCATGTTTGCAGTGCTGCGCTTCTTCACTGGATTTTGCATCACTGGGATTGTCATTGTTTCATCTGTCCTCAGTAATTCCACAGTAGTACACAAGGCTCTTACGCACAGGTTATTTATTAGTTTGTTTTTTGTTCCAGGTGTGGAGTGGGTCGATATTGAGCACAGAAAATTGGTGGGGGTGATCGACAGCCTGTCTTGGACATTTGGGGCCACAGTCTTGGCCATCATTGCATACTTTGTAACTGATTGGAGATGGCTGATGATAAGTGTGACATCACCGGTGCTCTTAGCTATTCTCACCTGGAGGTATCACTTTTATTTTATACCATATGTTTTCCTCATATTTTAACCATTTCTAACTGATATACAGCTTTAGAGCATAGTGTCTCTCACACACGCACACAGACACAGACACACACACACACACATATATACACATACACATGCTCACACACACACACACACACACACACATCACACACATACACGTACACGCATGCTCACACACACACACACACACACACACACGCACACACATCACACATAGACACGTGCTCACACACACACCTGCATGCACACACACACGCACATACACATCACACACATCACACACATACACATACACATGTTCACACACACATCATACACACACGCACACACATACACACACATGCACACACACACATCACACACATACACATGCTCACACACACACACACACACACACACACATGCACACACATGCACACACACACATCACACACACACATGCACACACACACACACACACACACCTGCACACACACACACACACACATACACACACACATGTACACACACAAACATGCTCACACACATACACACACACGCACACACATGCACACACACACACACGCACACACACAACACACACACAACATGCACACACATGCACACACACACACACACACACACACATGCGCACACATACACACACACACACACACACACACACACACACATACACATATGTTGGGTTTCTTTGCTTTACAGGGACATTGACTTGACTGATCCTAACTGTAACCATAGCGACTGCTTACCTCAAACACTAACGTCACCATTTACCCATGTCTTAACTACAGGTCATGTTGTTGCTCTAATAATTAAGGATTAAATTACTGGGACCTGATTTTTGTCCCTATAAGAGAGGCAGGTTGCCATGAGTGAGTGTAGAAATAGAAATAGAAAAGTGATTTCTTTTTTTGACTTTTGAAAGACATATTTTTCTGGATTGCATAGTTCAGTTGGAATTTCAGTGTTGTAGGACAGATAAAGATGATCTGCCTTATCTTAGCTTAGACATCAATGAAATGTACTCAAACTAATCTATACTAAAGAATGATGCTATTTTATGATAAAAACTGTACTTAAGTTAAATTTGTAGGTATCTGTACTTTACTTTAAGTAGAATTTTTCATGTGATACTTTTACTTTTTTCCTTTCTGGTATCTGTACTTTTACTTAAGTAACAAAACTGAATACTTCTTCCATCACTATTCAGATGGATGCCTGAATCTGCCAGATGGCTCATAGCTAATGGGAAACTAACAAGTGCACAGAAATACTTGAAAAAATGTGCCAAAATGAACAACCGAAAAGAATCAATCCACATGGTAAAGCCAGAGGTAGGTTCATATTTATATTTTGTATACAGTTTATAGGCAAATATGTGTTAACATGACAAAAAAAATTCATTTCAGGCACTATTGTGTATAGTTGTGACTGAAAGAAGGGACCGCACCTACTCCTACATGGATCTCATACGAATCCCTAAGCTGAGGAACCTGGCCTGCCGCACTGGTCTATTATGGTCTGGACTGTGTATACTCTTGCACTGTGATTTTACTACTAATAATTAAAAATACTTTCCAGGTTTTGTGTGGCAACTGCATTTTACGGCATCAGCTTTAACGTCACCGGGTTTGGCCTCAGCATTTATCTAACTCAGTTTACCTATTCGCTCATTGAGATCCCAGCCAAACTCTCAGCATACTTCTTGTGGGACAGGATTGGGAGACGTCCCGTTCAAGTGGGTGCACAGTTTTTGGTTGGACTTTGTCTTGCTGTCAACATTTTTATCCCAAGAGGTAACTAATCTAAAATACTGCTGGGTTTCAGATGATCTCACAACAGTTTATAGGCCAATCATATTTAATACAGATGGGAGCAGCTAAAGTAATATTGTTAAACAGATTTTTGTCATAATACAGAGAATTCTTGGGTCTAGACACTGATAGAAATGATCAGGTTCAACATTTGTGCATTTACCTTTTGAATATTTCATGGCAAGCTGAAATGTTACCAATATGGCAAACTGGCTCTTTTTTTCCCCTGGCTGTTTTACAAATGCCTTTTCAACAGGTCTCAGACTATAATAATAACTTTTCAGTCCAGTTAAAAATGCAGTGGGGTAGAAAGTATAGATACCCGCTCTCAAATGTAGTAAAGTAAAGTAAAAGTAAAAAATATCCACACCTAACTTTTAAAAGGCCCATATTACACTATGTTCTGCTCTGTGTTCTTTTTAATCTAAATGACACCAATAAATTTGTATGACTAAGTGCTCTATTACATGTAAGTATTCTTTCAGATATGGCTATAATTAGAACCGTGGTGGCAGTTATAGGAAAGGGATTTGCCGCTGCTGCCTTTGGCACACTTGTATTGTACAGCTCTGAACTTTATCCTACTGTGTTAAGGTAAGAAGAGCTTCATGTTCAGATTTAAAAGTTCACTGTGTAACTTTTCTGCTGGAGGGTCCCCCTGCTGGTTGTCTCCAGGTACATTTTAATGGTTTGCATGGGATATTTCACAGTATGGCATTATCTATCTCCATGGAACCAGGAGGGACATATGCTCCCAGTCCCAGGCCAAATTAAAGGTCAGAGCTGTGGAGAGGCAAGCCCACTCCCAGTAAGAATGAATGTTTTTGAGGTATTTTTGAGCAATAAAAACACCTTATTGAATTGAATAAATGCAAGATAGATAATTGTGGGGCATTCCAGGAAAGGCAATACCCTCCACCTAAAAAGTTACATAGCACATGAGCGTAAACAAATGAACAAAATGTCTGCTATGTTCCCAGGCAAAATGGCATGGGTTACAACTCCTTCATGGCCCGGTTAGGTGTGGCGTTGGCCCCCCTAGTCTTGTTACTGGATGATGTCTGGAAGGAGTTGCCTCAGGTTGTCTTGTGCTGTGTGGCTCTACTGGGAGGGCTGGTGGCAAGAACACTTTCAGAGACACGCAACAGGTGCCTCCCAGAGACCATAGAAGATATTGAAAAGTACTGGTAGTAAAAAGCATATGTAACACAGTAAAACTCTGCACCAATATGCAGTACAACTTTAAATGTGTGTTTTCCATTTCATGTGTTTTCTTGGCTTGCTGTGGGCTCTGTGCTGTGGTTTTAGTGCAACAGTAGTTATACTTGAGTAAAGCATTGAGTTCCTCTTCCCACTCTGAGCCTTACATCAATGATTTGAAACCTTGTGCTTCTTACACTACTCCTTCAGATGATTTACTTTCTCATTTTTGAAAATCATTTTTGTCAAATTGTAAATTAGATCTTACATCCAGATTTTAGGAGTACGTTTTTCTTACATGATTGATTGGATTGAAATACTGGCTCGATATTTTTGTCTTATAATAGGAACTCTGTGTAAAATGTTTGAGAACACGGATTCAGGATTATGTAAGGTTGATTGTAAATGTAACAATGTTGCCACACTTCATTTAGAGAACTTTATTAATTAAATTCAGTCACTTCTTTCCAATATTTTACACCTTCAGAATGTCTAAACAAAATTAAAACTTTAAGTCTACCACAATAATGGTTTGAACGGGAAATTTATAGTTGTTTATTATTCAAAATGTTTCAGACTTTACCAAGTGAAAGCTCTTAATAAAAGAAACCTGCACAAAACAATTAATGACTGAGCGTAATAAGGAAAGTCATTTTTGATGTTCCTATGTTTAACCAGCCAAGCTTACCTAGGCAGTTTATTTCAGCATTATATACAATTACAGAAATATTGCTTATGGGATACAGAAAATAAAATATAAAAAGAAAACAAAATACAGTTACAATGATACAGAAGATCTAAAACTATGGTGAGCAAAATTCCCCAGGACACTTCATGGCCAACTGTGTTCAGTACTGAGAGTACTCTTTGCACTCTAGTTTGGCAATGATTCTCTCTAGCTGTCTTTTAGCTTCACATTGAGGGAAGTTACTCATTTCGTAGTACTGAGGCGCAATCTTAACCAACCTGCAAAGACAGAAAAGAAAAGACACATATTTTTTATAAGTGAATTGTTTTTTTAATGTTTGTTATGCTAAGGCTAAGATGGAAATTAGCATTTTGCCAAATCTGGTGCAGCCATCTTTTTAATGTATCTGCACATTGTCCTTAAATAAATAAATAAAAGTTACAACCATGAATGACTAATAATAGAGGGAATATTTCAGAGATATAATGCAGGGGCAACTCACCATTCAGGTTTGATATCTGTGCAAGTGCGGATGTAGTTCTTAGTAGTGAGGACAAACTCATTGTAGAGCACCCACTCAGGCTTGTGGTCCAGAACTGTGGATGGGTGCAACTGGACCACCTGGTTGTCTTTAACTGTGAGATAATGTCCTGTACGCTCCAAATGAGCTACCTGTAAAAAACATAGATGAGATGTTGATAAGTTAAAACAGCAGCCCTCCTACCCCTTCCTTCTAAATACAGTGTGCACTGACCTGCATGAAGAATCCAGTGCAGAGAGCTCTACGGATGTTGATGTAGTAGTCTCTGCTGGTGAACTCAGTGCTACGGCGAGGCAGGTTGAATCGATCCATAATACGGGAGAGCTGCTGCCTAACGTTGTCAGCAGACATCAGCGAACGGTAATTTACAAAGTTGTCATAGCACCACTGGTTAGCCTCGTGGTCTGGAAATAGCAAAGCATACATTTATTTTAGCAAAGTTAAAAACTAAAAACAAATTTGCCATCACCTGGAAGTCATCCTTACTTTGTTTGAACGCATGATAGACATTGAGCAGGGTCAGGTGGTCTCCATCGATGTGGGCAAACCTCATCTTGGACTCATCGGCAGCCTTCTTAGCCTCCGTGGGGCGGACAAAACACTGTGGGACTAAACAAGGTTGGTATGGGCCCCAACAAAGCCGCCCATAGTGATGAGTCAAACATTCATAATAAAACACAGAAAAGCCTATAATGCTAGGCACTGGGCACACAGTTGGGTCAGAGCTCTAGCAAAGGCGATGTCTGATTATTTTCTCTTGAGAAAACACTTTCTCAGTCTTAAATAATAAATTTGCACATTTGCATTTGCTAGTGTTTCAGTAACATATGAAAATTGTAATATAATGTATGTTACTATCAACATCTATAGAAAAATCTAATTTGAGAAGCCTACTTGAATAAATATTAGAGATGTCAAGCAGGCTACTCTTGATCGTTTAAAAACAAAAAAACAAAAATTCTAACAAAAGAAACTACACACGTGGCCTAGAGGAAGATGTCAGCCCAGTCACGGGCATTACCTGACAGCATAGCAGTGATGGACAGAATCTCATTAGAGCAGTTAAACTCGCAGCTAGCGATGACCATCTTTGCCAGTTGAGGGTCTAAAGGAAACTCCGCCATCATGGAGCCCAGTTCTGTCAGGTCACCATCGTCGTTAAGAGCAGCTAAATAATTCAGCAGCTCGAGTGCCCTCATCAGTGTCTCAGGTGCTAAAATAAAACAAACAAAAGTTTCAGAATGCATCAAAGATACAATTAATTTTAAACATAATTACAAACTGGAAAACCAGACTCACCAGGAGGATCCATGAAGTCAAAGTGAACAAGATCATCAATACCCAGTTTTTTCAGCTGCAGCACAACTGAGCCCAGGTTAGAGCGAAGAATCTCAGGATATGTGTTGTCCTGTGATCAATGTTGCACCACATTAAAATATATATTTGTTGTTTACACACAGTTTGTTAACAAAACATGACTTGCCTGCATCTCTGTTTTATAGGCTTTTTCAGTGTAGAGCCGGAAACATTTGCCTGGGCGGGTTCTACCAGCTCGTCCTGCCCTCTGCTGGGCAGAAGCTTTACTGATGGCTGTGACCAACAGAGACTCAACTCTGATTCGGGGATTGTACACCTACCAAAACAATGCAGGAATTTAACATCCAAAAATTGAAACTACAAAAATAAATAAAATTAAAACAACAAAAAATGTAATTAAATTAAAACAAACAAACAAACAAACAAAAAAATCTATATACAGAAAGGGGGGGTGGCGAGCTACCTTTTGTTTGGCAAAACCTGGGTCTATCACAAATACAACTCCATCAATTGTCAAAGATGTTTCTGCAATGTTTGTTGACACCACAACCTAAAAAGGAAAAGCACATTGTAAAATATATGTACACAATTAATACTGTATATACTGATGTTTAATCCACTACCTTTCTTCCTATTGCTCCATTAGGTTTTCTTGGTGGCGGAGGTTCAAAGATCCGTTGCTGCTGCTGAGGTGGCAATGTAGAATACAGTGGAATGATTTTAATATCCCCAACTTCAGGTCCAAGATCATCAACCTCACGCTTGATCCGTTTGCAGGCCTCATCAATTTCCTATCAAAAAACAACATTTACTGACAGTCACTTGACAAAGGCATAAACATTACTGCAGTGGTGGTCTGATGGTTTACCTCTTGACCAGTGAGAAAAAGAAGACAATCTCCTTCGTCTTCCTCACACATATGAATTTGGATGACTGTGCGTATTGCTGCCTCGAGGTAGTCCCTCTCTGGCTCAGGGGTGTAGAATATCTCTACAGGATGTGTACGACCGGGAATAGTCAGTAGAGGGCAGTTGTCAAAATAGACCTGAAACTTGCCAGCATCTAGTGTTGCACTCATAACAATAACCTAAAGAGGGTGCATAACAATAAATTATCTTTTCCATGTTTGAGAATTATAACGACTATGTCAATTTAAATATACCTTGAGATCTGATCTCTGGCGCACCACCTCCTTAAGTACACCCATCAAGATATCTGTTGCAAGGGTTCTCTCGTGAGCCTCATCCAAAATGATGACACCATAACGCTCCAGCAGTGGATCATTCATAGCCTCTCTGAGTAGCATACCATCAGTCATGTACCTGAGGAAAACCCACGTTGGATGTCAAGTTTATGATCTACAAATTGTCAGTAAAATATTCCTGTGTTATACAAATAAAATTTTACTTCAAAATAGTCTTAGCAGAGCTGCAGTCTTCAAATCTAATGGAGTAGCCCACTTCCTGACCAAGCATCACATCCATTTCATCTGCGACTCTTTGTGCCACACTCATGGCAGCCACTCTTCTGGGCTGGGTACAGGCCACTGCTCTCTTAGGACCAGGCTGGCCTCTCACCATATCCACACACCACTGAGGAATCTACAAATCAATACAATAGTTTACAATGAATAGAAGAATTGCAGAAAAAAACTTCTAATCAGAATGATTCATTAAAGGGTAACCTGTGTTGTTTTTCCAGATCCTGTTTCTCCGACAAGAACAAAACTCTGGTGACGTGTGATGATGTCATTGAAGTTTTCCTTATATTCCCATACAGGTAGCTGTAACCTCTTCTTCAGGATTTCATAGTAACGCGGTGTATGAGGCAGGTTTGTGAAAGGGTTTATCTGCTGGTGCACAGCCATTTGCTTGAGGCCAGGCAGACTGGGGCCAGTACTTATGGAGGGGGCACTGGGGGGCTTCGAGTCTCGCTCTCGATCACGCTCCCTGTCCCGGTCTCTGTCTCGGTCCCTATCCCTGGAGCGGTCTTCACGGTCTCGATCACGGTCCCTGTCTCTGCTGTTAAAAAGAGAAAACAGAATTACAGCACTGTAATTAGAGGTCTGCAGATTAGTGATATATTGATAATATCCTTTTAAAGATATGCAAAACTTAAATGTCTAAATTGTTTATAACAAAAAAGAGCCCACTACGCAAAGTTACCAAGGCTGTAACTTAATTAATAACAATATTGATGATAAAAAAAACAAAAACAAAAAAACAAAACAGTTGTGGTAACCTACCATTGTAGCCATAACTGCCCTGGGGTAGACAGGCTGAAGCTGCCAATCTGTGCCATCAGCCACCAACACTTGCGC
>JAIEZT010001373.1:838877-938877 GCA_019594935.1 Periophthalmus modestus
ATATCTAAACATATACATTCACATACATCGGTGTTCATTGGCTTGTGTGTGAGGTCTGTGTGCACAGAGAGAGAAGATGGAGAAGCTGTGAAGGACGTGTGTGTGTGTGCCTGCGTGTGTGTGTGTTTAGAGCGAAGTGTGTTAGCGCTCAGTGAAGGGGAGGGGTGTGTGTGTTAGTGTGTGTTTAGAGCAAAGTGTGTGAGCACTCAGTGAAGGGGAGGGTTGTGTGTCTGTGCATGTGCGTGCGTGTTTGTCTGAGTGCGTGTGTGTAGTTAGAGGAAAGTGTGTTAGCGCTCAGTGAAGAGGAGGGGTGTGCGTGTGTATGTGTCAGTGTGCATGTGCATGCATGTGTGTGTGCGTGTGAGTGTGTGTGTAGTTAGAGGGAAGTGTGTTAGCGCTCAGTGAAGGGGAGGGGTGTGTGTGTGTATGTGTCAGTGTGCATGTGCATGCATGTGTGCGTGCGTGTGTGTGTGTGTGCGTGTGAGTGTGTGTAGTTAGAGGGAAGTGTGTTAGCGCTCAGTGAAGGGGAGGGGTGTGTGTGTGTCAGTGAGTGGTGAGTGGGGGAGGGAACTACACTGTTTGTGTGTGTGTCCCTCAAAGGACAGAGATGGGAGTTGTGTATTAGTGTAGCTCTATGGGACACAGGTCACTTATAGGAGGAATCTAGGGATATCTGTTTTTTCATATCATAAAAGTTCATATCCATCTATAAATCAGTACTAAAAAAACTGAATTGTGAACAAGTGTTAAAGATGTTTAAATTATGTTTAGTTTGCTTTACTGGAGTCCCACAGGGTCATCGAATGGACAAATATAGGTGACCCTTCCCTCTTTTGATAACATCTACTGAGCAAAAAGAAGAAAGTAATTACTGAAATAGTGTTGCTTGTTTCCTATTTCTTTAAGGTATAAAATGCCCTGATACTGAGGTACTAATGCAAAGTGAATGAGTGAACCTGTCTGTAAAAGCAGACGTGTGTGTGTGAGTGTGAGTGTGTGAGTGAGAGAGCGTTAGCTGAGCAGAGCAGAGCAAAGAGCTGTTGCGTGCGCGAGTAGGTGTGTGTTGTGCGTACAGCGAGGCAGAAAGTGGAGAGGGGAGGGGATGTGACAGTGGCCGCGTGTGTGTGTGTGTGTGTGTGTGTGTGTGTGTGTGGGCACAGATTTATCACATTGTGGGGACTTAAGTCTGTGTGTACACACACTCACATCATGTGGACCTGCCTCCTTTATGGGGACAAAAATAAGATCCCCATGACGTAAATCTTTTATTATTAGATCAGCAACATGGTTTAAAGTTTAGATATAGGTTACAAATAGGGTATGGATAGGGTTTATGTTAAGGTTAGGCAAGTAGTGCCTATGGCTATATGAATGTTTCCCCAAAAAGCATGGATATCCAACAGGCACATGTGTGGGCAGATATTTACACAATGTGGGGACTAAAATCTGTATCCACACTCAATTCATGGGGACCTACCTCTTTTATGTAGACAAAAATCAGAGATTTATGACAGAGTATAGATCAACAACATGATTTGAAGATGAGATATGGGTTAAAATAGGTTAAGCGTGGTTGGTGTTTAAGATGGTTAAGATTAGCATCGGTCTACAGGAAATTAATTTAAGTCAATGTAATGTCCCCAAAAAGCATGGAATCCCAGTGTGTGTGTGTGTGTGTGTGTGTGTGTGTGTGTGTGTGTGTGTGTGTGTGTGTGTTTGTGTGTGTGTGTTTGTATGTGTGGGTCTATGCACAAGTGTGTGTCAGCTCAGAAGCAGGAGCAGCAGACAGGGAGGGAGGGGGAGTGTGTGTGAGAGAGAGTGGCTTGGAAACAGAAAAAGAAGGCTTGGTAGCTGGTGCATATGCTGTGTGTGTAGTGTGAGTTTGTGTGTATTTGTGCGTTGACTGCAGTTAGAAGGGGAGGTGTGTGTAGCTTCTATAAGGCCACTGTGTGTTTCTGCATCTACTTTGTTTACAAAAGAGGAAAGGACATTTTAGTGCGTGCTAAGAAGTATGTTGGTGAGTGGGTGGTATGTAAGTGTAGGGAGGGCGGATGGTGTATCTGTTCTATTGTTGAGGATTCTGTGTAAGGGCAGGGATTTATTAAATTTTGGGACTAAAATTATGCTCAGTTCTTGGGGCCCTGTCTCCCGTATGGGAACAAAATCCTTTATTATTACATCAACAACATGGTTTAAAGTTCAAATATCGGTCACTTAAAATATGTTAAGGTTTGGTTTAGGTTTGGCAAGTCTATGATTAAGGTTAGGATCAGTCTCCAGGAAATGAATGCAAGTCACTGAAATGTAATGTCCCTACGAAGCATGGAAATCCAACATGAGTGTATGAGTGTGTGTGAGTTCGTGCATGTTGATGTTCCTAATCCATATGAACGCAGAGAGCAGGAGAAATATTTGCATGCCAAGTGTGGACCGAAAAATAGGTAACAATAGCTTAATTGTGACAGACTGAATACCTGATATAGTGACAGATTCAACGTAATCCTGAAAAAAACAAAACATATTCTTCTCTTCCACCTCCACTATAGTTGTTGCTTAGTAATTACTTTCCAGCAGTTTGTGCTTCATATGAACAAACGATTTGAAATGTTAATATCTCCATTCTCCACCTACCACTGCATCTACCTCTAGCTCAGTGATATTTTTCAAACATGCCATTTTTATAGACCTATTGTAGTCCTCCTGACCAATATCACATCAGTAATCTACATCTGAGCGTAATCCAAACATGTATGGGGAGTGACACTGTTGCGTGACAAAAGATGACTGGTGTGTTACATGCGCATACACTTGTTTTCCTGTATGTTTCAGTGGAATGCCACATTGACCTAGAGCTTGTAGTGTGCGAATGTTTTGTTGTGTTGGGCATCCAGAAAAAGTGTGTGTTTCCTAGATGGAACGTGAGACTGTGGCTTTGGTTATTTGAGAAATGTGTGTGTGAGTACTGTGAGCGTTAGCAGGGAGTGTGTGAACTGAGAGAGGGAGGAGGGGAGGGGGGGTGTATTTGTGTGCAGCGCATGAGAGTGTGTGAGTTGCGTGTCTGTGTGCCTGCTGTTGGGGCGGGGTGTGTGTGTGGAGAGAGGCTGTTTGCGTGCCGGGTTGTGTGTGCATGTGGGCCACAGAGGGGGAGGGTGTCAGTCTGTTTGTGTGTAACATGTGGACTGTGTGCAGACTGTGGTGTGGGTTTGTGTGTGTGTGTTTAGGCATTCTATGGCTGCATTAGTAGAAGGTACAGCAAGAGGAGAAAAGAGAATCAATGTACAGACATAGACAGAGATGTACGCAGAGGTGAAGATGAGGGTATTTGGCCAGTGTCAAAGTTCTAACCTGGAGGATGTACACACAAAAACAACAAAATGAAACTGTGGATGGTAATTTTTTTGTGACCTGGAGTCAGGCAGCTTGCTGACGCTAAACACTGTACCTTATAGAACTGTCTTCACATTGTTGTCGAAGTAAACATATGCTCGGATAATCACCTTAACAAGGTAGTCCATACACTCAAGTATTCAAGTCCAAAAGGGAGGCGAGTGGATCAATACAGAGAAAAGCTCTGTGGGGTTGCTATGTAGGTCCTCATGAGTGTCTGCTCACTCTGTTTTTGTAGCTTTTGTTTTAATTTTCTAAATTCATGACACATTCCATACACATAAATAAACCCATTTATGATAAAAGTATTCAAGGCCTTCCTGCTAATATTGCAGTTATCACCAGCATTAATACTAGTGTTTTAAATATATTCTTTTCAAGTTTTCAGAGTGATTAAATGCAAGACAGGTTTAGATGCATTCCTTACTGGATTGAAAACCTATTGATCGCATGAGTGTTTCCTGTTGCTTGTCTTGACAGACGAGGATGTGGGAGAAAACGGAAGGGAACCCCTGTCAAAGTATTTGTGCCTGACTCCGGGGAAGGAACAGGGCAAGGTGAGGCTCTGCATCAGCTTATCATGTTTTAGTGTCAACGATGATGCTACATTGTGCTATGTGCAGCTAAATGTACTCAGACATGTACTCACACTCATTTCGTGTTTGCAAGTAGATCTAGGTCTCCTTAGTATTGGACATGATCACTTTTCTTCAATGTCCTGCAGGTAAAGGAGTTGCTGAAAGAGTGTCAACACCAGATAAAAATAAAAGCTTCCATCAAAGACTGTAAGTGGAAAAATGTCACAAATTAAAACTTGGCAGTGAATGTCAGTTTTATCTATGAACATATTTTACAACTGGAAACTTTGTTTTTGGGATAAGCCAATTTCCTAAAGACAAAACAAGTCCAGTAGTTATCATGAACAAGTGTAGACAGGGTCACTTTAATGTAGCCCTTCCTTTCAGTAATAAAGTCTCCAATGGGTCCAAGGCCACTTCTTGCTCCACACCGGCTCCACTCCCCACTGCAGCCACAGGATCTGCTCAGACTGGTCCGCACACCTCCCTTCCCTCGGACTCTGCCCCAAGACACAGCTCTCCTCCAGCACCAAACTGTCGCATCCGGGAGGTCCATTGTGCCAATCAAGTCCGACTTGTGGTTATCGCCATTCGGGACATCACCAGGGGAGAGGAGATCACCGTGGACTACAGCCTCATTGAGTGGGGAGAAAACCTGGTCAGTCTTTGTGAAAATCAGTTTTATAACATACAAACAGTAAATTGCAGTAAATTGCTTTTAGAAACACTTAACATACAGATTATATTCAAAACTCACCTGTTATCACCTGTCACAAAGAGTTACCATGGCAATGATATAGCGTCATTTTGTACCTGTGGGAGTTCAGTTCTGTGGTATAATGATTAGATATTTGCTGTTGAACTGTCAAAATACTATTTTAAGACCTGGTTTATGGTTAATATCTCTACTGGGTCAAACTACATAAAAAACCCACTCAAACCTATTGCTTCAACAAAATTTTTATTTCAATCCATATTACAAAGTAAAGTGTTGAAAAATGAAAAGGTTAACAAGGGTAATTATTTTCCTTTGACAACCAAGCTTAATATAGAATCGTCAGAAATGGATTTTATAATGTTTTTATTCTTCCTTTTTTGCATAGGGATTCAATAGAGGTTTGTCCCCAGCACAACTTGAGTACACTGAGACAGAGAATAACAACAAAATCAAAAAGGTAATTTACATAAAATTGTTTAATTTCATCCAATTTCAATGCTTACATGAAAGAAGAAATTTATTAAATAACCCTTATTATTTCCAAAATACATTTTGAAATAATAAGGCTTTACTTATTTCTTGAATTAGCTGTAAATGACCCTATCATTGCAGGAGGAAGAGCCTTTCCCTCTGACTGTTCTACACCAGGAGCAGCAGCAAGTCTATGTCACCCCCTCGTGGTCCCTGTCCCCTTCAGCCTCTCCCATATCACATTCGGATGGCAGTGGTTCAGAGCGGGAGGACAACGCCAGCCTACGAGGACATGCACCCTCTCTCCAAAAGAAGCACCGGAGCTGTCCTTCAAAGAAAAATCCCCCCTACCGGACATCACCAGGGCACGCTCAGCAGACCACAGTCAGCGATGACCATCTCGACCAGTCCATTCCTTCATCTGATGCACCTCCACATCAGCTGCCTTCCTCACCGTCCTCCTCAGTTTCACCCAAACCACTGTTCAAAGCTCCAGGTCCCTTCAGCACTATAGACTGCATCACCCAAACCTGTGAGTTCTGCGGGCGCCATTTCCGCTCCTTGGGCCGCCACTTGGACAAGCACCATGCCCACCAGCCGGACGTGTGCTCTGCCCTGGTGGAACTCTACACACAGATGCCTCGCTTACAGGCTCAGAGCCCCCACCCCAATGCAGCTCACTGCCATTTACCACCCCTAACAAAGTTACTGGAGGAATCTGAAGTTCACAACCTGTCCCTGAGTCCACCCAATCTAACAGCAGCACATCACTCACCCTCGGTCTCCCCTCCTTCATCACAGAGTGCAATGGCTGTTTCTGTCCACAACCATAGCCCACCACAGGCAGCTGTGGGCCCCATTAGAAAGGGGGGAAAGAAGAGGTCAAAGACAGGCATGCGGAATCAAGAGGAAGACCTAGTAGAATCAGGACTGAAGAGGGTGAAAGATGAGAATGTATGTGCTCTGAGTCCAGTGGGTGAAGCGATGGGGCCAGTGAAGGTGAAGCAGGACAACACTTCTGACATCGATGAGGAAAACGGCATGAGAGAAGTGGAATTCGACAGTGGCACTGAAGATAAAGAAAAGATGTTAAGGTACTTTAAGCAGAGTTTAGCCATATAATACATTTAATCAAGTCCCTTTAATAAGATATGGAATGTGAAACCATGTTAGACAAAGAATTCCTTATTTTCAGTTTTCTGTAGGAGCAATTTTAGGACTTAAAAAGATTTTTTAGGACTTAAAAAGATTGTTGTTACAATGACAACCATCTGATTTTTTCATAACTCTGAAACCCATGGATATTGGGTTATGACTATTCAGAGTATTGTATGTAGTAGATTAGAGGCGGCTATATATTGCCTACAAGATAATACCAAAGTTGTATAGAAGGTGTGCAAAAATTATATTTTGAGCTTTCTTTTATAATAATAAAATTATCAAGAAGCTATACCACTTTTTGTGTGGTTCTTCAATCTGAAATATTGTTAGAGGTATATTTTGTTGTTTCCTCATCAGAAACATACCTGGAGTTGTGTTCTCTTTTATTCACAAACCCTCCACATTTAGGCTGAGTTCTTCTCTAACAGAAAACTCTCTGTTCCACCCTGTGATGTGTGTTCCACTGTGTTTTTAAACTTCATACACCTTCACTAGAATTATTTGAATGATTTCAGCCCTGGAATAGCTTCTTTTTGAGCATTTTGAGCTTTTGGGGATGTAGATAAAATAATAATAAAGGATTGCTCAAACATGTGTGAATGAAGCAAAATACAACTCCAGGTATGTTTTTGAGGAGGACACTGCATTAGAACATGGATTAAAGCTCACAAGAATACATTTTGTGTAATATAGGACCTTTAATTCCACACTTTGACTCCTCTTTGCAGCTCTTCCGGACGCCCCCGCATGTTGCACCTCCTCTCCTCCTTGTCATCTCTGGTCCTCTACCTGCGCCGCCTGCAGCACTCAGCCTTCCTGTCTCTGTCCCGGCAGCTTCAGTCCGCAGAAGCCTGGAGACTTTTGTGCCACTCTAGCTTGTCCCTGCTCATACTATACAACCGACGACGAGAATGTGAGGTATCCAAGCTCTTAATCACGGAGTACCACGCTCGTGTCACTCCCCAGTGCCCCATCCCAGTCCCGCCGGGTGCTCCCCCTGCTCTCACCCCCTTGGAGGCTACTCTTTCCCCCTTTGAACGGCTGGTTCTGACCCATCTGCCCAGAGTAGGGGTACAAGGGAAACGTGGAAGGGTGCAGCCTCTTATTCTCCCTCCTCACAGCGAGCCCTGCCTGGAGCTCCTCTTAGAGGCTCGGCAAGGGGTAGGTGTGGACCCCGCTAACCCATACATGTTTGCCCGGCCGTACCACTCCCCAGCCACCCCCCTTCGAGGTACTGAACTCCTGCGTAGCTTAGCCCGCTCCAGTGGAATCCATAACCCTCGCACACTGACCCAGACTCGAGTGCGGAGGCAGGTAGGCATCCTCACCCAGCTTCTGCTCCTGGGAGAGGGGGAGGAGCCAGGACAGGTGGGTGGCGGTGCTGTGGAAAGGTTAGAGCAATTCCTGGAAAGAGAGTATCATGTGATGCAGAGCTGTGCCGACATTGGTCAAGATGCAGGGCTGATGGGCAGAGTTGGGCGAGTGGTGCTTTGTGGAGAGCGAGACGGAGTTCTCTTCAGAGGAATGAGTCTAAACCACATCTGTCTGGAGCTAGATGGTGAGTTGGCAGTGACTTTGGGCCTGTTGCAATAATTACGACTGCACAGTTCCCCATAAATTTTGTTCAAACTGTGGTGTTACAAGTATATGAATCTCTCTCTCTCTCTCTCTCTCTCTCTCTCTCTCTCTCTCTCTCTCTCTCTCTCTCTCTCTCTCTCTCTCTCTCTCTCTCTATTATATGTGTAGATATATATATCTACACATATAAAAATTCTACAACATTATATTCTCTCATAATTTGTTACATATTTAGAGTAAAGAGTGTGATTTTATTATGTCATGTATAGTCACGCTGTTTTTAGACAATTTTTGCCAAATTTTCTCCTCTATTAATGGGAAACACTGCACTATATCAACTTATCAGTCAATATATTGGGCTTAACAATACTTTTGGTCTCAGTGTTTATCCACTGTACATTTTATTTGCACTAGTGTATATTTCTTTCTTATTTTTATTTATTTTTGTTATAAATTTGTGCTGCGTAGGGTAGACTGATATATCTATGACTTGTGTTTTTCATTGTGCCATTTTATTATTGCAGATCATATTTATCTTTACAATATTGTAGGGTTTACTCAAATGGTCCTCAATATTATTGATCATTGCATTGCACTTCAAACATTTTTATTGGGACATGCAGACTTTTTTGATTTTTGCTCTGTTCACTATGCTGTCAAAATAAAGTATTTGTCTACTATTTTGCAGTAATGTCAGAGAACTCTGCCGACTCATATTCAGAGGGAGAGTCAGATGGAGAGACTGTGAATGAGAAAAGTGACGCTTCAGGTGCAGCTCCGTTACAGACCCAGGCCTCTGCTCTGCTGAATGTGAAAAAGACCAAGAACAATGGACGCACCAAAAAGCCCAAGAACACACAAGCACTTCATTCACTATCTACTTTGCTTGTTCCTCTTCTACCTGCCAATCGCAGGGGCTTAGGTAGCTACCTATTTTTTTTTTTTTTTTTTTTTTTTTGTACAGAACATCTTTGCTGTGCAGCTGTGGCTCCTAAACATTTCACACTAAGTAGCACCTTAGAAACTATTCGGCCTTCCGAGTCCCACTTAGACCAAAACTAGGAGTAACCTACTAACTAGTTCTAAACAACTCAATTAAAAGTGGACAAAAATGTGGATTAGGAATAGATTTTAACTTGAAGAATTTTGCATACCACCAGTGGTATGTGTGGACCAGGGAACCACTACAGTCATTCATTCCTAACCTGGGAGAGCCTGAAGATTCTCAGGGGATCTCAGGAATTCTCAGGAATTTAGGAGCAATATGACAATATAAAATGACTTGTGATCTGACCTTGTGACAGTTTTCCAATATGGGGAGAATGTTACATCATGATACTCTAGCACAGACTTTGTACTTCTGCACACCCACTCATCATATTGGTCAGCCTCATGGTGTGGGACAGACAGGCAGCTGATTACTGAACTCTCCCATGCAGCCGATAGCTTCAATTTCCTATTAAGGCAAGTGTTATTACTCGGCTCAAATGTCATCTCCTCTACCCTAGTGCAAATCTGAACACAGATTTAAATATTTCTTTATGTCGTTTATAGTGAAGTTGTGTTAGATGCTTTACCCACTTTGCCTCCACTGTGTCCATAGTGGAGCTTGTAATGATTGTAGTTATAAAAGCTTAATTACTTGAATAAAGTTTGTAGTTATAGTAGTCCTTACTGATGGTGCTGTTGGCTGTCATAGGAAAGCGTGGTGTCTTGAAGCGTCCCTGGTCTGAGGCTGAGCGAGCAGCGGTGGAGGAGCATCTGAACCAAAACATCACTGAGCTTCGAGTTCCTGCCAAAGCGGACTGTGAGCGCTGCCTGCAGAACAGTCCACTGCTGGTCAACAACCACCGTGACTGGAGAGCTGTCAAGTTCTACTGCCACAACCGCATCCAGCTGCTAAAGAAGATCCAGAGACGAGAGAGCCAGCCCCTGTTGTGTGCTGAAGAGCAGCCAATAGATAATTTTCATTAGAGGGATCAGGAAAAGGCAAAGGCATGTTTTGTGCTCAAAATTCTCAATGTAAAATGTTTTAGGCCTTTTGTCTTATGTGGGTGATGTCACATTTAACGTTTTTCATAATGAAAAGAGTATTTGCTCATTATTTAGAGTATGTTCATCATGTTTAATGAAAGTATACTTGTGTTTTGTTCAAACACCCGTACAGTACTGTTACATACGTACACACCAGTGTTGCTCTGCTAGACGATAGACTGTGTAGATAGTTCCATTTGTGTACAGATGTAAATAGTGTTTCAGAGAAAAGAAATATACTGTATGAAAGGACTTTGTTGTTGTTGGGTTTTTTTTTGTAAATTTTATTATAAAAAAGTGATGATCATTTTGTGTTATCTTTTATTTAATATCTATTTATTTTGAATTCACAATACAAATGTCCTAATGTATAATATGTTTTATATACTAAAATACTACATTTAATAGCAATTCATATATTTCGTTGTCTCCATGATATTATACATACCAAGCAGACTTGCTACTCTTGGTTTTGTTGTTGCAAGACCTGCTTGAAGATATACTGTGCTGTGGCAGTAATTATGTAAAATGTGCAGTTTGCAGAATGGAAAATACAGTATTGAATTCACCTCATAAAAATCTAACATTGACTTGGAAAAGGTCATTGTAAGTTCCTCTTTGCACAGAAGATGGCAGTAGAGTCACGTCACATCCACGTTATGGTCCATTTGGTGGAAACATAATGATCTATCAGACATCAGATGATATAACTTGTACAGGCCACAACAATCGGAACATGAACCATTGCGCACACTGAGAATATGATTTGAGTTGGGTCACAAGTCAACATTGAATACTTGGACATTTGTGTTGGCAGAGGATTGTATGTCAGATGCGCGGGCAAAGTAGCCTGGCTTAGCAGTGTCTAAAACACTACAGACACAGAGGAAGTGTCAGCAGACACCTCCAGTTTCTCTCTCTAAAACCTTCAAATCAGGCTAGAAATCTAGGAGTAATAATAAACTCAGACTTTAACTTTAACAGCCATCTGCAGCTTTTTACCATCTAAAAACATTGCAAAAAATCAGAGGTGTACTGTCTAAACCAGACTTGGAGAGACTTGTCCATGCATTTGTCCCCAGTAGATTAGACTACTGTAACGGCCTGCTCACTGGCCTCTCCAAACAAGCCTTAAGACAGAACAGTACATCCAGAATGCTGCTGCTGCTGCTTGGGACCTGACTAGAACCAGGAAGTAGGAGCACATAAGTCCTGTGCTCAGGTCTCTGCACTGGCTCCTGTGGCTCAGAAAATAGACTTTAAAATAGCTCTCTCCATGGCCTAGCACCAAAGTACATCTCCCACATGTTAGTGCCATATAAACCAACTCACACTCTGAGGACTTCAGGGACCGGCCTCCTGCTGGTGCCCAGAGTCAGGACTAAACATGGGGAATCAGCGTTTGAGTTTTATGCAGCTAAAACCTGGAACAATCTTCCTGAAGATGTGAGACAGGCCTCTAGTTTGACCATGTTTAAATCCAGGCTCCAAACGGTTCTGTTTAGCTGTGCACATCACTGAAAGGTTTTTATTCTGCACTCTTCTCGTTTAATGTTAATTTTATGATGATTATTTATGTTTTGATTAATTGGTATTGTGATTTTAATATCTTTCTTATTGTTTAAAGCACTTTGTGTACAAATTGTGCTTTACAAATACACACATTTAATTACATTATAGGCAGGTGGCCTATTTGACTTAGAGGTTCATATATTTTACTTTTGCATAGAATGAAAGGTGCTCTAGCTTTACTCAGAGTTTACATTTAGTTAGTTTATTAAGTAAATGTCACACAGTGAGGAAAACTCCTGGTTTTGTGTGTGGAGTCTACCTTATAGACTCCTCTAGTCATGGCCCTATGGGCAAGCCCACTGACTTACAGGGATTTTAAAACAGTAACCACTAAATAAATAATTAAAAGTACATTTAAACAAACCTCATAAGCATCTGAGGACCCGCTGGAGCCCTCTGGATTTTTATTTATTTATTTTTTTAAATTTTTGTTCACCATCTGATGAAAGGGAGCTGTGAAGCTCACGGGCATGTGGAGTATGAAGGGAAAGCTGTAGCCCGCTTATTTTCAGTCAAATCAACCATTCTGGGAAGAATCTGCACTAGTTTGTCCCCCAAAGTCACAAATAAAAAATAACACCTAAAATAAAAAATGTAATAGAACTTTTATATGAATTCCATGTGGACTTTTTTAAACTCTCATTTTAGTGGCATATGCTACAGCTTTGACAAGGGATTGTCAGGACTCAAATAATCTATCTACTATCTACCAGACAGTCCCCTCAGACACCAGCTATACCTGTCCTTATATTTACTCCAAAAATTCTAGGGATTTTACATCTGACGTTTCTCAGAAGAACTTGTTCCCACTTATAATTTGAGTAAATCAAACAGACATCAAAACTACCAAGCCTCAGCTTCACAAAGAGCCCAACCATTTGTATGTACTCCAAAGGCTTCAGACACAGATTCAGTTTGAATTGGGGGTCATTTAATTTTTAGGGAAAAAAAGGCTGGATTTGTAAAACATAGCCCAAAAAATAAAATGGTACATATGGCTAGGCTGCATCAAGACCACTTTTCTCACGGCTGTTGTGAAGGTGAACAAAAAAAAAACACACAACAATGTTAAAATTCTATTTCATAGTGTCCTGGCGTGAAATCCACTTTATCTGTCAATCAAAGTCTAAGGAAAACACTAAAAATCATTGATTTCAACCAAACATTTTAGTGGAACATCTCAGTGTGACAAACACAAAAATGTGTTCTTATACCACTGCTCCTGTCATGGAGGTCCAAAGGTAAAGTAAGAGTTATCTTTGCAGTCAAGACCACAGAGGAAATCTGTGATGTAGAACAGCTGGAGGGGCTTTGTCCTATTACTATATAGAATAATGAATTGCGATTTCTGTTCTTTTGAGAATCCATCTTCTCCATTTGAGATGCATTGAAGATGTCTTTACAATAGTGGAATTTTGCATTATAAAATGTGTAAGATGTGAAAATATGTTGAAGAAATATTTTCATGGCTAACATGTGATTATTTTTAATAGTCTGATATACTGTATGCATTTCTCATATAAATACATATACATAATATGAGGCTACTTCACATAAACTAGCCCACACATTCTGAAGAATACTTAATACTTAAACATGTATACTGTACAATGTTTTTCTGGCTTATATATATATATATATATATATATATATATATATATATATATATATATATATATATATATATATATATATATATATATATATATATATATATATATACATACATATATATATACACACACACACACATATAGGCGAGGCAAGGCAAGTTTATTTGTATAGCACAATTCATACACAAGGTAATTCAAAGTGCTTTACAGAATAAGAAAGACATTAAAATCACACAAATCAAAATAAATAATCACAAATAGTCATCATAAAACAGAAGACTGCAGAAAAAAAACTTTATAAAAACAACTTTCAGCCATATGCACAGCTAAACAGAACTGTTTTGAGCCTGAATTTAAACATTGTCAAAGTTGAGGCCTGTCTCACATCTTCAGGAAGATGGTTCCAGGTTTTAGCTGCATAAAACTGAAACGCTGATTCCCCAGGCATAGTCCTGATTCCAGCAGGAGGCCAGTCCCTGAAGTCCTCAGAGTCCAAGATGGTTCATATGGCACTAACATGTTGGAGATGCACTTTGGACCTAGGCCAGGGAGAGAATTGTACACAAGCAGAGCTACTTTAAAGTTTATTCTTTGAGTTACAGGAATCCAGCGCATAGACTTGAGCACAGAACATGTGCTCGTACTTCCTGGTTCTGGTCAGGACCCAAGCAGCAGCGTTCTGGATGTACTGCAGCTGTCTTAAGGCTTGTTTGGAGAGGCCAGTGAGCAGGCCGTTACAGTAGTCTAACCTACTGGAGACAAATGCATTGATAAGTCTCTCTAAGTCTGGTTTTGACAGTAAACCTTTGATTTTTTTCAATGTTTTTTGTTTGGCAAAAAGCTATTAATTTGATGTGGCTGTTAAAGTTCAAGTCTGAATCCATTTTTACCCCTAAATTTCTAGCCTGATTTGAAGGTTTTAGAGAGAGAGACTGGAGGTGACTGCTGACACTTTCTCTATGTTTCTGTGGGCCAAAGACTATGACTTCGGTCTTGTCTGAGTTTAGCTTAAGAAAGTTGTTTTGCATCCACACACTGATCTGTCGGATGCAGTGGCAGAGTGAATCCACTGGTCCATATTCACCTGCTGCCAGTGAGACATAGATTTGAGTGTCATCTGCAGAGTTGTAGTAGGACACATTATTGCTGTGTATTAACTGACCTAACGGCAGCATGAAGAAATTAAACAACAGGGGTCCCTGAATTGACCCCTGGGCACCCCACAGCTCAGGGTCATTTTATCTGAGACACATTTTCCAATTTCAACAAAGAACTCTCTGTTTTCTAAATAGGACTTGAACCAATTTAGTGCTGTACCAGAGATGCCCACCCAGATCCCATGATCCACAGTGTTAAAGGCAGCACTCAGCTCTATAAGGATGCTTGCATCAGTGTTCAGGCGGTTGTCATTTGTCACCTTGATAAGAGCCGTCTCAGTGCTGTGGTGGAGTCTAAAACCTGACTGGAAAACATCAAAGGAGTTGTTAATTTGGAGAAAGTTAATAAGCTGTTGGTAAACTACTTTTTCAAGGACTTTGCCTAAAAATGGGAGATTTAAGATTGGTCGGTAATTGGTCAATATTGTGGCATCAAGACTGCTCTTCTTTAGGAGAGGCTTGATAACCGCAGTTTTCAAAACTCTTGGGAATGTTTCAGATTGAAATTACATATTAACTATTCAAGCGAGTGGTGATAGCAAACTGTTGAGCACAGACTTTAGAAATTTAGTGGGTAACACATCGAGGCAGCACGTAGATGAACTCAGTGACGATCTCTTGGACAGTTTTATCAGTTACAAGTGCAAAGTGAGTCAGCTCTAAGTGTCTAGGTGGCTGCAGGGTTGTTATTTGTGTCGTGGAATTGATGGCATTTTTAATGCCCTGAACCTTGTCATTAAAGAACACTGCAAACTCATTGCACTTAGATGTGGAAATTAGTTCTAATGGCAGCGGAGCTGGAGGGTTTGTTAATCTGTTTACTGTTGCAAACAGGACACAAGAGTTGTTACTGCAACTTTTAATAATGTCAGAAAAATACCTCTCCCTTGTTCTACATAAAGTGTGGTTGTACATGTACACCGTTTCTCTGTAAATCTCTTAATGAACCTGGAGCTTTGACTTGCACTGTTCCCGCTCGGTCCTCCGGCACTCTCTGTTCTGCGCCCTGACCAAGTCATCATTCCTCCATGGCGTTTTCTGCTTATCTTTAACCATTTTAACCTTCATCGGGGCAATGGTGTCCAGAACATTCAAAACACTCAAAGTCACAGAGTTCAGCAAATCATCAACATTAGAACATGAGGCATTTTCAAAGTGTATTATTTCCATGAACAGTGCACCTGTTTTATCATTTATGTGTCTCGTTTGAACAACTGCAGGACCAGCCGCTGGTTTGGGAATAACACACAGGTCAAAAAAGACACAGAAATGATCAGACAGAGCAACATCCACCACATTGGCATTTGAAATATTTACTGTTTTTGTAATGAGCAGGTCCAGAGAGTGTCCTCTGTTGTGGGTGGACTCGCTGACATGCTGAGTCAGACCAAAGGTTTCAAGGACAGAGCAGAGCTCTTTAGCGTTTCTGTCAAACACATTATCCACATGTAAATTAAAACCTGTAATGACTAAACCATCAAAGCCTGTGCATATGACTGAAAGCATCTCAGAGGGCAATTTGGGTGAGGAACCAGGTGAGGGCTGAGGAGGTGGTGTAGGGGGGTACAGGGAAGAGTTCAGCATAGTTGATGCCAGAACTCTTGACTGCTATATTTGGAGTGAGGGGAGCCATCTTGATTCCTGATCTGATGAGGCTTTCTAGATGGTTGGGAAGGGCCATGGGTGAAGGTGGGGAGGAAAAGGAGAGTGAGGAGTCCCTAGAGGGAGTAGATGTAGCAAAGGGGACCCAGGGCTGGTCTGTGGGCAGGGGAGGTGATGGGTGTGCTGCTGGGACTGAAACCTCTGCTGGAGCTGTCACAGACAGGTTCAAGACCTGTATGGTATGGTATGATATTCTTTTATTTGGACAGGGACAGTGCACAACATTACATTGACCTTAAAAGACAGGAAAGATGTATGGTGCCAGGTTATAGCAAAGATACTAATTTCCACCCGTAGTCCCTGGACAGGCTGATGCTAAGTAAGAACAGTTTGCTGTAGATGGATGAAAGACCTGTAGACATATGGTACACAATGGTAAAAAAAACAAAAAAACATTCAGTTCACACACACATATACACAACCAAACCAAATTATTCATACACATAATTAACCAATTTCAGATATAGAAATACTCTTTCTTTCATACACATTCACTGATGGGTGCGAACTTGCATTGACATTAGCCATTTCTTTGTCACATGTGCAAACTGCATGTTATAATCTCATTTGGCAAACTATTCTACAGACTCATGGCTACAATAGAGAAAGACAATTTTGCGTAAGAGGTCTTACATTTTGGAATGCTGCACTCTCCTCTAGAGGTCGCCCTAGTGACTCGAGTTGTTTTTTTCTAAGCTCTGTGAGACAAACCTTCTTAGGGGAGGACCAGCAATACCATTAATAATTTTAAATAGTAAACAGATGTTTGCATATGTTAGCAGTCTGTGTAAACCCTCAGTCGTCCAGGTCTGATCCACAGCACAAGACGAAGTTCAAATCTGTCAACTGGACAAATCGTTGTAGGAGTGAAGACGTTTCGCTGCTCAGTTGACAGATTTGAACTTCGTCTTGTGCTATATATTAGCAGATTATTGAAGTTTAGAAAACCACACTTGGAGAGGATCTGGCAGTGGTGATACTGTCTGAGTTTTTTGTCATGAATCTTTACTGTGTGTTTATACAGTGATTACAGAGGCTTTAAGGTTGTTTTGCAAGCCTGCGACCAGCTTATTATGCAGTACAAAAAACGTGACAAGATCACAGAATCTAAATACATGTGTGATGCCTCAGTTGTAAGAGACCCTCGTATGTACCTAAAATTTGTCAGATTGAATTTCAGGGAGTTACTTTTTTTTTTTTTTACATGATTCTTAAAGGTTAAATTTGAGTCAAGAGTAATGCCTAAGTAAAATGGTTGACATTTTTAATCTTTTTGTCATTAATATATCTGGATAATCTGAATATTTATGCCTGTTTGTAAAATACATTGCAACTGTCTTTTCTAGATTTAAAGTGAGACAGGAATTCTGTAGCCAGGCAGCAATGATCTGCAGTTCCCCTGTTAATCTCATGGCCACTTCTCCAGAGTTTTTACCATGAGTGAACATGACTGTATCGTCCGTATACATGATGATATTTGTATTGCACACTGAGGGGAGATCATTGATGTACATACTGAAAAGCAAAGGCCCTAATATGGAGCCCTGCGGAACTCCCATGGTGCAGTCTTTAATGGGGGACAGTGTGTGATTTAACACACTGTTTCCTGTCACTCAGGTATGATGTAATCCAATTTACTGTTTGATTAGACAGTCCAAAATTTGATTTCTTTCTTTTTCTTTTTCTTTTCTTTCTTTTCTTTAATAGGATACTATGAGAGACAGTATCAAAGGCCTTTAGGTCGAGGAAGACCGCTCCTACTACCCCTCCTTGGTCTAAATTTGAATTCATTTCTTCAAGGAAGTAGGAACAAGCTGTCTCTGTTGAGTATTTTTTCCTGAAACCAAATTGCAAAGGATTTAAAAAATGCTTTGGTTTCGAGATGTTCTATTAACTGTTTTGCTACAGCCTTTTCATAGACCTTAGAGATGGCAGGGAGGATGGTTATGGGCTGATAATTACTGATCTCTCGTTTGTCTCCTGACTTAAATACTGGTGTTACGATGCCAATTTTTAATGCATCGGGAAATATACTATAATTTATTGACTGATTTATTAATTTTGTTAGGGCTGGGATCAGGCTTTCTTGATGGCTTTTTAGAAATGCACTATCCAATCCATACAGGTCTTTTGCTTTGCTGTTATTTAATTTTCCCAAAAATATCTTCCACTTTTGCATCATTAACAGATGTTAAACTAAAGCCTGATTCATCAGAGACTAAGTTATGGGAAACACAGAATGTTGGAAACAACTGGGCCAGCCTCTGAACAAAATTTAAAAAATATTCATTAAAATTTATAGCTAAGATTACACTATGATTTTGAATTTTATCATCCATGTAATTGTATTTTATGGTTGGTTTTATTTCCTTTTCCAAGAAGTTTGTCAGTGTTTTTCCACAACAATTTGCTACTTCCTTTTCCTGTGATGAGAGCTCTGGGGGAAGTGATGCTGGAGATGGACCTTTCACTTGGGAGGGTGGTAGTGCTGCTGAATCCCTCGCTGGGGGAGATGGTTGTGCTGCTGGTGATGACTCCTTTACTGGGGGAGGTGGTTGTGGTAGTTGTAGTAGTTGTGGTGGTGGTGCTGCTGGTGGTGCTGACACATTGGCTCGGTCTCTGGCTGGCGCAGCAGAAATTCTTCTCTCATTCCTCTTTTCTCTCACTGGCCCAGGACCCTGTCCAGGCCGGTGCCTCAGAGCGTGGAGGAGGTTATCCGTCAGCACTCTCACTCCACCTCTGCTCAGGTGTGGGCCATTTCCCTTGAACAGCTCCTCTCGTTTCCAGAAGAGATCAAAGTTCTCACTAGTATGAAAGTGGTGTCTGCGTGAATGATTGGTGTTGGTTGGAGGGGCTAATGGCGCAGATTAGAGGTAAGATCGGGCCTAAAAAATCCAGCCCAACCCGATCCGGCCCGCGGGTATTAAAGCCCGACCCGGCCCGAGCCCGACCAATTAACTTGATTTGCAGGCCCAAGCCCGAAGCAAACCCAAAATTTCATATTTTATCATATTCTTGTCTGTGATGGCCTGCTTAGCGCGAAGAGGAGCGTTTTTTTGAAACAAATGATAATATAGATGTTTGACGATCATCAATTTTGCCAGTACAGCTGTTTAAATGCTGCTCAGCGTCGAGGTGCCAGTCTTTTTGCTCTCGTATGAAAGCAAAGTACCACATTGACACATTCAGCGAAGCCAACGCAAGTTTCTGTAGCATTTTCAACAATCAATTTGAAGCTTTTCCACACCTCACTCTGACCGGTGCGTGTTTGTCTTTTCAGTTCTCCTGTCTTTAGTTTATCCTTAACTTCTTGCTCCTCCATATTGGGGATACCAGGTCAAAATAGATGCGGACTCGCGGAGGGGAAGATTATTAAGAGGGCGGCGTTCACGTGCGCAGAGCAGCTCTGGCTCTGCGGCTCCTGTTTAGTAGTTAAATAGCAATTACATTACAGCGTCTTCTCTGTTTTATCCAAATTATTTATTTTAAAACAAGTATTCCTTAGTTTAGTATCCACACATCGTTTTAGTATACATTTTTATAAACATATTTATTTTTAAAAAAGTCAGCGAGCGAGAAGCCCGGCCCGACCCGACCCGAAGCGATGATTGACATTTTAGGCCCGAGACCCGGATCGGGCTCGGGCTTAAGATCTTACCTCTACTGCATGGAACCAGAGATTTTTTATTTTATTATTTCATTGTAGTAATAGTAGTAGTAGTAGTTGTCAGTAATAGTATTATTTCAGTGTTTCTTTCCAAGACAGCACCTGATAATCTGCCAAGCTTGCACAGCCTCTCTACAATTTGTCAAACAATGATATTGGCAACATTGGGTATGATTTATGAGAGCCACACGTGAAGCTAAGGACTCAAGAGAAAAAAATAAATAAATTAATGAAAAAAACAGTTCAGTTGTACAGTTCAGCTTGGTGCAGATGCACAGAGCAGAGAACACACACACTGCTTTGAATAAAGTTGCACTTACTTCTTTTTTAATTGCAATAGTATGTTATTTTGACCACTCATGTATAGACTGTGAGCTAAATAATACAAAATAATTAATCCAGCACTAGAAGTAATAAGATTTCCCTTCTCTGTACGCTTTAAAGTTTACTCTTATCCTTTGCCTGATATAATAGGGCCAATATTTAGAGAAATGAGGCCCTGCTGAGAACAGCTTTAGTCCAATTATAAGTGATGAGTTTGTTGACAGATCTATGCACTCCCTGAAAACCGTTCTTATAATAATGTAACTCCCTTATAATAATGTAACTCTCTTAAAAACAAAGGCTGCTCCATGTAACAATGAAGAACTGTGCTTACTCAAGCAAAAGGTCTGAAAATTAGAGAAGCCACTTCCACTCAGAGCAATCCCTAAAGACATGGAAAACCTGCCTATTGACTTATAAGAAGGCTCTGTGGAAGGCCCAAACCAGATATTATTTCAATTTAATAGAAGTAAACAAAAACAACGGCAGATTTCTGGCAGTTGAACCCTCAATCCCTGCTATGCTTAGCTGCAATGACTTTCTTCAATTTTTAAAGAACAAAATCACAACCATTAGAGATAAATCAAATGATATTACTTCTACAGTTAGTACTGATCAAGCCCAGGCTGTAAAACTAGTGTCACACATAAATCCACCACTGATACTAGACAGGTTTACTGCTGTCGCCCAAGCAGAGAGAACTTCAGCCGTCACATCTTCAAAGACATCAGCTTGTATGTTATTCCAGACCCCTCTAAGAAATCCTCCGTTTACTTATTGATCCTGTAATACCTCATTAGAAAATGGCTATGTCCCTCTGTCCTTCAAATATGGAGTGATTCTACCGCTTCTGAAAAAACAGTTAAACAGTTTTGTCACCACCTGCAGGCTAACAACTTATTTGAAGCTTTTCAATCAGGATTCAGAGCTCACCATAGCACAGAAACTGCGCTACTTAAAGTCACAAATGACCTGTTATTACATGCATGGTCTCAGCCTGGTTCTGTTGGACCTCAGTGCAAAATTGTACTGCAGAGGTTAGAATGTGACATATGTGTCAGAGGGGCAGCCATCAGCTGGTTTAAATCCTATTTATCAGATAGGTTCTGGTTTGTTAATGTAAACCAGAGTTACTTGCCATGTGCTGAGGTAACCCACAGTGTGCCTTAGGGTTCTGTACTTCATCCAGTCCTGTTCACACTATATGGTGCCTTTAGGTAATATCAGAAAACATGCATTAACTTCCACTGCTATACTGAAGACATGCTGTACTTATCAGTGAAACCAGATAAGACTGGCTAGGTAGACAGACTTAGTGCTTGCATGAAGAACATAAAAACCTGGATGACACTCAAAATGCGGGGCTGGTGGTTCCTAGAGTGTTTAAAAGCATAGTAGGAGGGAGAGCTTTCACTTACCAAGCTCCTGTGCTATGGAATCAGTTCCCTGCCTATGTTAAAGAGGCCGCCACAGTCTCTATATTTAAGACCAGGCTTAAAATATTCCGCTTTAAATTAGCTTATGGCCAAGACTGTTAGAAGCAGAAATAAAACCCAGTTTTAGCTAAGTTGCATTAGGAGCATCTATGCTGGGGGAAGTATGAGCACTATCCTCTGAGCACTAGTTTCTCTTTCCTCCTATTTTACCTGTCAACAACATTCACTATTCAGTTCACCTGGAGTCTATTCATAGCTATTCACAAGTTGTTTTCTGTACCACTCCGCTCCGGAGAGTGCAACTGTTTCAGATGCCCTCTCACTGACAGCCCGGTAATTACTGGACCATATGTCCAACCTTTAATCATTTCTTAGTTAGGGCAAGCTGAATATCTACACTTAGGCCTGCAGGACAATGTCCTCCTTTTAATGCATTTAGACACTATATATATATATATATATATATATATATATATATATATATATATATATATATATATATATATATATATATATATATATATATATATATATATATATATGTATGTATGTATATATATATATATATATATATATATATATATATATATATATATATATATACATACATATACATACATATATATATACATATATATATATATACATATATATACATATATATAGCATACACATATACACAATATAGGGCACACACAGGATAAGAAGAAAAAAAAAATTTGGGAGAAAGGGGAAAATAGAACAATAGATCAGCAGCGGTGATGGTGATGGACGGGAGGTGCGCCTGGGTGCTCGTTGTCCCTTTCTGGGTGCGGCGGCTGTCCCTGTGTGGTCCTCTGGAGGATTCCTGGGTGCTGGTGGTGGTCCGTTTTTGCACTCTGAGTCTGGCCGGTTTGCTTCCGTCGTGTCGCCTATGGCGGGTCCTGGGGGTGTTCGACTCGGGTACGCTGGCTGCCCTTTCGGCTGTCCGGTGCATGGATGGGGGGGCGGGTGGACGTCAGTGCGGGCTTGGCCTCCTCGGCAGAGGTTGTAGGCAATGGGAGGAGAGTGGTGATGGTGGTGGGGAGGGGACGCTGGTGCAGATGGGGGAGATGGAGAGTCGCGAGGAGGGAGGGTTTGGGGAGGGGAAGGAGGGAGGGAAACGGGAGTATGTGCCCTGTCTAGGCTACCCCACTTTGTGGGACACAGCCCTGGTATATAGATATAGATATCCATCCTATGCCCTGAACCTGTTCTATGGAACCAGATCAAGGCATCTGCTGTGCAGGATGGTGTCTGTTTGGTGTTTCATAAGCATGCACTGCTATGTCAGAAGTAAGGAGCAGTATTTTTTATTTATTTTATTTAACCTTTATTTAACCAGGAAAAGTCCCATTGAGACTCAAAGGTCTCTTTTCCAAGGGAGTCCTGGCTCCAACACACATCAATAATCAATAAAAACACAGCGCACAAACTCAATTAAAAACAGTGACATACCATTGACTGCATTTCCAGGTCATCAAGAAGAGAATTAAAATGAGGCATTGACACAAGGGTTTGAATTTTAAAAGCTCTCTGTAAAAAATTCCAGTCTGTTGGTGCACAATATTGGAAAGACATTTTTCCCTTCTCTGTTCTAACACTGGGAACAGTTAGTGTGTAGACATCCTGAGAACGCAAATTATGATGTCCTTCAGTCCTGTGCAGATACACACTCAAATATGAAGGAAGGAGACCAATAAGTCCTTTGTAGACGAACCTATACCAGTGTGTAAGGCGCCGGGTCACTAAAGCAGGCCAACCAACACGAGAGTACAGTTCACAGTGGTGGGTTCGTGCACTACAATTTGTTATGAAGCGCAAAGAGGCATGGAACACAGAGTCCAAAGAGCGTAAAGCTTGCGCTGTGGCGTGCATATACAACAGGTCCCCATAGTCCAACACAGGGAGGAATGTTGCAGCAACAAGTCTCTTCCTGGCATTAAAAGAAAAAGACAACTTGTTTCTGAAATAAAAACTTAACTTCAGACGCAACTTTTTGACAAGAGAGTCAATATGAGATTTAAAACACAATTCATCATCAATTATAACACCCAAGTATTTAAAAGTATTTACAACTTCAATAATTGAGCCGTCTGGTGTAACAACTAGAGGAACATTTGGTTTAGTCTTACTTCTAGAGAACAACATCAACTTGGTTTTGTTTGCATTAAGAGAGAGCTTCAATTCAGAAAAACTGTTGCAAACGACATTAAATGCATTTTGCAGATTAGCAGTGGCTTCAGTGAGTGAAGATGCAAAAGAATAGATAATCATGTCATCAGCATAAAAATGACAGTCTGCATCTTTTACATTCTGTCCCACATCATTTATATAGATAGTGAACAGAAGTGGGCCTAGTATAGACCCCTGTGGCACACCTCGAATAATTGGCAGATCATCTGAACACTGATTGTCACATTTAACCTTTTGAGATCTGTCACAAAGGTAATTTGAAATCCAACTAATTGCTTGTTCTGAGAGCCCTGTACTCACAAGTCTTTGCTTTAGTATTTGGTGATCTACTGAGTCAAACGCCTTAGATAGATCAATGAAGATGGAAGCACAATTTTGCTTTCTATCAAGCGAAGATGAAATATCATTCACAACCTTCAGTGCCGCTGTCATAGTACTATGCTTTTTCCTGTATCCTGACTGAAATTTAGAGAGAATTTCATGATCCTCCAAGTATAATTTTAGTTGTCTGTTTATCAGCCTTTCTAAAACCTTAGAAAGAATTGACAATTTTGAAATTGGTCTATAATTACTCAAGACACTTTGGTCACCTCCTTTGAAAAGTGGAAAAACAAAGGCAGATTTCCAAATTTTAGGAATTTCTGATGTTGACAAGGTCAGATTGAAGATGTGAGTGAGCGGCTCTGCTATAAAATCAGCTGCCGTTTTCAAAAAATAGGGATCCAAAAGATCTGGACCATGTGACTTTTTCGTGTCAAGACATCTGAGCTCTCTAAATACCTCCTCAAATGTGAAAGGCTGAAAATTGAAAGAGGAAGGCCTGGGGGCTAAAAGAGAGTTGTCAACGTTTATCACTTTATCATCTGAATTTTTTGATGTCCCAGAAGCTATAAAGTATTTGTTAAAAACATTTAGCATTTCCTGTTTGTCTCGAACAATAGTTGATTCGTTTACAACAAATGTAGGCAAGGATTGACTTTTATCACTTGCAGAAAGAGATTTGATTGTTTTCCAAAAACGTTTTGGATCATTTAGGCTATCAGTAGTATTTGATAAGTAATATTCTGCCTTGGCTCTCTTTATTAAGTAGGAACATTTGTTTCTCAACCTTCTAAAGGCAAGCCAGTCATCACTAAGACTAGACTTTCTTGCTTTTGCCCAGGCTTTGTTGTGTTGATTAATGATGTTTGAGTGTTCAGAGGAGAACCATGGGTTGTCTCTCCCTTTTATTCTGAATTTCTTGAATGGAGCATGCAAGTTTACAACATTGCTAAACATTTCGTAAAAAAGTAATTCCAAGCTAATTCAACATCTGGAATTAGACAAACGCGATCCCAAGTACAATTTCTTAAATCAAGAAAAAAACCTTGCTCCGTGAAATGCTTGAAATCTCTCTTTATGATAACGCGAGATTTTCTTTGAATGAATTTTGTATTCCTAACTGCTACCACAATACAATGATCGCTCAAGTCATTGCAGAACACTCCTGTTGCAGTGTATTTATGGGGAGTATTGGTCAAGATAAGATCAATCAAGGTAGATTTATCATAGCATTTTGGATTTGGACGAGTGGGGGAAGTAATAAGCTGAGTCAAGTTAAGAAAATCACATACAAATTTAAATTCATCAGATATTGGGCTGAGCCAATCCCAGTTTAAATCTCCCACAACAACCAATTCATTGTTATTTAGCTCAAGCAAAAGTTGCTTTAAAGATTCTAATGTACTGGGGGGAGCAGATGGTGGCCTATAGCACCCTGCTACGTTTAAACAGATACCATTAGAAATCTCAATTTTTAGTGCTAAGAAATCTAGTTGTTAAGGAAGAGATGTAGTATTGCATACTTCCACATGTAAAGATGATTTAACATAAGCTGCTACTCCACCACCTCTCCCAGACGCTCGATCACAACGATATACATTAAAGTCACTGATAGAAATATCCTTATCAGTTACAGATTTCTTAAGCCATGTTTCAGATATAATAATAATGTCAGCTGCTGTTGAACGAACCCAAATTTTAACAAAATCCATTTTGGGTAGCAAGCTGCGCACATTAAGATGAATAATTTTAAGCCCTGAATTTGATTTAAATTCTGATGGCATCTGGAGTTCAGGGCCTGGGTTTGGCTGTATATTTCCAGATATTAGAAGGAGTAAAAGAATCAAAAATCTTTGCTTTTGAATATTTTGCTTCTGGGACAAGTCATTTTTAGTCAAAAATTTTGATATGTAAAACACATTTTCACCCATTATGAAGTAGTTCTTTAAAATTAACAAGCACAAAAGATTTTTCATTCTGAATTTGAAGACCTGGGAATGCAGTTGTGCACTGATGTACAAATTTGAACTATGTTCAAGGGGATTTAGGTTACCAATCATATAAAAGCGTAAAGTAGGTTTTGAATCTATGTTATTTGAAAGTGTACTCATAATTGTGCCCCTTTCAAATAGTTCATGGTTAAAAACAAGTATTAAAAACAAAATCATCAAAGACTTTGTAATAATTTTTACAGTCAGAATAGGACAAACAGATTAAATTAAAAAGATAACCTGGGTTAGTCAAGGTCCAGTCCAGGCTGATGGTGTTATACAGTGTGAGAATAAACATCAAAAGTGTCAAAAGTAATTGATATCAAGTAATCAAATCTCCTTCTGGTCCCAGAGAGAAGACAATTTTTGCAACAAGAGCTGTAACAAACAAGCAATCCTCCTCACACATATGAAGGCTCTATTACTATTGTTGCTTTATTGACTTGACAAATATAACCGCCGTACCCTGGTTTTAATTGCTGCATTATCTTAATTAGCTGTCCATGTAGCGTGTTTAAAACATCCAGGGGCTTTTGCTCTTTGTTTTTCCCCTACTCAACAGAGCATTTCATTTTACCAAGAGCTATTCAAATTATGCAAGTCCGTAGAGATAAGACAGTTTGTACACTTTTGTTTGATGAATTTGAACATGCATCCACTTAGGCATGCTAACAAACAAGCTAACAGCTCAGTTTTATACCATCAAACTATAGCCTTGGCATAATTGAACAAGCAAGCAATTACTTCCACAAAAGAAGTAACTATCTTATTTAATGCTGGACCAATGCTAGACACAAGTAAACATCACCAGTTAAACAATAATGCTGCCAACACGTGGTGGTCTTCCACGTGAATTCTCAATGACTCATTTCAAACTGCACAGCAGAATTGCCTGATGACAGCAAGAAAGTAATGCCATCCAGTAAAAGTTCATCCAGCTACACAAGCAGCGTGAAGCATCAGACTTGAGGGCTTTGTTAAACACCATGATCACCAGGTGTCATGATCCCTGCCCCTCCCCCACCTGTCTGAGCCTGGAGCTGGGAGGAGTCCTGGCTCCTCCTACGAGCACCTAGACTCCATCAGCGCAATCAACACCACCTGAAAGGAATAAGAGGAGCCAGGACTCAGCACTCTGACTGTTTGTCTCACCGTGCTGCTATCTGTGTGTCGTCGTCGTCGTCGTCGTCGTCCTCCTCCTGTTCGTGTCCCCACTAGTGGTTAGTGATGGCCAAATGAAGCCCCATGAACCATCTGAGGCTTTCAGGCAATAGTACCGGTAAAGGAGTCAATGCCTCGCCAAGTGATTCAATATGCTCCAATACACCATCTTGTGGACAATAAGTGTAACACATGTAAAAAGAGAAACCAAATGGAATCGTGTTGCATTTAAAACATCACAATCAGTGGTTGCATTTATCAGATAAAAAAGATCCTTAATTCTCTAATCTTCTTTTGCATCAATTAAATTTTTTAAGCACCATCCACATCAAACACTCAAACACCTCAGAGAGAGAGAGACACAGACAGACAGACAGACAGACAGACAGACAGGCACGACAATAAACCGTCCCACTGCCTCTTGCTTCTTCTGATCCACTCTGAACCACTTCAGCAGTGGCATAATCCATGAAATTTGCAATTTATAAGTTTAGTCTCAAATAAAGACTAAACTTATATTTTTTGTGCTGAAAGAATGTTGAACTAACTGTACATCATATTCAGTGAAAAAAAAAACAAAAAAAACAACCAAAAACAAACAAACACTAATACAAGAATGTACAGAATCAGAAGTTTTATTGCCATTGTCCATTGTCATCACAGACTAGGAACTTACTTCGGTGATAAAGTGCGACATAGAACACACACAAAAAAATCTGAATAAATACAAATAAGGGCATGCAGGAGGTATAAATATATACAATAGCAGCATCAAAACAACAACAACAGTGCAACATGGGTGACCAGTGTTATAAAGTGTCCAGTTTGGTGCAGGTTATACGTAGGTTACACGGCCATATTCAGGTAATAAAACCAAAATGTTCTATAAATAAAAAAAGCTTATTTTAGCGTGTGAAACTTAGAATAAAGTGAAAGTGAATTAAAAAAAGCAGTAGCCTATGAAGTGTGCGAGTGCACGTAACACAGTAAATGAACCAATGACGTCATCTTCACGAAAGCGAGGCCTCACATTCACAGGTCACGTGTTTTTTGGCAATCTGACGCAAGCCTCGAATCGGGGCTTCACTCGACACACCCCCTTTTACTCGGTACAAGCCTCGGTGCCTCGGCTTCAAATGACCCATCACTACTAGTGGTTCCTGTTTGTGTTCCAGCTCGTGTTTCTGCCTGTTCACCTCACTGTTCGTCTGCCTGGTGCCCTGCTCGTGTTCCCGCTCAGCACCCTGCCTCCCCGCACTGCTCTGGACTCCCGTCTCCGACCCTGTCTCTCGGTACCGGCTGTATTCCTGTCTCATTTGTTCCCTGCACCTCTGGACCCTGACCTGCACCCAGCTCCTCGTATGTTCTCCCGTCACTTGTCTTGTGTCTTGTTCTGTCAATAAACACCCTTAAACTTGCCCCGAGTCCCGCATCGTTTGGTCCGCCTCACACCCCTCATCACGACAGCAGGTGAAAAATATAGATTTCTCATGGTGCAAAATGAGATTGTCATATTTAAGTTAACCTACTGTGTTCTTCCCCTCAAGTAGAAATAAAATTAAAAAAAAAAAACAAACAAACATACAACAAATGATTTTTAAGCCTTTTATAATCACAATCAACAAAATTCTTGAGGAGAAACAAAATATTTTGGAATACAAATTAGTAAGTTTTTCTTTGTAAATTTTGCAATGTGCTAAAAAAAGAAGCTGCAAATACATTTTCTTTTTACTTATGTTTTATATTTCTTCAATATAAAACAGCCTGTAGGGGGTCTAATGAAAACATTTTCCAGTACATTCGCCACGCTAACTGTTGTGGACTGAGAGGACATGAGCCCATATTAATCACAGAGCCCTTGTGGTGGCCACAAATCAGGTGGGTATAATTTAGCATCTGAATGACATGTTGACATTCAAGCAGCATAGTTGTTAATCATTTCATTTACAAATTCTGTATAAAAATGTTCAAGTAGCACATTTTGTTCTGATTAAATGTTAATTGTGAGCAAATTGTTGCCTAAATGTGCCCAATCAAATCTGTGCAGCAGATGTTTTACTTGTCTACACTGGATGATTATATTTCACTAAAAGAAATGAGAGTAGTGAGCATATGTAAGGTTTGTTCAGTAAAAACACTGTTGCTTTTGATATATAAACATATGCTTTTTTTTTTTTTTTTTTTTTTTCCCCCAACTTGTATAAATCGCATATATAAAAAGTTCAGAGGCACTAGGTTATTTAAAGCACCCCATACTTTATCCACTCTTCAGACTGCTGCTAATGCATTATTTTGAAAGTCGTTTAAAGAAAATTGGAAAATTGCTGTGCACTCAATAGCTTAGCAGTCCATGAAAAACATCTCATTCTAAGTACACGTTATGACCAGTGGTAACAACTTTATATGAAGACTGTGTGAAAAACACTGACTTTGTGTATCTTGAATAATAGTAGTAATGTGTGATATTTTCAGCATAATAAAATGCAACAGTAGCCAAGTCCAATTCAACAGATTTTATTAAGGGTTCCAGATGACTGGGGATTGTAGCTAACTGAAGTGGGATTGAGAAGTATGGAGTATTAATGCGATTAATGTGGTAAATGACAGTGGTAAAAATGTGTATAAAGTCACAGTTAAACCAAATATACCATTAGCATAACATAATTAAACTTGAGAATAGGAAGAACAAATGTAGTTCGAGAAATTGTATTGGACTCACCATCGCTTAAGCATTGCAAGTGTTACCAGCCAAAAGTGTAGTTTAGAAAGTGCGGTTTAAAGAAAATAATAAAATGTTCCAAAAATGAATTGGATGGAAAAGAAAATCAATTTTAACAACCCTCTACCCAACTCTGCTTGTTGGAAGAGCGATGGCACAGCTGAACTTTTTACTTAAGCAAAATCTACGACCTTTTCAAAAGTCAATACTTATAGTATTTCTAATGACTGCTTACACAATTGGCAAAGATCATATCAAACTTCTCACCCAGAGTTTTAAGCATGTGGATGAGAAATATCGTGACGGTCCATTTGTACTCATTCAGTTTTCAGAATAGACATATTATATAGGTGCTCTTGTGTATATCCAGTAGCCACAGCCATAACTCAGGTGAGAATACTGTTACATGGAACATTAGCTTGGCCTGTGAATAGCCTTTAAAAGTAAGAATCTTTTCATGTCAAGAAAAGAGGTTCTTTACATGGTTCATCTTCTAGCTACATGCTGAAGATGTCATAATAACATATCAAGGTAAATATCTCCTTCAGAAAATTGTCTGCCTTAAAGAAACCAAGATCTCTACTGTAACTGAAGACATGATGGACCTTAACTAGATAATATAATTCCATATTCCATATCTGATAAAAATCAGATATGTTTACAGACAAAACAAGGGCTTTAAACTTATACATATTGTATTTTATAAGGACTACTATTTAGGTTCAGGTTTACAGTTTTCTTTTCTTTCATCTCCTCATGTAGAAATTTGGCTCAGTGCAGGGGTCAGTAGCATTACATACATACAGAACATAAAAGACATAACAGGGTCACATAGTTATATTTTTATATTGCACTTTTCCACCAATGCACTCAAAGCTCTTTGCATCAAGGAACCACTCACCCATTCATACACATTCACACACAGGTGTACACCAAAGGTGAGATGGGTTTAGTGTCTTGCCCAAGGACACAACAACAACAACCACCAACCTGTGAGTCAGTCTGTCATCTGACAAACTCAACCAATGATGTTTATGTTGAGAGTGGGATTTGAACCGCAAACCTTTGAATCAGTGGACAAACACTCAAAACTAAGCTACTGTTGCCCATACTTGATGAAAAGCTAAACTCAGAAAATTAGTGCAGCAATAGTTTTCAGTTGCATAGAAATCCATTGCAAATATATTTCTTTTTACTTTCAGTTTTATTTATGTACGTGATGGTATGACACTGACGCACTCTTCGACCATTTCAAATAGGTAGTGATAGGGTCCACTGCGCAGTGCCACTTGGCCGGCCGTTTCCCCGCTGCTGCTGCAGAGAGATGCATTCAGGTGGCGCTGGGATAAAAGGAGCTCTAGTGTGTGGGCAGAGTCTGGGTTTGAAGCAGCCAAATGGAGAGGTGTCAGTCCCCCGTTTGTCTGTGCGTTGAGTTGGGCCCCGTGGCGCAGCAGGAGACTGGCCATGGACACTCTGCTCCAGCGACAGGCACTGTGCAGGGGAGTCCAGCCGTCTGCAGTGCGAGCGTTCACTCTGGAGCCGGCACGAAGAAGGGCAGTGGCCACGTCAACATGGCCACCGTATGCTGCACGATGTAAAGGTGAGTAGCCGTCTTCATCACTGCAGTAGACGAGCGCCGTGTCTGCAGCCAAAAGGCTGTTGACAGTGGAGAGCTGGAAAATGGCAGAGCAAGTTAAGAATTATATAAAGCAATATAATGACTGATAACCATATCACCCTTCCCTCTGCAGGACAGCTCTGAAATCCATAAACCTTAACCGGGATATCATTACTATCTGGCATCTGTTTGTATCATTTTGCTTAAAGCTGTTCTACAAAAAACACTTCTAAATAATCCTAGTACACAGCAGAATTTTGCAAGCTTTTGAAATGATTTTAAAATAAAAGGGCTGATATTTGGACTTTTTATAGGCTTTTTGTGAGTTGTAGCCCTGATACTGTTGCAATCACATGAGATCACAACATTGTAGTAGTGATGCACCATAACGGAAACTTGATTTTTGACATAGATTAAGTAAAAATGCATTTTAAAAGTGTAAGACTTTTTGACTTTTTGTTTGTGTTTATAAGTCAAAATGGACCTACATGAAACCAGGCTGTAGCCCACATAAAAAGATATAAAGTCTTAAAAATATACACAGAAAACACAAGTTGCCTAGAGCAGTCATCAAAGCTGTGGTTTAAACACACAAACTCCTCTCGTTTCATTGGGAACTAAAATATAACAAGCTACTCAAAATCTGACCCTGTTGGTGTCCACATTTGCTGCATGCAGTGACCTAGTCTCTGCTACCCATTTATTCATAAAACTGTGGCACAATAATATGGGATCTTAAAAGTTTATTGGCAGTGAAAAAATAAACAAAGCAACAACCCTCGATGTTTTGAATTCATTCATGTTTTATTGTAATTTTAGTAATGAATGCCAAAGCATGGCCTATTATTGTATTGTATTGTATTGTTATTCATACCATGTGCTTCTTCTATAGCCTGCTTTTTTAAAATTGTAAAATTGTCAAACGTTGACCGGTCCGCGGTGTGAAAAAGGTTGGGGACCACTGCGCTAAAAGACTGAGAGGAAGGATATGAAATATGGGTATAAAACCAACTACTGCTTGATGTTATAGATGAATCATGACTAAATTATTCAGAACACATGTAAGTGCTAAATTGGGTGTGAATAAAGTTACCTGAACCTGAACGTGTCAGTGTTAATTAAATGCTTTAAGAAAGACATTGGGTGTGATCTTTATTTACGGAGAGATTTACGGAGATGTATATTTATATGTATATATATATATGTGTGTGTATATTAGAGTTATTCTTGAATCTATTTCTTAAATTATTTCTATTTATCTATTATCTTGTTATTTATCTATTATCTTGTTATTTATCTATTATCTTGTTTTATTTTATTTCCTTCTGTTCTCTATGTGTGCGGTGCAATGCTGGAATTTCCCCACTGTGGGACTAATAAAGGCTTATCTTATCTTACCTATAAATTTGAATAATATCAAATGTAAAGGTGTTTATTTACATGACATCTACACCTAAAACTGGTAACATTGGAAGTAATCCACCGCAGGGCTGCAACAATCATTTTGCTAATCAATTAATTGAATACTTATTTGAATGAAACAACATCGCAACATGAGCAAGATGGCGGCAGAGTGAGTGAGTAGGTCACGTCACATAAACTGTCTCTCCCTTCTACCAACTTTACCCACTACTCTGACTGCACTGACCATACTCCAGTACCTGGATTAAAGCATAAAGATGCCAAAAACAAAACAAGCACGAAGTGATCGTGAAGTAACTGAAGACAGCACGGACTCAACACCGGCGAGCATTAGTCACGCTACAAACGCTGACGGTGATGCTAACGCTAGTTCCTCTGCTCAATCAAACACCGTAAATGTTTCAACGGAGACTCTGTTAAAGAGTATTTCTGCGGCTGTGGCGGAGGAAGGGAAGCGCATTCAAAAGGCTCTAAAAGAGTCTTTCGATGAGTTTGAGTCTAAGGTGAACAACAAGTTGGACGGCCTCATACGGCGCATTGATGAAGTTGTCGCTATAACGGACTCACTCACCGCTCGTCAGGTCGAGTCTGAAACACGCATCTCTGTGCTTGAAGATGACTTAGTACCGATAAAAAAGCGGATGGATGAACTGGAGAAATCCAACAAGGAGCTAATGGGAAAGGTACTGGACCTGGAGGGGCGATCAAGACGTGACAACATCAGATTACTCAATCTGAAAGAGGCTACAGAAGGAACGGATCCTATCACGTTTTTTGAAGGATTTATACCTAAACTGCTCAATTTACCGGTCACCTCTGTAGCGATCGACCGCGCCCACCGGGGCTTTGGGGAGCGGAGAGACGGGCATCCGCGCCCTGTTATCATCAAACTTCAACGCTCCAGAGACGTGATGATGGTACTGTCTGCAGCCAAACGACACGGGAATATACAACACCAGGGAGGTAATTTACGGATTATTCCCGACATTCCACCAACTGTGCGGGCGGCCAGGAGAGCGTTTAATGTCGCGTGTTCGGACCTTATTAAAAGGAACATACGCTTCAGAATGGCCTACCCCGCAGTCCTGTCCTTCACCATCAACGGCACCAAGAAGACTTTCACAGACTCCAAAGAGGCTGAAGCATTCCTCAGGACGACCTCCTGATTTGGTATGTGCCGTTCATTCACCTATAGACTAGAGACTGGACTGTGGGAAATGTCTCAGTGCAGCATGTATCATTGCTGACAAACTGACTAAATTTATGGGTATTGGGAATCATGCACCAGGGTTAAATGAGAGACAGTTTCCTGACAAGTAGTTTAGAGTCAGAGTTAAAATCTGTTATATTTATGTTTCTTCTTCTCTTTCTTTATGGGGTACAGGGAAAGATGGTAACACTGGTAAGGGCCAACATGTATACACTGATTGTAAGAATAGTTTCTGATCTTAAATTAATGTCAAAATATGGGTTTGATAGACATAAATTGTAGTAGAGAGTATGAAAAATTTGAACAGCACTGCTCTGGTACTTTAGGGAACTTAAATTGTGAATATTATAACCCAGAAGATTTAATAAATGTTAAAAGTGACTTTACCTTCTCATTAATGCATCTGAACATCAGAAGTATCCAAAAGCATCACGATGACCTGGTCTCACTACTTGCCACTACGGGACATGATTTTGACATAATAGGTTGTAGTGAAACTTGGACAAATGAACAAACATATCTTGACTATCTTAATCTGGATGGATATTCACTATATCACAAAAATAGAATTGGCAAAACTGGAGGAGGGGTTTGTCTTTATATAAGCTCCAAATTCTCAGCAAAGGAACGAACAGATATTAAGTTAGACGACGGTTATTCTGATTCATTATTCATAGAATTAAAAAACAAAAATGCAAAAACTATTATCATAGGTGTAATATATCGGCCCCCTGATTCAGATTACAGTACATTTAGAGACCAGCTTGAGAATGTTTTATTTCACATAAACCAAATAATACAAATTGTCTCATCATGGAGATTTTAACATAGACACATCTAAACAAGATAATACTGGAACAGATTTTCTAAATACCTTTTTCCTCCTCATCATTTTTCCAACTATCAATAAACATACTCGTGTTACAGAGAGAAGTAAGTCAACTTTGGACAACATAATAACTAACATACAAGATACTGAATGTAAATCAGGGGTCATATACTCAGATATCACAGATCATTACCCAATTGTACATTATATGAAATTAAACAACAAAATACCAGATCTATGTGCAAAGAGAAAGGTGAAGGTTCTCTAACAACAAAACCCTTGCAAACCTGATCCTGCATCTACAAACTAAAAGGTGGGACTCAGTATTTAACACCTCAGACCCCAACTGTGCATATAATTCATTAATTTCTGAAATAACTGATTCTATTACTAAAACTATACCTGAAAAGATAATTAAACAAAATGGTACACATGCAAAACCATGGATAACTAAAGGAATTTTAAAGTCTATAAAAAAGAAAATTAAATTATATAAGCAGTATATCAAAAATCCCAACACCCAAAACAAATCGTTATATACAAAATACAAAAACAAATTGACTAAAATAATAAAAACAAGCAAACAAATGTATTTTACTGACAAATTCAATAATGCTCTTGGGGATCAAAAGAAATCTTGGAAGGTGTTAAATGAGATACTCAGCCGCACACGGAAAACCTCAGTCCTCCCTGACACTGTAGTGCAGAATGGGACGAACGGAAATACCAACTTATCTAATGTCTTTAATAATTACTTTGCCTCTGTTGGTAAACAACTTTCTCAAAATATATGTCCACTAGGGGGCGCCAACCATAAGCACTATCTCCAGGGCTACTGTTCCAACTCACTTTTTCTTAAGCCTACCTGTGAAGTAGAAGTGATCAACATCGTAAACAAGCTAAAATCTTCTTATACAGTCGGTGCTGATAACATCTGTAGCAAAATGATCAAAGCCATAGTAAATGAAATTGCCGAGCCTCTTGCCTACACTATCAACCTTTCATTAGCACAAGGCATTGTGCCTAAATTAACCAAGATGGCAAAAATAATACCCATATATAAGTCTGGGGATAAAAATGACACCCAAAATTACAGACCTATATCGATCTTGCCAACTCTCTCAAAAGTATTAGAACGAATAGTATACACCAGACTTATAGAATATTTGGATAAGTATAATATATTAGTGCCCTCGCAATATGGATTTAGGAAAAACAGCACCACATGTATGGCCATTTTAGATCTTGTAGAGAAAATTAACGAAGCTTTCGAAAAGGAGAGTACGGTATAGGGGTGTTTTTAGACCTTTCTAAGGCATTTGATACTATAGATCATGAAACCCTCCTTAGCAAACTAACGCACTATGGTGTCAGAGGAGTACACTCCAGTGGTTTAGAAGCTATATCTGTGGAAGAGAGCAATATGTGCATGTTGAGGAACAAAACTCAGACGCGAAAATTATTGAGACAGGAGTCCCACAAGGATCCATTTTAGGGCCACTCTTATTCATTATTTATATAAATGATTTTGTTTTTTGTTCCAATGACATTCACAAAGTACTATTTGCTGATGACACAAATCTCTTTCTATCACACAAAAACCTGGATCAGTTAGGGAAACTTCTAAATGAACATCTAAAAAAGGTAACTACTTGGTTCAAATGCAACAAACTGTCCTTAAATATTAAGAAAACCTTCTTTATCATCTTCTTGCCAATCAGACATAAAAACGGTGATGGAAAATATATGCATAAAAATAGATGGCCAAACTATCCAACAAGTTGATTCTACAAAATTTTTAGGAATGTATATCGATAAATCCTTAAATTTCAAAAAACACATTGATGAGCTGGTTAAAAAATTAGCGAAAGTTGTTGGCCTACTCTTTAAAATAAGACACATACTTCCATTGAAAGCTCTGCTGACCTTATACAGATCCCTATTTGAGACACATCTAAATTATTGTAATGTGATATGGTGCAACACCTATCCCACTTACACTGCAAAACTTCAGGTATTACAAAAAAAAGCCATAAGGGCGATCACTGGTCCTTGCCAAACTCTCCAACAAATCCACTCTTCCACAGATATGGCCTCTTAAAGCTTTCTGAGAGTAATTTATATCACAATGCTTGTATCATGTATAGTGTGGGTCCACAAATTAAACAGTCGATTATGTGAACTTATCCCACTTCAATCATCCTCTCATCAGCACAACACAAGGAAAAAGTACCTGTTAAAAGGGAAATTTAGGAAGCTAAAATGCACCAGATTTAGTGTCTGCTATAGAGGTCCACAAATATGGAATGAATTAAACAGTGATATAAAACAGTCTGCCTCATTACATTTATTTAAAAGAAATCTGAAAAGCAAACTACTGGAAAACTACAGTGCCTGACGGAACTTAGTGCGGCTCAAGTTCTCCTGCAATAGGTTTTTATTTTTCTCTTTGCTCATAGGTCTGTGTGTATGCATACCTATGTGTATGTATGTATATATATTACTACATATGGGCGTGTATGTCCGTATAGGTGTATACTGTGTGTTTTAGGTGTAGACATGCATAATGCATATATGTACATGGTGTATATGTTTATGTGTATGTATGTATACATATATGTACATGTATGTGTGTATATGTGTATGTGTATGTATATATATATTTATTGTATATATATATATATATGTGTGTATGTTTATTGTGTGTATATATATGTGTGTATATCTGTGTATATATATATATGTGTGTGTATATATATATATATATATATATATATATATATATATATATATATTTATTTATATGTGACTTGAGATTGACGAGGTACAACACAAAATATGCTACGGCAAGGGGGAGCCAGGACGCCAGGTCAGAGGGGAGTTAACATCAACTCCCCATCCGGAGATTGGGTACGAAGCCCCAATAAGTATTACGCTGAGCGAGGCAGCGACTGACCTGAAAGATAAGATCATGGCCCGAATGAACACAAGGCAACCCCGACACCGCCTGCAGAGACTAAGTGAAGTACCATCTGAAAGTCTCCTAGAAGATGTGAATGCAGCATTGAGAGCGATCCCTACCTCAACCATCACAGAAACCAATGAGCTGATATACACTTCAGCAGCAGTGATCCTAGAGATGCTTGGATATAAGAGCAACCATGGGAGCCATGAGAAACAATACCCACCATGGAAACGACGGTTAGAGGCTAAAATCAAGGCAGTGCGGAGAGAAGTGAGCCAACTGTCAGAGGCCCAGAGAGGTGCAATGAAAAAACAAGTACCCAGGAGGTACAGCCAGATGCCCATACCTGAAGCACTGGAAACTGCCAAACAAAGGCTCCAAGCCTTGGCCAGCCGCCTAAAGAGGTACACACGAGATAATGAATCCAGACGAATAAACCGTCTGTTCGCAACACAACCGGCGAAAGTGTACGCTCTCAGTGGCAGGGTAATAACACCAGAGCAGACCCACCAAGGCTGGAAACCGAACAGTACTGGAAAGGTATATGGGAGAAGGAGGCATCACATAACAGCGATGCACAATGGCTGGTGGCTCTGAGGGAAGACCACAGCAACCTCCCTGAACAGAATCCAGTCACCATCACAGTGGCAGACATCCAGGAAAGAGTCTCAGGTATGAAGAACTGGACCGCACCAGGCCCTGACATGATCCACGCTTACTGGCTGAAGAAGCTCACTGCTCTCCATGAGCGCCTGGCAGCACAAATGAACCAGCTGCTAATGGATGGGACTCACCCTGAATGGCTGACCAAGGGGCGCACGATCCTGATCCAGAAGGATCCCTCAAGGGGGCACAGTCCCATCCAACTATCGCCCAATAACCTGTCTCTCCACAACATGGAAGCTCATGTCAGGCATCATCGCGGCTAAGATAAGTGGGCACATGGACCAATACATGAGCACAGCACAGAAGGGCATCGGCAAAGACACCAGGGGAGCCAAACAACACCAGCTCCTGGTAGACCGAACAGTCTCCCGAGACTGCAGAACCCGTAAGACCAACCTGTGCACTGCCTGGATTGATTACAAGAAAGCCTACGACTCTATGCCACACACATGGATCACTGAATGCCTGGAGCTGTACAACATCAACAGGACTCTAAGAGCCTTCATTGCAAACTCGATGAGGTTGTGGAAAACCACCCTTGAGGCCAATGGCAAGCCACTTGCACAAGTGACCATCAAATGTGGCATATACCAAGGAGATGCACTGTCCCCACTACTGTTCTGCATAGGTCTGAACCCCCTCAGCCAAATCATCAGCAACACTGGCTATGGATACCGACTCAGGAATGGGGCCACCGTCAGTCACCTCCTGTACATGGATGACATCAAGCTGTATGCTAAGAATGAGCGAGACATCGACTCACTGATCCACACCACTAGGATCTACAGCACAGACATTGGAATGTCATTCGGGCTAGAGAAGTGCAGCCGGATGGTGACAAAGAGAGGGAAGGTAGTCCACACAGAAGGGGTCTCACTCCCAGAAGGGACAATAGCAGACATTGAGGACAGTTACAAGTACCTTGGTATCCCACAAGCAAATGGCAACCTTGAAGAGGAAACAAGGAAAGCAGCCACGGCCAAATACCTCAGACGAGTAAGGCAAGTCCTAAGGAGTCAGCTCAATGGCAAGAATAAGACCCAGGCAATAAACAGCTACGCCCTGCCAGTAATCAGATACCCAGCAGGAATCATAAGCTGGCCAAAGGAGGAGATACAGACCACAGATGTTAAGACACGAAAGCTCCTGACCATGCATGGCGGGTTCCACCCCAAATCCAGCACCCTGAGATTGTACGCGAGCCGTAAGGAAGGAGGCCGAGGACTAGTGAGTGTGAGAGCCACAGTCCAGGATGAAACATCCAAGATCCACAAGTACATCCAGGACAAGGCCCCAACAGATGACGTGCTCAGCGAATGTCTCAGACAGTGGAGTGCAGAGGAAGAGGAGCTGGAGGAACCATCATGGAAGGACAAGCCCCTGCATGGGATGTACCACCGGAACATAACTGAAGTGGCTGATATCAAGAAATCCTATCAATGGCTTGAGAAAGCTGGACTGAAGGACAGCACAGAGGCACTCATCCTGGCTGCACAGGAGCAGGCCTTGAGCACAAGAGCAATAGAGGCCCAGATCTACCACACCAGACAAGACCCACGGTGTAGGCTGTGCAAAGAGGCCCCTGAGACAATCCAGCACATAACTGCAGGGTGTAAGATGCTGGCAGGGAAAGCATACATGGAGCGGCATAACCAAGTGGCGGGCATAGTGTACAGAAACATCTGTGCAGAGTACGGACTGGAAACCCCAAGGTCAAGGTGGGAAATACCTCCAAAGGTAGTGGAGAATGATCGAGCCAAGATCCTGTGGGACTTCCAGATACAGACTGACAGAATGGTGATGGCGAACCAACCGGACATAGTGGTGGTGGATAAACAACAGAACAAAGCCGTTGTGGTGGACATTGCAGTACCAAGCGATGGGAACATCAGGAAAAAGGAGCATGAGAAACTAGAGAAATACCAGGGGCTCAAAGAAGAGCTGGAGAAAGCCTGGAAGGTGAAGGCCTCAGTGGTGCCCGTGGTCATCGGAGCACTAGGGGCAGTGACCCCCAAACTGGAGGAGTGGCTACAGCAGATCCCAGGAAAAACATCAGACATCTCAGTCCAGAAAAGCGCAGTACTAGGAACAGCAAAGATACTGCGCAGAACCCTCAAGCTCCCAGGCCTCTGGTAGAGGTCCCGAGCGTGGAAAAAAGAGGGGATAAAGACCACCCGCGGAGGGTGAGGAGGAGATTTTTTTTTATTTTGTATATATGTATGTATGTATGTATGTGTATATATATATATGTTTATTGTATATATGTGTGTGTATTGTATGTATATATATATATATGTTTATTGTGTGTATATATATATGTATATTTATTATGTATGTATATGTGTATGTATGTGTGTGTATATATATATGTATATATGTATGTGTGTATGTATGTATATATATATGTATATGTGTGAGCGTATGTGTATAGATATGTATGTATATATGTATGTATATATGTGTATATGAAAGTGCGCGTATATGTTATATATAATCAATCTATACTGTTAATATTCACCTTCCTTCTCTTCTCTTATGTCTGTCTCTATTTTATCTATTTTTCACATATTCAATATTTTTTCTGTTCTCTGTTCTCACAATCTTCTGCTTTCATAAAAACAGCATGTCAACCTCCAATGGTAAAGTAAAACACAACAATCTGCCTTGCCATCTTATGGTGTTTCTACACAGGGTGATGGACCCCATTACATAAGCTTTACAGCTTCTTGGGGCTCCATGTTTTTCACAAGGTCACTGATAAACTGCATTGCATCCATATGTAAACACAAACATGATACAGTGTAATGCTACTGTGTGTTTATGTATGTGCCCTACATACGTTGACTATTGTGAAAAATAAAATTGAATTGAATTGAATGAATTGATTTGTGGCTGTAATCCTTTAGTCACTTATTTGATTAATTGGTCAATGGGGTCTTAGTCGACCAAAATTTGTACAAGTTGACGAATCATTTTATTTAGATTATAAGGATTTATGTGGGACAACAGCAGAAAGTGAAAAGGTATGGAGTGATTCAGTTGAAGATTTGGGAGAGAATCATTAGTTTAATCTGCCTTTATTCTGCATTGTTGTTTTTGCATGAACTCCCCTGCAGGTGCAGTCTTGTAAGTGCAATTGGGCTCAGATATATAGAAATACGTAATTGTTTTGAGAGCTTTTGCTGCACCCCTTTTTTAGTTGACTAATTGTCTGGCAAAACATGTCTTTGGACGACTAAGAATTTCTTCAGTCGACTACAGCCGTAAATCAATCAGCTTAAAACACAAAAGGCCCATGAAAATAACATTTTTACAAAATTTTACCCAGACAAAACTGAGATGAAGCCACTTGAGGACATCCTGATGGAGTAGATTTACATACAGACTCAAAATGACTTTCAGATGGCAGTCAAAACATTTCAGTTTCAAAGCATTGTCCAGATGACTACATTTAAAACTGGACAATTTCATCAAAAGCACATTTAATAATAGAGAGTAATGAATCTTATTATGTCAGCTCATGACATGTTTTGAGTGTGTTTATAGAGTTAACAATTATTTGATTACTAAATTATGTTGTAGTTGGCAATTACTTCAATAATCGCTTAGTTGTACTTAATCAATTAACTTGTTGTAGCCCTAAACCACACAAGCCAAGACACCATCTAAAATCTGTCTGAATCAGATATAGGATTTCTAAACTTCAAGGCTGTAATACAGAAGTAGAAAGACTATAATTTCCCCATTAAAATGATCATGATCTTCAGAGTGGAGCTAGCAGGTACCAAAAAGATGCTGATGTTTGATTCAAGTTTTCTGAGCAACATTTTGGTAAAACTAAAAACACAGAGACTATAGTCCAGTTAAATGTCACCAAATCAAGTTTACTGTGGCAGGTGAGATGGCACCATGCATCACAAATACTACACCACTCCTACACACAAATTTGGACATAAGAAGATCACTGTGTGGGGCTGTTTGAGAAAACAGGAAATTCTAATATTGGTTTCACAGTAATGCATTTCAGCTACTAGACTAGTAGTCTCAAGAAATTACTTGAGTTGAATCCAAGTATTATAGCCTATATTATCCAAAACTGAGAAAAGTATTTTTTTAGGCATGTTTTAAAAACAAAAATAAATACCTGCGGTTGTGTTTTGTTTTGTTCACACATGTTTGACTAACTCTTTATTATTAGTCTACATCTCCACAGCTTAAAATGCTGTGTTCCACCTTGTGATGTCATGATGTTTTCATGTTAACAGCTCCTTTTACCTTTTTTTCTGTTAAGATAAGCAATGCCAGGGCTGAAATTATCAAACTGATTCTAGTGGAGGTGTATGGCATTAAAAACACAGTGGAGCACTTCCTGTATGAGTATTTTCAGTTGAGAGAAGAATATGAGTATTTTCAGTTGAGAGAAGAACTAAGCCTGAATATGCAGGGTTTGTGTTATAGCCTCCTAGGACCTGGCGTCCACATATGTGGGCAACACATTTCCAAGAGGTACAATTGTTTCTCATTTTGTTTTTACATTCAGGACAAATGTTGCTATGTTCAGGGTCTTGATAAATAGCTTTTGCAAATCATTCGACATTCGTTTTACATCACTTTTCTCAGAAACTACATAATTTAAAAAGACAATTCTTTGTATTTACATTCATCAGGTCCCAATCAGCCCAAAAAACAAAGAAATTAATAAAGCATGTCATGCAAGAGCTCAGGTCTTAGAAGGTTAAAGATGTATGAATGAAACTAAACAAAACTCCAGGTGTGTTTGTGATAAGGAAACAACATTATAACATAGATCAGAAAATAGTGTACCATATTTTCCGGACTACAAGCCACTACTTTTTTCCAGTTTTTAACCGCTGCGGCTTATGGTGCCGTGCGCCTTATACATTTTTTTTCTGTGGCGCCAAAAACATTTTGCCCAGCAACAGTAGACATAAAAGTGAAAAGAGTGGATGTTGCTCCTGACCTGTCCTTTTGTCACCCACTGTCAGTGACTCATTTCTTACAGTGATAAGAAGACAGTGTCTGGTTTATCGCGGGGGTTAGTATAAACAAAATCCGTGAAGTAGAAAACTTAATTTTTTAAACAATTATTCTATATGTTTTGCGGCTGCAGGTGTATTTCTCAGTTCCTCTGTCCCCACCTCATCGTCCTGGCGCCGCTGTAATGCCTCGTAATGTTCTTTTTCCTGCAGTCACTGATCCATAAACTGAAGCAGACTCCATCCGCAGGTTACAGCCCTTTTTGCTCCTTGTTAAAACTTATTCTGCTGTTGTCCTAATGTTATTTTCCTCCTTCTTTATGTTGTTTCACATATTAAGTCTCTCGTGGACGCACGCATCCAACACGTGTCGGAGGCGTTTGTCCTCAAACACAAAGGTGTCCAACACGAATGTTTCAGAGTCACGCTGCAGCATCGAACATTTTGATAAATTTGGCTGAACCCATTCTGTCCTGTACAGGAGACACAGCACCTCCTTTAGCCAATCAGGACGCAGAACACGCGCCTGCATATACTGTAAAATTTTTCCTATTACTACGTGGAATACCTGCGGCTTAAAATCCGGTGCAGCTTGTACAATTTTTTTTCTAAAATTAAAGCATGCGGCTTTTAATCAGGTGTGCTCTGTAGTCCGGAAAATACTGTAATATGGGCCCTTTAATACTTTTTCTCTGCATCTTTCATTATGAACATCATCTTTGGGTTCATTTTTTTGCATGTTAAGTTTTTACTAATATCTGGTGAAATGTTGCTTATTTAGAAATCTGTGTTTACTTCCATTTAGGATGCAAGTTTAATATTGTTAATTAGCTCGGCAGTGGGAAAATGTTGTTACCTAAATATATGAGTCTGATGGTAATTACTCAACAGAATAATTAACAGCTCTTTCACCAAATGCCTTTAGCGACACAACTAATAATAACACCACAAAACAGAAACGGCTGTGTCAAAGTAAAATGGAAAAAAGTAAAACATAATAGCAGCAATATTTGAGTGTTTTAAAAAGGTTATGGTTGAAATGATTTAAATCTTTTAAGCAAATTATACGGCATTTTTATGGGTGCTAAGAAAAATGTGAAATTAATCCCAAACCAAAACTGTATTTAACATGCAGTGAAGCAGTGATGAAAAAAGCATTTACCCACAGCTTTTAGGTACTTAAAAGTAAAGTATTAAAATGTATTTGTCTTAGTGTTATTAGGGAAAGAACGAGACACGATTTGCACAAGAAAAGATGAGACACGAGACTGGGTCCATGAGAATGAGATAATGATATAATTAGATTTTATTTCAGTTCACAATTTTGGCCTCATTATTTTTAAATTAAATTTATTTAATATTTTTGCAGTCTTTCTAACCGTGTTTGTTAGAACTATAACTTTTCTTAACCCCTTTTTGTCCAATCCAAATGAAAACACAGGTGGAAATTAGCCTTCTGCCACAATGTGGTGTGTTTAACTCCTGTGCCTCAGTATCATGTCTGATGAAAAAAAAAAAAAATAGCCGCCATCACATCATTCATTCCCTTTGTGGATTGTTACAGACAAAGTTGATAAAGGCGCCAGTAACAAATAAATCCTAGCTTCACTCATTTATACATCAGACTGCTTTGGAGCAGTGTTTACTATTTAAGCTGTCACTATTCTTCATGCTGTCCATAAGTGTTTTTAAAGCCTGGGCATTAAATCCTGCCTTTCAGCCTCAGAGCTTATAAAGCAAAAGTTATATTATAATGAGGTTAGGTCTTGAATCAGTGAGATTATGGCACTAAATTTAAAATAGGTTAAAGTTCATTTGGCCTTACAAATGGCACAGTGGGATGTTACAGTATCAGACTGCAGTCTGGCATTAAATAAAGAAAATTACACAGCTCTTCACAACAGGTGCACCCATTAGATGCAACTGCCACAAGAATTCAGAGAAAGGTAGTTATACAGTGTCAATAGACCCTTTTCACGAGGCTCTAATTTTCCCTAGAGGAATACTGAACAATACAGTACGTGAAAGTGGCTCATAAGCACCAGAATCTTTCAAGCACTCAACGAGGCTTCACTATAGCAACAGATAGTTCAGTGCCGCCATGGTAATTGGACAAAGGTCCCCACAATATTAACACTGCCACATTTTCTAATGAAGATATATGTGGATACATAAGGATTAACATAGTGAACCTTTAAACTTTTTGCATGGTGATTGTTCCAATTACAGGGGAATCACACTCCTCAGCCTTCCCGGTAAGGTCTATTCCAGGGTACTGGAGAGGAGAGTCCGGCCGATAGTGGAACCTCGGATCCAGGAGGAGCAGTGTGGTTTTCGTCCTGGTCGTGGAACACTGGACCAGCTCTACACTCTCCATCGGGACTCCCAAAAATTTGGTGCAGTGTTGACTTTATGTTTTACATGTTTTACATGAACAATGAACATTTTACATGAATTAACCTACTTTGTATCATAGTTTAGTGACAAAACTTTTCCCAAATTCTCTATTGAAATGAATAAATGAATAACCAGAAGAGTCACCATAAAGAAAGCTTAGTTTAGTCGCATTTATGGCAAAAGAGGGCGGAAAAAGGTCAAGAAGAGGTGTGTAGAAAAGCTAACAATTGTACGCAGAAAGAGTAATGTTACTTCAAAATAATATTACTCAAGTTGAAGTACTAACCAGTGGTCCAAGAAATTATTCAAGAGTAAAAAAGTATTAGCGAAAACGACTACTTGAAGTACCTTAAAAAGTAACTGTTGGGACGTAACATATGACATGATAATTTAAATGTCTTCGGATGGAGAAAACATCGAATAATGGTACTTTGAAAGAACAGACACAAAAAAATGAAACAAACTAAATCATATCTAAAGAAAATGCAAGAAACACAAATGTTCAAATGATTTCATATCGTCAACATAAAGCTCAAGTCATTTTAGACGTAAATGGTTTTCACACGTTAGTGGCTCGGTTTACGTTTATTCTATTTTTGGGTCGGTCTTGTTCACATACAGCGAACTCATTCACCTCAGACACCATGAGTCATGCGAGAATCTGATCGTCAAACTTATTTCTATGACAACACACAAGCAGACAGAGCCCTGTGAATATACACACACACTCGCTCCCCCTGTATGCAGTGGTCTTTTCTTTCACCTGTGGCTAAATACACTATACATAGAGGAGATGTGGTGGCAGAGGAGAAAAGCTTTTGGAACAACAGGCAGAGGCAGGCTCTCCTGCGCAGACAGAGCCAGGCTCACCTGCGCAGACAGAGCCAGGCTCACCTGCGCAGACAGAGCCAGGCTCACCTGCGCAGACAGAGCCAGGCTCACCTGTGCAGACAGAGGCAGGAGACTAATATTGCCGATTCAAACTGCCTCATCAGACGAACGTGTCAAACAGCAGCTCTGAAGCACCTATTCAAAGAAATATATCCTACGTGATCCGAAGGTTTTTTGCTCAATTCCAAGCACTTTTACTGTCACAGCGGACCGCGTAGGTCGGCCTGAAGTCGGTCGTGTTCACACTGTCCTTGCTCAACTCCAGAGTATGAGTGGAGCCGCTCAGAGACTTTGTATTTGAAGTGCTCTCAGACCAAGCACCGCTCTTGGAGGATTACTCTTTTACCTAACCTTTTGCCTACCCAACTAGTGGCAGTGTGAAAACAACCTTACTCACAGTGGGAAGAGTAACCAAAACGTTTAAGTAATAGTACTGTTACTTTAATAAAAATATTACTCAAGTAGGAGTAAATGTATGCTGCTAGTAAGGTACCGTAATTTCACGACCATAAGGCGCGGGTAAAAGTTGCGAACATCGTGGGAGCGATGGATGACAAACGGCAAACACAGCTTTACAAAGACCGGGAGGCAGCGCCGGGCAAGTTATGCGACGATTTGTGAATGGATTGTGGATGCTTGGGCTCACGTATCTGCTTGCACTGTTCTTTGAGCTTTCGCAAAACTCGGCATCGTTCACAAGGAGTCGTACGGCAACAAAATAGTGACGAGAGGGAACCTGGTGTATTTTTAGAGAAATCTAGCGCAGCTGTTCATTTCATACAGAGAATGAAAACTTTGATGGATTTGTGAATTAATTGAAAAAATGATGTGAGCATATGCTAAATACTTGAATAAAGCACAACCGAACACAGTATGTACTCTAAAAAAAGACAAAGGAAGCAAAACTAACATGCATGTTTTACCGTGCCTGCGCCCTAAGGCCCGGTGCGCCTTTTGTATGTGTTAAATGCAGAAAAAGCACCTGTAACTAAACTGCGCCTTATAATCCTGTGCGCCCTATGGCTGTGAAATTACGGTACTCTGAAAAATAAATCCGCCATACACAATTGGTTAATAAGTTCACTAACCACAGTGCAGTGATTGCACATGCATCACATTCTATTTACACAATAATAAGTAATGATTACATTCATTTTATAAAGTCTTGTACAAACCCGAGCACCATGACATGTCTCCCACAGATTTTGTTAAGATTGTGGTGGAAAAAACAACTTTTATTTGAATAATTTAATCTCATTCAGTATAAATGTCACTTACTGCCTACATTTAATCTTTAATCATTTCATTTTTGTATGTGTAGTCTGTTTTATAAGTTTATGATAATACAATGAGCTATTGTTATGCCAATATAGTCCAGGTTGTTTTTAGACCAGGATAGGTCCCCACAGTCTTCTGTATTATTGAGAAACACAGTTCTAGTATAATATGGTCAAACATCACTTACTCTGTTGTTTTCTGCAGCCCATAATATAAGCTGTGGAGGCTTGTCTTTGAGGGAGGACTCCTTTTGCAGGTACCACTCCTCAGGGCGCTCTCCTGTCTCCTCTGTCTCCTCCTCTGTCTCCTCCTCTTCACTGCCCGTCCACAGGCTGCTCGTTCCGCGGGGGATCAGGTGTCCGTGCGTGTCCAGCAACTCCAGCTGGTTAAAATCCTCTGGAAACTGCATGTTTTCCTACAAGTCAAACAAGCTGATGTTAGTGTGAACCAATGTTGTGGGAGACACAGCTACAGGTAACTTCTCACGTACAAGTAGTTTGCAGAAGAAAAACAGTCACATTTCGCGTTTACTCCATTTATTTTACGCCTAACAACTCAAATAAAAGCGGGTAAAGGAGAGCGGGTGAATAAAAGCCTACCGTGCACAGTAGTCCGGGTGATGCCAGATGTACGAAATAAAGGGCATAAACTTGAATGACCTGACTCTTCACGTGTCTAAGGGCTACATTTGTGCGCTGTCCTCGTGGAAGTTTAGTAAGTGTAGCTCCCTGTCTGTCCTTTACGGGCTGATAGATTCATGATGTTTATGTGGATGCTAGCGAGGTGCATTGTGGGATGTGTGGTTCTTCTTCCTCGTTTTCTTTCATGACGGGTGGCAACTAACGTTCAGGAGCATTTCCGCCACCTACTGTTCTGGAGTGTATCTACTGTTAAACTCTTTAGACAAAATCCGCTTCACGTAAAAAATAAATAAGACCTTAAAGTGCCCCTGCAACCCCTTTATTATGCTATTCAAATGAAATGTAACACTTGTCTCTTTTTAGAATTCTTGTTTAAAAATATTTTGTCATTATATCTGTTACAGTTTAAATATGTATGCAGTCCCTATCTTTTGTCCACATTCATTTAAACCGGATGTTTACCGATTAAAAATAATGTCCTGTTTTTTCTGGTGTGTCCTAATCTTGCTAAACCTGCTCTCCGCTGCTCCTTTACACTGTCCCACCTTTTAGATCTGAGACAAGTGTCTGCCTTTGTGCACATGCGGTTGTTAACTCTAATGATGGGATTTTCAGCTCTTTTATGGGATCCCAATCTTTTGGATCCATTTATTTCAAAGAAAATAAAATATAAAAGGGCAAGTATTTTGAGACTTGCCCTTTTTTATTTATATGACAGAAGCCAATGTGAGAACTCATTTTATCTACAAACTAGTCACAGATAGAAATGGCCAAGGCTCAGATGTGTTTAAAATGGTTCAAACTGTGAGTGAGAGAGTGTCTACCCTTTGGAATAATGCACAATCTAAATAAAACGTTGCACTACAATAATGAAATGAGCTGTTATTATGATGTCAAATATGTTTTTTGTGCACACAGCTCTCACTCGAGTCATCTGCTCTGCTTCGGTGCTGATTCATGTACTGGTTTAGGGTTAATCACTATAAAATGCATACAAATTAGAAAGATGTGGTTCTTTTAAAAAATGAGATCCGGTTCCAACCATTTTCTTTAAGGATCCATTCAAAAGAGCCGACTCTTTCACAAACGTCACATCACTAACTCTGCTACAAAACGTGTTTAAAAACAGCATTTATCCACACCACTGTTTCTTCTTTGGTGACCATGAAGCTTGATTTTAGTGCCTTCTAAAAGAATTATTTAACAAAGGAAGAAAGCACACTGCATAAATAAAATAAATCAATAAACAAAGTAAAATTAATTAAAACAGTGCAACAAAATTCCTTCTAGTCTACAAATCAAATAAGCTTTTGATGACGCCACAGTATTTAGTAGCAGCCTGAAGTGATGAAATGCAACACTTTTTTAGCAAAAGCTGAATATTTGGCACGTACATGACGCACTCCATTTAAAACACATGAATCAGAAGCTCTAAAAACACTCCCATTTGGCCCACGACAGATATTTCATTGTGTCTGATGATATGTTCAAGATCAAACCTGTTGTAAACTGTAAGGAGAAAGTTTATTCAGCTGCCCCCCCAAAGCTTTATTTAATGTTAATCGCTTTAACAACAATGGATCAAATGAGAGGGACAACAGACAACAGAAAAATAGATTATAAATCCAGACCCCATTGAGGCAAAACTACATATTTTAGTATTTTTGCTGAATTGTCTTAATAAGGACAACTCTTGTTCTATTTGATTTTATCACCGTTGACAATTCTCTGTGGTTAATGCGTCACTGGCTCAATGGCATCACCTTAAAAACTGGAGTCAAGATAAATGCTCTTTACATCATGCATCGTTTAAGGGCACACCCAGACTAACCAGCTATGTGGCAACTAGTCCATAATGTGGTTGTTCTCGGTCCAAAAAACACATTTCAAACTTCAAATTCAGTGAAATGTTTGAATAACCTAGTGATTTATAGTAGTTTTTAAATAAAACTGGGCAAAGAGCAAGATATCAATCTTGTAATATATTGTTTAAAATGTCTTTGGAAAATAGACAGGATGCCCTGTCATGGTGCATAATCAAGAGTGAGGAAAAGCCCAGAGTGAGAAAAAGCCCAAAGTGAGAAAAAGCCCAAAGTGAGAAAGAGTCCGGAGTGAGAAAATATCCAGAGTGAGAAAAAGTCCAGTGAGAAAGAGTCCGGAGTGAGAAAAAGTCCAGAGTGAGAAAAAGTCCAGAGTGAGAAAGAGTCCAGAGTGAGAAAATATCCAGAGTGAGAAAAAGTCCAGTGAGAAAGAGTCCAGAGTGAGAAAAAGTCCAGAGTGAAAAAGAGTCCAGAATGAGAAAGAACCCCAAGTGAGAAAAAGCAGAGTGAGAAAGAGCCCTGAGCGAGGAAAAAGCCCAGTGACAAAAAGCCCAGAGTGACAAAAAGTCCAGAGTGAGAAAAAGCCCAAAGTAAGAAAGAGTCCAGAGTGAGAAAAAGTCCAGAGTGAGAAAAAGTCCAGAGTGCGAAAGAATCCAGAGTAAGAAAAAGTCCAGTGAGAAAGAGTCCAGAGTGAGAAAAAGTCCAGTGAGAAAGAGTCCAGAGTAACTAAAAGTCCACAGTGAGAAAAAGTCCAGAGTGAAAAAGAGTCCAGAGTGAGAAAAAGCCCAGAGTGAGAAAGAGTCCAGAGTGAGAAAAAGTCCAGAGTGAAAAAGAGTCCAGAGTGAAAAAGAGTCCAGAGTGAGAAAAATCCCAGAGCGAGAAAGAGTCCAGAGTGAGAAAAAGCCCCAAGTGAGAAACAGCCCCGAGTGAGAATGAGTCCAGAGTGAGAAAAAGTCCAGTGAGAAAGAGTCCAGAGTAACTAAAAGTCCACAGTGAGAAAAAGTCCAGAGTGAAAAAGAGTCCAGAGTGAGAAAAAGCTCAGAGTGAGAAAGAGTCCAGAGTGAGAAAGAGTCCAGAGTGAGAAAAAGCTCAGAGTGAGAAAGAGTCCAGAGTGAGAAAGAGTCCAGAGTGAGAAAAAGTCCAGAGTGAAAAAGAGTCCAGAGTGAGAAAAAGCCCCGAGTGAGAAAAAGCCCCAAGTGAGAAAAAGCCCCGAGTGAGAATGAGTCCAGAGTGAGAAAAAGCCATGAGTGAGAAAAAATGCAGAGTGAGAAATAGTCCAGAGTGAGGAATAGTCCAGAGTGAGAAAAGTCCAGTGAGAAAAAGTCCAGAGTGAGAAAGAGCCCAGAGTGAGAAAGAGTCCAGAGTGAGAAAGAGTCCAGAGTGAGAAAGAGTCCAGAGTGAGAAAAAGCCCAGAATGAGAAAAAGCCCAGAGTGAGAAAAAGCCCAGAGAGAAAAAGAATCCAGAGTGAGAAAAAGTCCAGAGTGAAAAGGAGTCCAGAGTGAGAAAGAGTCCAGACTGAAAAAGAGTCCAGAGTGAAAAAGAGTCCAGAGTGAGAAAAAGCCCAGAGTGAGAAAAAGTCCAGAGTGAAAAGGAGTCCAGAGTGAGAAAAAGCCCAGAGTGAGAAAAAGCCCAGAGTGAAAAAGAATCCAGAGTGAGAAAAAGTCCAGAGTGAAAAGGAGTCCAGAGTGAGAAAGAGTCCAGAGTGAAAAAGAGTCCAGAGTGAAAAAGAGTCCAGAGTGAGAAAAAGCCCAGAATGAGAAAAAGGTGAAAAATGGTCACATCTTTATATCGCACTTTTCCACCTTCAAGGCACTCAAAGCACTTTACAACAAGGAACCAGTGACCCATCCACACACCAGTGTACGCAGACACTGGGGGCGAAGTGGGTTAAGTGTCTTGCCCAAGGACACAACGACAGTATTCATCTGTGAGGGTTGGAATTGCACCGCCAACCTTCAAGTCAGTGGATCTAACCACTCAACCAATGATGTTTATGTAGAGAGCGGGATTTGAACCGCCAACCTTCGGATCAGTGGACAAACACTCAACCTACTGAGCTACTGTCGCCCCAAAAGAATCCAGAGTGAGAAAAAGTCCAGAGTGAAAAGGAGTCCAGAGTGAGAAAGAGTCCAGAGTGAGAAAAAGCCCAGAGTGAGAAAGAGTCCAGAGTGAGAAAAAGCCCAGAGTGAGAAAGAGTCCAGAGTGAGAAAAAGTCCAGAGTGAAAAAGAGTCCAGAGTGAGAAAAAGTCCAGAGTGAAAAAGAGTCCAGAGTGAGAAAAGGACTGATGAGAACCATGTAGAAACAACAGTATTGCAGTAGCAGACAATACTTCCTGTTGTTGGAATTAAAGCTAAAAACTAAAAAACTGTAAAGGTAAAAACTAAAACGTGTTCCGACAGCAACTTAGAACTGTCAGTGTAACATAATCATTCTTTGCAGACTTTCCAAGAAAGCCATTAGCAATCAAAAGTGCACATAAAGGCTTAAAAGAATGTGAAATAATAGGACATAAGGCTGTAAGTGCTTGTCTGCGCACTGACTTAAAGGTCCCTGGATGATACTTTGCTCATGGTTATTCTGGTCTCTTAATTATTTATGTTTGATGGTGGATGTTGTTTGCATGCTGCTGTGTCTTTTCTGTTTTAACCCTGTTCCAAACATAGACTGTGCAAAGAAGTGGACTAATGGTAATGAAGATGAAGCTCGTCGAGGCTGTCGGTTATCGTGGCGAAACTGGAGTCGAGTTCCATATTTGGAATTCCAACCGCAAGTATCATAGCAACCAAACAGCCAATCCGGAGTGAGGCTCTTGAAAACACCAGGATCATATAGTGCAGATTAATGCGAATAGTTTAAGACCAAAATGACGAGCCTGACAACAACAATAACAGAAGAGGGATGACAATTTTCAATGGAAAGTGAATTGGGGCCAGAGTTGATGGAGCTAGAAGTGCGCCCATGCTCACTTCCTATTTGGAACATGCAGTTAGCAGGTTAGCTATGTCCATTTATATATACAGTCTATAATCCCAAGACAAACTTCTCTCATGGGAGGCAATAAAAGGTTATCTTATCTTAAAAAGTAATCATTAGGCCCACATGTTGGAACAGCTACACAGTTTGGTGGAATTTGCTTTCAGTACAGATCATGTTACTTAAGTCAGTAACAAACACAGGGAGTCTGAGCTACTCTTATTACTTTTAATATCACTGAATTTTAATCATAAGGAATTCTTGTGGCACCACCGTTGCTTAGTGTGCAGTCTGAGTTTGGGTGGAGTGGGAGGGTCATGTCGTGCCACTACACGTAAGCACAGTGCCGTACTCCTCTCCCCACATTTGCTGGGTGGTAGGGCTATAGTTAAGGTTAATGTCTGATTAAGGGTAGGGGTTATGGCTTTACTTTAAAACAAACAAACAAACAAACAAACTGTGGAAACAGAGCTGTGGGAACATGGGTACGTTCCCTTCCCTGCACATTGCTACAGATTCCACACAGCTCTATACATTACAGTGTATGTAGCATTAAAACATGTGAAACTATTGGTTAAAATGTGTAAATTAACCTGCTAAAACATACAAGATAACTAATGGAAATGTGAAAACGAACTTGTTAAATTGTGAATCTGAATGCATAATAATGTCGTGATTTGTCATGAGTTAGTTTATTATTTTGAGTTGATGGGCCTATTATCTTGTATGAACAAAAAGCTTGGCTCAGTGACAGTTGCTGCTGTATGGTCCTGACTCATAGCTCAAAATCACAAACAGGTCTTTTAAGGTTAAAGAATGTATTTGTCCTACTCAAACACCAGTTTCCTTGGTGAACTCACTTAATAAATATGACTCTCTCTCAACTGTTTTATTCTGTCACTATGAGGCACTGACCCCCGTGTGGATCACTTGTATTGACGTGCGCCAGCGCTTTAGGCTACTTTATTTCCCATCTGGAAACCATTCATTGATCAAATACCCACAGTTATTAGCCTAGCTGCTTACTTAAAAACATCTGCCTTGTGCATCTAGATTTCAATTTGGTTATGATAAACGAGATTTGCAGAAACATCTCTGCCTGTAGACGCCTCATTAGGATGCAGCCCGCTGAGAGGGTGCAGGAGCCAGGTGATCTGAGAAGATGAACGCGTGGTGTCTCTCTGTGTAGTTATTCATTCCATTTGTTTTGCTGTTGTAAAAGAGCCAGTCTACTGAACCAATGAGGCAGCTCCTTCGCGCTGTCATCCCTCGCTCTCTTACCTTTTCCATACCCGGCGAACGCGCGCATCAAACATCTGTCACGCAGCGCTGTGGCAGCAGCATCACTCCAACTTGTTGCTTTTGTCGGTGATACTTGGAGACGGAGCAGAGCTGGCAGCACAACTGACCACCATTACGCATCGTGAGAATGCTTAAAATGACCTCGATGGGTCCCGGAGCAGGCCTACTTGCGCTCTTGTGGCTTGGGACAGGAGGGAGCGCACTTAACAACTCACTTTTAGAGGACAGGATATTTTCTTACCCAGAGAACCTGTTAAATGCGTCTTCTGTCCGGGCGCAGAACCGGACTTCGGGTTTTTTCTTGTTGGACTTGGATGAGGGTTTGCTGGAGGACTGGCGCACACTGGCCTCTAGCAGGACTCGCAGCGGGGAGTCGCAGGGAGGGTGCGTCAAAGCGCTTCTGGTGGCCGCGTACTCCCTCATCATCGTCATTTCGCTGTTTGGGAATACTCTCGTGTGCCATGTGGTAGTCAAAAACAAGCGCGCGCAATCCTCCACCAGTCTTTTCATAATGAACCTGGCCGTAGCAGATATTTTTATCACTGTGCTCAACACTCCCTTCACTCTGGTAAGACCCTGAAGTCTTTGCAGATATGATTCATGAGCCCGCACAACTTTGAAGAACAATTTACGCATGTCTGCCTCATCTCTGTGCTTTATTTGGTGTCAGTATTCATAGTTGGTACGCTTTTTAGGCATGTGAATGACTACATGATATGATAAAAGGTCCTATATTACGTAAAATTGACTCTTGTGAGCTTTAACCTATGTCATATGTCGTGATTTAGTCAAAAGAGACCTGGAGTTGTGTTTTGTTTCTTTCACACATGTTTGAGTCATCCTTTATTATTAGTCTGTCGACATCTCCAAAGCTCAAAACGCTCTATTCCACCTTGTGATGTCATGTAGTTAACAACTATCTTTTACCTTTAGTTCTGTAGAGATTGGCAATTCTAGGGCTGCAATTATCCATATGATTCGAGTGAAAGGTGTGTGGAGTTTAAAAACACAGTGGAACACTTCCTGTACATGACATTACAAGGTGGAACAGAGTGTTTTCTGTTTGAGAGAAAAACTCAGCCTAAATATGCAGGGTTTGTGTGTTAAATGTGTGAATTATACAAAACACAACTCGGTTTGTGATGAGGAAACAACATTAAAACATAGATCAGAAAATGGCGTTATGACCCTTCAAATTCATGTTTTCAACCTTCCTCTCATAATTCCCATAATGCTTATAATGTTGCCTTTTAATTAATTAATTAATCTTGATTTCTTGAGTCTTATCTGCAGCTCTAGTTTTCTTATCTCTCTATTCATTTTCTCTCCTCAAAGAAATCCAATTTGATCTCTCATAGGGTATTTAGATATCCACATGATTAAAGATGCAAGTGGAAGTGTTCTAGTGAGGGGGTCTATCGTGTCTCGCTTTAGCTATACTATTCTGCATTATGGCATAAACTCCATAATGTTACAATTATTCAAATACCAGAAAAACTTGGTTTGGTTACCAGCTTGCTTTTTTATGCTGTTTTGTGGAACAATGCCAGCAAAACAACATCATTGTAAAGAAAGGTTTAGTACCCTCCAACCAGAAAATAAGTCAGTGCCCGTTTTTTTAAAAACGATTGAACAGGATGGTTAGAATGTTTACAAAAGACTGCAGCATGTTTGCCTCTGGGCCTCATTTATGCGATGGGTGAATCGGCACCTTTACCTTTTGAGAACAGTCAAGAGTCGGCACTGCATGGAAGTGTTGAGCTTTAACTAAGGTTAAATTATTCTATTGATTGATTGGAGCTGCACCAATCTCACCTCACTGCTTAATTGGCTTGTTTTGTAACATAAAAATATAGCCCTGATATGCAGCTAAGGCAGTAGTGCATATCTCAGTTCATATGTTACACTATTTATAAGGTTAATTTCTGTACTAAACAAAGACAACAACTGCAACATCGAATTTCTGTTTCTGGTTTTCTTTATTAAAAACCTCAAAAACACAAAATTGTCTTCTGAAGAAAACAACCTGTATATGACATCATAGGAACACAAAAACTTACATTTCTAAAACTCATTACCACATGCTGCATTGCCTAAATCCTTTCCGCTGACACCAACTCCTATTGTCCCTTGTTGCACCCAAAGCCCCCCAAAAGCTGTCTCAGAAGAAATGAGATTCAAGTGACTCACTCGGATCCAAACCAGGTTCACTTCAGAGCGTGTAGAGAAGTGCTCTGAAGAACAGCTTTAGCACACAGCGTCCACAGGATTTCTTCTTTATGTGAATGTGGTTGTTTTCTGTCTCCTTTAGGTGCGCTTTGTATACAGCACCTGGGTGTTTGGGAGAGCCATGTGCCACATCAGTCGATTCGTCCAATACTGCTCCCTGCATGTGTCCACGCTTACCCTGACCGCCATAGCCCTGGACAGACGGCAGGTCAGTCCTCACTCGAATGCAAAGTCTATAAAGATATGTTTGAGATATATTTTAGTTTTAGTTCATGGACTGAAATTTGACTGAAAACCTTGATCACAACATCACAAATAACAATAAAAAAATAAAAATAAAAAGAAGAAAATGAATCTTTAAAGAAAACCTTTTGTGCTTGTGGCTGCTATATAGTTATAATCTATGACACCCATGGATCATTTTGTTATAATTTGCACAATGTAAATCATAATATTCATCTAAAACTGACTTAGTAAAAGAAACAAATCTGCTGATCTCTGCTTTAAAAAACTGCTGTAGACGTCATCACGCTAGTGAGTAGTGGATTTTTTTTTCATTTGTACCAAAATAACTACACTGCCAAATCCTACACATATCATCGATTAAGAAAATAACACTGAAGAATGAAGTAGAGAGCAGTGGGCGTATGCCAGTGGTGGAAATGGGGATTGATTGGGAAACAACTTTAACGTGGCTAAAGGCTCTGAAAAGTTAATCAACTTAATCAACTTTTTATTAGCACTCCCTTCAGGCAAGACAACTCTTTTTTGCAAAATCTCAGTGCAAAATCTCTAATGAACCTTTCCCTAATGAATTTTTGGCCCGTGGGCGTTGTTAGACAGGGTCAACCTTCAGCAAATGATCAAAGATGGGAATCAAACTCATGATGCTGAGGCCAGCCAATCAGTGCCTGGCATACGTGCTGCTGCTTTACCCACTGAACTACCGGGACACCATACCACTTCAGTTTTCAATATGGTTGAGGTCAGGGGATTGAAATAAAGGGGACGAGACCATTATTTTGTGGTCAGTAAGTCATGTTTGAGTAAATTTTGAAGTGTCTTTTTGATTTATACCTGGCATGAAGGTCCATCCATGACAAATCAGATCAGTTTTTTGGCAGGTGGAAAGTAGACTTTAAAATTTTCTGTTTCAGTCTTGTAATACAATCATTAATAACATTTTGCTAAATCAAAAATACCACATTGTACTGTTGTAATGCACTGTAACATATAATAAAGTCTTCATTAAAGAAAAGCACAACTAATCCAAGCCACTTCTTCAGTCCTGACAAGTCACTGATAAGTCACTACTTTTGTCTAATCCAGAGTTGTATTTTGTGATGGAAACTGCCTGGATGACTGGGGGATTACACTCATTAAGCCTTCTGATTGTGAATCTGGAAAGCAGTTACAAGTGAAATAAAAAGCAATGCTGTCTTGTCAAAGCAATCTAAACAGCAATATGACAAATATGTAAGGATTAAACAAACGCACTGGCACAGAGTCTAGAAACTTTGCGAAGGAAAGACTATGACTCTGCATCATATGTTAAAATACTAGACTGTACATATAAATGGACATAGCTAACCTGCTAGCCACTACATTCCACATAGGAAGTGAGCATGGGCGCGCTACTTGATTCTGGCTCTAATTCACTTTACATTAGAAAACTGTGGCCCCTCTCTCTGCTGTCACTCGTCATTTTGGTCTTAAAACGTTTGTATTAACCCACTCTACATGATCCTGATCTTTTTTATTTTGCTATTGTGTACATGAGATATGAACATTAATAACAGACATATCAAGTGCCTTCTTTCCCTGAGGTCACTCCCACTAGCTTTAACAAAAAGTTTGACTGACAGTGTTGCTAAGCGCCTGCTCCATGCTAAACTAGCGGTGTGGGCGGGAAGAGACATTACCTTCAACAGCCTCATTCCTGATTGGCTCTTTGGTTGCTATGATACTTGTGGTCGGAAATTCCTAATACGGAACTGAGCTCCAGATTTGCCCCTATAACTGCTAGCCTTCATGAGCTATGGTGACGTCACACATGTAATAAAAGAAAATCAAGAAAAACATCCAAATACAGGATGAACTAATATATCTTTGAAAAGGTGACCGTAGAGAGTGCTTTGATGGAAAAGTAAATACAATTAATAATAAATCAAATAAAACAAAAAATTCAATGTCCTTGTTCAAGGCTTTTCACTGAGACAATCTCTCTTCAAAACACATGGCGTTTGATAAAGAGTTAGATTAAAAGTATGTCCTCATATTTTAACTCAACGTTATCTCAATGTTATACAACAAAAGTTAGTAAAAGCTTTGGGCTCGCTTCATTTTGAACCGTTCAAGTTCACTAAAATAAACTTCTGGGGGAACTCGAACTTTAGATAACCCCAGAATAAAGATCTCAGCGTGAAGACCATAGTCTCAAGCATGTGAAATTGACTGAAGCCTCCTGCCTGTCTGGAACCTATACTTTTTTGTAATGGCCTGTGACATTTTCAAACGTTTTTGTAAAGGGTTTAGTACTAGTGATTTTGAACCATGCTGTTTAAGTAAATCTTTAAAAGCATTCAAAACTCCCTGAATGCCACACGTGCCTCTCTGCAGACATCCCTCTGAAAGTCCATTAAAAAGGAGAAGATTTGGGTACTGAAGAAGCCTGTAATAAATGTGACAATTACCATCTACAGGGTGCTCAGTTTACCAATAGACAGGGAAGATGTTGTACTGACAGGGCTTTTTTTCATATTCCACTAAAACCAAGTCAAAACAGCAATATGACAAATGTCTTTGAAAAGGGGACCACAGAGAGTGCATTATTACAGAAGCACTGACTTTGAGTGTTATACTGTAGAAACCATCTCCATTCAAAACGTATGTATCACAAAACTAAAATTTCTAACTTTATTTCCATTCAAAGAAATAGACCCATAGACCGGATACTCAATACAAATTCTAATACCACAATGATAATAAAAATAAATAAAACATTTAAAAAACACTCTTTATTTAGACAATAGAATGTCACCTTTAACATTAAAGGGCCCACTTTTGTTGTTGTAATGTTGTTTTCCTCATCACAACCTGGAGTTGTGTTTTGTTTCATTCACACATGTTTAACACACAAATCCTGCAGATTTAGGCTGAGTTCTTCTCTCAAACTGAAAACACTCTGTTCCACCTTGTGATGTCATGTGGTAATACGGGAAGCGCTCCACTGTGTTTCTAAACTCCATACACCTTCACTAGAATCATTTGGATTATTTCAGCTCTGGAATTGCAAGTCTCCACTGAACAAAAGGTAACTTGAAAACTACCACTTCGTGATATTACAAGGTGGAACAGCATTCTGAGTTTTGGAGATGTAGACAGACTAATAATAAAGGATTTTAGCATGGCTTAAAGTTCACAAGAGTCAGCTTTGCATAATATAGGACCTTTAAATAATAGTACTTTCTCATATATTCCCATATGGCCTTATATCTGTGTAATCTCTCTGTGGTCCAGGTAGGTTCCATAGTGGTCCATAGGCGTATACTAGTCTATGTGTCTTATACTTGTTCTAGCTATTCAGGAAAGGCTCATTTCTGTCCTGTGAATGGGACTTCTTTAGTATCAATACCTGCTTAAATGAGTATCTTGTTTCGAGACTAGTTTTTGTATCAATAATTATCTGACAACCCTGCTTACTATACAGTCTTGTTCCTGGGTGCAATCTTTAGTTTTCACAGACTTTCCTATCTGCACTTTGCTATAGCAATATCCTTGGCTGCTTTAAAGCCGAAAAAGAAATCAAACTTTGTGCAAGCAAAATAAAAAGAAAACAGCACAGGAAATAGCAGGGGACAAACTGTGGAATATGTTCCGTTTCTTCAACATCGCTCCTTCAGTGACCGTCATGTTCCAAGATGAATTTACAAGTGTGTTTCACAATTTCAGATACAAGAGAGGAATTTACCATGATGGTAAACGTGGAAAAAAAAATAGGGTACAGGGTACTCTTCAGTATTTCAATGGTAAATGTAAAAATTCAGCGATTTGAATAAAAAGAGAATTAAAATTGCAAAGTTAAATAGAAAATAACTTTATAGTACAAATCATTAATATAACCATTTATTTATTTTTTTTTACTCTATGATGACAGGTGAGGCACAGCCTCACCTGCCTCACCTGACCGCACGTTACTGATATACACACATATACATGTATATATCCTGGCCGGGCCCCTCTGTCAAATTTTAGAACCTATTGCGGCCCATGTGTCAACAAGTTTGCCCACCCCATGGAGAGACTTGCTCACAAGCAGCAACTTTAAAGTCTGTTCTCTGAGCCACAGGAGCCAGCGCAGAGGCCTATGCACAGGACTTATGTGCTCGTACTACCTGGTTCTAGTCAGGACCTGAGCAGAAGTGTTCTGGATGTACTGCAGCTGTCTGTCCACTCATTTGGAGAGGCCAGTGAGCAGGCCGTTACAGTAGTCTAAACCAGAGTTGGAGAGACTTATCCATGCATTTGTCTCTAGTAGGTTAGGCCGTATACCCTTGACTTTTGCAATGCTTTTTAGATGGTAAAAAGCTGCAGATGTTATTGATTTGATGTGGCTGTTAAAGTTCAAGTCTGATTCAATTATTACCACTAGATTTTTAGCCTGATTTGAAGGTTTTAGAGCGAGCTTGCAGGAATGTTCCAGATTGAAGTGACATATTAACTATACAAGCAGGTGATAGCAAACTGTTGAGCACAGACTTAAGAAATCTAGTGGGTAACACATTAAAGCAGCATGTAGATGAACTCAGTGACGATCTCTTGGACAGTTTTGTCAGTTACAGGTGCAAAGTGAGCCACATGTACATTAAAATCACATGTAATGACTAAACTATCAAAGAGTAATGTAAATGATTTTTAAAATTTGCATACACACTTCTACCCCTTTTTGCTCATGTTTCTGATTCAAATTTGAAGTTGGGTGGAGTTGATTCCACTAGAATTGCATTACCTGTGTTTTTGTCTGGCCATGTTTTGGTTAAAAACATTAAGTCAAGATGAAAAGAAGAAATAAAATCATGAATTAAAAATGATTTGCTGCATACGCCTTTAGTCGTGTAGTCAATGCTGTCTTAGTCTTCCAAAATTGTATTTGTATGTAAATTTGACTTATCATTGCAGAAAGGAGAAGTTCATGAGTTAGCTGAAGATTTGATACTTTTTGGTATTTATGTTAAAAGGCAGGTTCAATCCATGATTCAATACTTTGTTACCTAGTATTTTTTTCTGCATAAATAGTTGTTAATAGATAGGCAGAACACGCCTTTAGTCGACCACAGCCCAGTCATAATGGGAGGTATATAATTATTTAGCACTTCTCAAAAGCCAATGTGGCTTTGTTCTTAGAAAACAAATAAAAAATCTATAAAATCAATACCACATACCACTTATACTCACGTTTACTACAAACTGTGTAGAAAAGTGTTCAAATGTCATTTCAGCACCAGTTGGCTCCATTGATCACAATATAATGACTTTAGATTTTAAAACAAAAGGATGAGAGTTATTCACAAAAGAATATAAAAGTATTTTTTTCTGTAGACTGTTTGATGTGAATAATATACAGTAGGATACATGAATGCTGCCTTACCACCGGTAGTTTGTGATAAACACACCATAGTATAGAAACTTTCTGACATTCGTCAGGTGCCCTTTGACTGGATGCTGAACTGAAGCTAAATATGAGAAAGATCAATGGAAAGAGGCTGGTGTAATCAGGAATGGAAATCCTACAGGTCACTTAGGAATAAAGTCACAAAAAAGAGCAGGGAAAAGAGAAAAGATTATGATCAAACTAAACCTGGGCAGTGTGGTAAAAACCATAAATGAAATAAAGTGAATAAATGCCCTCGATCACCGAGTTGGATGGGACCATCATTACAAAGCCTTTTGAAATTGCAGATTATTTCAATTATTGTACCAGGACAAAAGAAATTAAAGTTTGAAAATAAATGGTGCTACATGGATAACCAAGCACAGCCTGTGATTAACAGTATGTGTTTTCTGCCTATTTCTCTTGTGATGGAATATGCTTTATTGTTAATGAACTGTCAGTGTGTAATGTAATGTAATGTCGTGCTTTGCACTTACAGACTACTTACAGACACTACAAGCTCATACAAAGGTCCTTGAAGCAGGTCCTCTATATGTGCACTCATTCCTATTTTGTTTATCCTCTCTCTCTCATACAGAGAGAGGACTATTCATGGTCACATCTTTGTCTTTGGCTAGGCAACACAGTGCAAACTGGAACTTTCTTTGTTTGAATGAACAGTATTTATGTTGATAATTAAAGAAAATCAATTGTGCTTGTGTCTGCTGTATAGTTATAGTTATAAATCTCTGACACCCATGGATCATTATGTTGTAATTTGCACATTTTAAATCACAATATTCATGTAAAACAACTTCATAAAAAAAACAAGTCTGCTCACTTCCTCGTAAAAAAACCCCCCTGAGGTGTCCAATGGGAACTGACATCGCTGTAAACATCATCACAGCAAAGAGCCATGGAGCTGTAGATCACACTAGAAAGTAGCTGATTTTTTTTTTTCATTTGTACCAAAATGACTAAGCAACGCTGCTGAATCCTACGAGTATCACTGATTAAGGAAATGGAATTGGAGAATGAAGTAGGTATGTCACAGTGGGCATATGCTGGTGGCGGTTGTTTGGCACCTGCTGTATAGTGCAGCAGGCTTGAAAATAAGCACTTAAAGATTACTCAAACATGTACAAATCACTCCACTACAACTTTGAGTGAGTAAATGGTGAGAAACGTTAGAGTTGTTTCATGGTTAAAAGCCCTGAAAAGTCGATATTGTTTTTAAAGTCTAATAATCATAAAAGTAAGGAAATGGTGAAGAAAATAGTCCATATTGTTTCAAATCTGTATTCAAATCTCTTTCTGTTTTTTTATTTTTAAAAGTACTTAGTAGATCTTACCAAACTAAGAAAAATCTCTGATGTGCAAACAGTAAAACCACTGCAAGGGCAAATTTATCAAGCATCATTGGCATTTTTTTTCACTTACCTTCACTGTGTGTTTTTGTCCTTGTAAGCTTGTTACAGATTCCTAAAATAGGAGCCTTCTCAAATAAAAAAAAAAAAAAAAAAAAAAAAAAAAAAATAAATATATATATATATAATATATATATATATATATATATATATATATATATATATATATATATATATATATATATATATATATATATATTTATATATTTATTTATTTATTTTTTTTTTTTTTTTTTTTTTTTTTTTTATTAAAATTCAAATCATATGTTCTTTCCAAACTTACTTCACTCAGTCTGCTTCACTCAATATTATATCAACAATAATAATAACAATAAACCACAAATCAAACTCAGATTTAAATGTAAAAGTTGTTTCCTATAAAGAAAAATACCAGTTGTTGATTTGGATCTGGATTTGGAAAATGTCTTGAGATTATTTCATTTTTTGTTTTCAGATAATGCTGGTTACATGTTTCCATATGCAGTGAGATGTGTGGTGTACAACATTTCTCTGTGAATGCCCCAATGTTGTCTTATCTTTGAAACTAAGCATAGTTAATACTGGGATGGGTGACCACTGGCAAAAGTGCTCCCAGGGCTGTAGGTGAAAGTCTGTGGTACGATCTGAATGCAAACCATGGCAGTACAAAATTATGTCTAGTTCAGGCATGTCCAAAGAATGGGCCGGGGGCCAAATGTGACGAAATCTTGGCCCTCAGGCTTCCAGGTGAATTACTAAACAGTACATTTTATTGCAAGTATATACCTTGATAGAGCCAATATCAAATATTTAGTGTATTTTTTTGAGGTTTTAAGCTAGAATAAAGGTCTGGGAGCTCATTTTTCACTTTACTGTATTGAGCACCAATCTATGGCCTTCGATCGGCCCCCTGCTTCGGCTGTGTTCTGATGCTTCGTTGTGTCTTGATGAAAAAAGTTTGGACACCCCTGGTCTTGTTTGAAATGTTGTTAATCTGTCACGATAACATGACTCCTGCCCTGTTTTGTCTCCTGTCTTGCCTCCCCCCTCCCACTGTCTGTCAATTGCCGGTCGTGGGCGGAGCGTCGTGCTCCTCCCACGCGCACCTGGGACTCATCAGCGCAATCATCACCACCTGCTGCAGTATAAGAAGCCCAGGAGACAGACAGCCGATGCCAGGCCGTCCACGTACCCACGTGAATGCCTCGCTACTTACCTTTTTGTATTTTTGCCTGCTGCTCACCTTTTTGTATTTTTGCCTGCTGCTCGGTCGTTAACTCCGGTTTCTGCTGTTACCAGACCCTGCTTCCTGGAAACCTCCTGTTCCTGCGCTCCTGGCTTCGCCCCGACTCAGCTCCTGCTCTCTCGTACAGTGCTCCTCGTTCTCTGCTCACCTTGTCTCCGGATCTCACCCTGCACTCGGCTCTCGTCCTGGGTCTCCTCGTCCTGGGCTCCTCGTTCTGGGTCTCCTCCTGGCGTCGCACTCAATCCCTGGCGTCGCACTCCTGCCCTCGTCCCGGCACTGCCCTCACCACGCACTGCGTCACCAGCTCCCTGCCACTCCTGCCCCCCTCTTGTTGCATTATTATTCACTAAACTGTAAATAAACACTGTTAAACCTTCCCGGGTACCGCATCCTTTGCTCCTTCCCGTCTGCATTACGACATAATCCAAGAGTTCTGTAACTGCGCTGTTACGGACTTTACTCATAAGTGTCTTACCTGGGAGATTGGCCAGTACCTGTCAATGTATTTGCAAAATTTAGCTTTTAGCTTGTCGTATTGTTGCTCATCATCAGAGACATACCTGGAGTTGTGTTTTGCTTTATTCACACTTTTCATTAATCCAAAGTAATTTTCTCTGAGCAATGAAAAATGCTGCCCAGATTATTGCAGGAATAACAATTGTTACCGATACAACTCTGCACAGTTTTTTTTATTTAGAAAATCTACATTGCAACATATGTAACAAGATTAATCCAAGATGGTGGACTTCCGGTATGTTTTTTTTTTTTCCTTCTATTGCCATGTTTCATCTCTATACCAAATCTGGTTTGACTATACCAAAGTTTTTACTAGGACGTCCCTTTGGCAAGAGCAGGTATTTGGCTTGTTGGGTGAGAAATGGGGTGTGGCAGTCATTGACTTTTGTGATCGAGACCATGTCGCAGATATGTAACAGTCAAATTTGATTGTTTCCTTGGCCAGCTTCTGGTGGTTGGGCAAAATTATTCGGATGCAAAAACAATGTTCCCTTTTCCTGATCACTGATCACTCTTACATGCATGAGGGTTTGGAGCAAGTATTTGACAGGGCGATAACAAGCACTTGTACTAATAGGCCCTTTACCAGCTTCTGGCACTCAGGCCTAATAATACATTTTATTTATACCGTGCTTTTCTGCACAAAGAATACGATTAAAAAGAGTTCATTTTAAAAAAAAAACAAAGGAAGCAGACAAAATATAGGCACGTGGGTTTTGAGCAGAGTCGAGTAGATGGTTTTGAGTTGTTTCTTGGAGGCGGGGAGAGATGTGAAGTCACGGATTTGCTGACATAGTGAGCTCCAGACGGTGAGGGTGCCGATGGAAAGGGCTCAGTCTTCCCTGATTTGGAGCTTAGAGTTCACAGTATTTTGCTGGAATACGCAGGAAAAGATATGTACATGGCCTTTAAGTGTACCTCATCTTTCAGGATGGCTTCACATCGTTTAGAACCTGCAGACCAGTTTGATTGCATTTGACACACACCACTATTGTCATGAAAATAAATGAAGACCTTAGGGACTCTGCAATCTGTGGGATTCATTTGTCAATCTCATATCAATATGGAGGAAGCACCAGGACTGACGAACATGCTTTCAACATAACGGGCACAATACACAATATGACACCCATCACCCCCTTGGCTCACATCCATGCCTTTGTCACTATTAGGAACACTGCGTCTCCACATCCTGCAAATTACAGCTCAGTACAGTTTCCTGATTTAGACTCTATAGAGCCAATGGAAGAAGCTGCATGAAGAAAAAAAAAAATTTTAAAAAAATCTTATTTCCACATCACTGGAAATAGGACAACTAAACCGCTCCCTGTAACATTTTAATTAACCCAACACGGAGTCCACACATGGCTGGATAATTAAGTTGTGAGACCTGTTAGACTTGTTTTATCTTGCTTTTGATTCATCTACCACCCGTATTTATTCCTTCACTACAAATTCTTACATTTTAAGGGAATTCTTAATAATACAGATATGTAAAACGGTGTAGAGGGTCTGCCACTTTTTTGCATCCATGTTATGTTAAAGTCTCTCTCTATTCAGCATTTTTTACAAGTGATTTGTTTTGTTGTTTTTCAAAGAAAAAAAAGCAAAACAACAACCTTATAATAAGGCTCCACCAGCACCACCTTAAATCCATGGAGACAAGTTTTATCTCCATGGAGACAAGCAGGTGGTGGAGTCTCTTCCATACACATTGCATCTTTAATTGACTAGTAAAACTAGTAAAAAATGTCTGCATTTTAACATCTATTTTGGCTTAGATTTGATATTCATTTGTTTGATCTTATTTTGAGAACTTTTGCCCATTCGAAAGCAAAAATACTTTGTTTTGAATTGCTAAATGCGTTGGCATCCATGCTTTTAGACATAAGAATGTATGGTCATTATGCACGATGCACTAATAGGCGTAGACCTGCTTGAGCATATGCACATTAACAGTATGTTATCTTGTCTCAGGTTATTCTGCACCCTCTGCGTCCCCGCATGTCTCTGACACAGGGGGCCTGCTGGGTGGCTGTCATCTGGATAATGGGTAGTTGCTTCTCGCTGCCTCACGCCATCTACCAACAACTCCTGACATTCACTTACAGGTATAGTACATTCCACTGAGAGTACTTAAGGCCTGTACAGTATATCACCTAATGTATGTGTGGAGAGTCGGGAATGCAGCAGACTAGGGCCATGCACAGCGTTACATATTGGCATTCAAGAACAAACTAATATTTTGTGAAAGTGGTGTGATAGAGTTTTTGTGCTTGTGCTTGTGGTAATATGTTTCATACAGCACCTGTAAACAAGTAGTTGCGCTCTTTGGACCTTGAGCAAGTGCTTCAATATTCACATAAAAAGCAACATGCCATAATAATCAAATGAGGAAATACATTTAAAAATATTAATCAAAACCACTGATTTCTCATTTGAGGCTTAAATATTAATGACAAACCCCCCCAAAAATTAACAAAAACAAAAGATAAGGTGAGTGCTTCAGTGGGGCTCTAGTGAGTTAGATAGATGGATTTAAGACACAGGTGCTGTTCCAGGATAAGGCCACTGATCATGAAATAACAGATATTTAGCTTAGCACATACTGACGTGGATGTGAACAGTAGTGGAGCTGAAAAAATTCGATGCAATCAAACCATCGACCATCGTATGGGTTTGGACACCTTCATCAGGGCTTAAGAATAAAATAATGGGGGCACCGGGCGACTCCCATTTATAATGGTCGGTGGGGTCATGTGACCACTTTCATGTGACCCAAAAATAAATATATATTCAAGAATATGTATTGGTCCATGCCTTAATAAAGGGCTTGTAATTTTTCTACACAAGGGCGCCCCAGAGTTTTTCAGGTCCACTACTGTTCACATCCACGTCAGTATGTGCTAAACTAAATCTCTGTTATTTCAAAAATAACCTGAACTGGTCAGTGAGTTGGCTGTGAGTGGAGCAGAGAAGCCTGACAGCCTGTGCTCCTTCTGTAAGCTCTGTAGAAAATGTGATCGAAAAATAAATCACTTACTAGATTTTGAATTAAAAATACAATTTAACAGTGTGTATGCCCAAGGGATGTTCGGCCATTCTTTATCTAAAATAAGACAATGCTGTTATTCCACTCAGCACTGCAGAATTTTGCTGTCCACTTTTGAGTTGATTAATTGATTCAAATGATTTTAACTGTGCTAGCCTTTTCTTTATTCATTTTAATTTTTCTAATGTCTTATTGCTTTGTGTGCTTTTAGTAAAGAAAAGGAGCGCAGCCTGTGTGTCCCGGATTTCCCTGAGCCCTCAGATGTATACTGGCAGTACATTGACCTTTTGACCTTTGTGCTGTTGTACATGCTGCCTCTCCTGATCATCACCGTCTCCTATACAACTGTGGCACGACGTCTTTGGCGCCATAACGCAATCGGTGACACGACTACAGCCCAGCACGCCACTCAGAGAAGAAAAAGGAGACGAACCCTCGCTATGCTGCTCCTAGTGGTCGGAGTGTTTGCTGTCTGCTGGTTTCCACTTAACTGCTATGTGGTGCTCCTGTCCAGTCAGGCCATCCCGTCGTCCAATGCATTATATTTTTGTTTTCACTGGTTAGCAATGAGCTCCACCTGCTACAACCCGTTTATCTACTGTTGTTTGAACCCCACGTTTCGACAGGAGCTCCAGTTGCTTTTGGATATGTTTAAGCGCAGAAGGCCGGTAGTGGGGGTGGAACCGGAAAGCCGCCCGGTGGAAGTAGTACCCCCCTGTCACAGAACAGCCTGGCCCAACAACGACTCCTCCAGGTCCAGGCCGGTGCAGTCTCATGTGGGTCAGAGCTCCTCCCACCAAAGCCACACTTCCACAAGCCACTCCCACAGTGCCCACAATGCCAAGGAAACTCATGTAGTGTTCAGCGCCAGGGATGTGCTCTCGGGTCGGACAGACATACTCTCTGTGGAACCCATCGTAGCCATTAGCTGGCTGCACAAACCGACTTTATAGTACCATTAGTCAAACATTCATTCTTGTTGAATGTGGTGATGAGAGATTTTAACGTTTTTTTTTCCAAAAGAGCAATTGCCACTTCAGTAAGAAGACTTAAAGATAGTTATTTGGCCAAAACAACATTAAACAAAAGTCATTGTCAAGCTACAAAGCCACTGATTTTTTAAAATCAGCTGGATCACTGTTATTATGATGCCCACAGTCTTGGCTCTGGCCTATTAGGTGTTGCATACAAATTTCACTTATTTACACAACTTGCACAGTTAAGATTCTAAAAAATTAAATACTTGTTCCCAAAAAAACAAAACAAAAAACGTTTGGCGCAACAGCCATTTTCATCAGAACCAACTTAAAAAAACAACAACACTTTTATTCACTCAAGGGTCATTGTGGTATTGATTCTAGTTCAGCAATGATTTCAGGGCCTGTAGAATGCACTATAAACAACACACTTCAAATTTAATGAGAGGAAATACAACATTCTGAATGTAAATGACTGTTGCAAAGAACAGTTGTATTTTTATCATAAATATAAAAGTTGTGTGAAGAAATAATGAATGTGCCTTTGGAAATCTGAATTTATTCTGGAGTTTAAGTTTCAGAAACTGCTCTGTAAAGTACTTTGTGTTTTTAGCTAAATTGCTCAAGATGTATTCCATACAGTCACGTCCTGTCAGTACTGATTTATGGCTTATGCAGGAGGCTTGGCAGCTCTCACAGCTTTAGCTTCATCATTTATAGAGACACTTTTGTGCTTTAAAAATAGCTAGTGAATGTATTTCTTGTTCAATGGTGTAATTTCAATGTAATATGCCATCTATATGTCCCCATGGAGATGTTTTTACTTTGAAATGTCTGTCTGTGAAATATTTCACAGACAGACATTAAAAATGCATATTTCCTTTTAGGTGTTTTAAGTGATTATAAATACATTGGAAAAGTAAAAAGTAGATCTGACCTGTAACTTGGCCAGGTGGTGCCACCGTGAATCAATAAATTTAATCCCATACTGTGGGACATTCTAGGCAAACCAGTACCATCTCCATGGACACACTCAGGTGGCGGACCATCCACCTGAAAAGCTGTGCATCTTTAAATAAATGCTGTTAGTAGAAACAGTGAAAAATCACATTTGTGTGAGGATGGAGTGACTCTTTTTAAATGTTATTGTAAATAATAAGTCTTATACATTGAAAAATGAGAACACCTGTGATTCATTTTCTTTCCCATTTATATTCAAAAACATCCAAAAGTTGATTTTATTGAATTTTTGCAAACCTTTTGAGACAGAAGCTATTTTTATTATCAAGAGAATTCTCATCTGATATTTAAATTTTTGCATAAAAAATGTGACTCACAGATGTACATCACTATTAAAACATCACTGGTATAAAATGTGAAAAGTCTGTTGAACTAACTATCTCACAAAGTTTTAAAGGAGACTTCAAGGAGGTCCCATTATATATAGCACCAAAATAAAAACGGCAATGATAAATGAGTGTCGTCATTTCGCAGAACACATTAGCATTTTAATAATAGTATTCAAAGTTGTATTTTAGCCCCAGTACAAGCATAATGTATAAGCAGCTCTTAAGGTCAAAACACGTCTGCCGTGTATGTCTGTGTTTTTTTGTTTTTGTTTTTTTGTGTTTTTTTGTGTCAGAGAATCAAGAAGTCACCGTTCCGTTAGCATTACCGTGATGGCAAAACTCATCTCTGATTTCTAAAAGTTGTGAAAAAGCACTTGAACACATCGTGGTAAATATTAGTATGCTTTGAATGCATAAGGTAAGTGAAGAATAACTTTGGACTTTGGACTGAACTGTTTAAAATGAACCAATTCTGTTTCATAATGGCTTTAAGACAGTGACAATCAGATACAGAGCCTTTAGGCTGAAATGTAAGTCATCTGAAATGTATAGTAATCTAATATATATATATAAACTATATGTATATATGTATATATATATATATATATATATATATATATATATATATATATATATATATAATATATAGGGCATCGACAAAGACACCAGGGGAGCCAAACACCAGCTCCTGGTAGACCGAACAGTCTCCCGAGACTGCAGAACCCGTAAAGACCAACCTGTGCACGGCCTGGATTGATTACAAGAAAGCCTACGACTCAATGCCACACACATGGATCACTGAATGCCTGGAGCTGTACAACATCAACAGTACTCTAAGAGCCTTCATTGCAAACTCAATGAGGTTGTGGAAAACCACCCTTGAGGCCAATGGCAAGCCACTTGCACAAGTGATCATCAAATGTGGCATATACCAAGGAGATGCACTGTCCCCCACTGCTGTTCTGCACAGGTCTGAACCCCCTCAGCCAAATCATCAACAACACTGGCTATGGATACCGACTCAGGAATGGGGCCACCGTCAGTCACCTCCTCTACATGGATGACATCAAGCTGTACGCTAAGAATGAGCGAGACATCGACTCACTGATCCACACCACCAGGATCTACAGCACAGACGTTGGAATGTCATTTGGGCTTGAGAAGTGTAGCCGGATGGTGACAAAGAGAGGGAAGGTTGTCCACACAGAAGGGGTCTCACTCCCAGAAGGGACAATAGCAGACGTTGAGGACAGTTACAAGTACCTTGGTATCCCACAAGCAAATGGCAACCTTGAAGAGGAAACAAGGAAAGCAGCCACAGCCAAATACCTCAGACAAGTAAGGCAAGTCCTAAGGAGTCAGCTCAATGGCAAGAATAAGACCCAGGCAATAAACAGCTACGCCCTGCCAGTAATCAGATACCCAGCAGGAATCATAAGCTGGCCAAAGGAGGAGATACAGACCACAGATGTTAAGACACGAAAGCTCCTGACCATGCATGGCGGGTTCTATCCCAAATCCAGCACCCTGAGACTGTACGCGAGCCGTAAGGAAGGAGGCCGAGGACTAGTGAGGGTGAGAGCCACAGTCCAGGATGAAACATCCAAGATCCACAAGTACATCCAAGACAAGGCCCCAACAGATGACGTGCTCAGCGAATGTCTCAGACAATGGAGTGCAGAGGAAGAGGAGCTGGAGGAACCACCATGGAAGGACAAGCCCCTGCATGGGATGTACCACCGGAACATAACTGAAGTGGCTGATATCAAGAAATCCTACCAATGGCTTGAGAAAGCTGGACTGAAGGACAGCACAGAGGCACTCATCCTGGCTGCACAGGAGCAGGCCTTGAGCACTAGAGCGATAGAGGCCCAGATCTACCACACCAGACAAGACCCAAGGTGTAGGCTGTGCAAAGAGGCCCCTGAGACAATCCAGCACATAACTGCAGGGTGTAAGATGCTGGCAGGGAAAGCATACATGAAGCGGCATAACCAAGTGGCGGGCATAGTGTACAGAAACATCTGTGCAGAGTACGGACTGGAAACCCCCAGGTCAAGGGGGTAGTGGAGAATGATCGAGCCAAAGGTAGTGGAGAATGATCGAGCCAAGATCCTGTGGGACTTCCAGATACAGACTGACAGAATGGTGATAGCGAACCAACCGGACATAGTGGTGGTGGATAAACAACAGAGCAAAGCCGCTGTGGTGGACATCGCAGTGCCAAGTGATGGGAACATCAGGAAAAAGGAGCATGAGAAACTAAAGAAATACCAGGGGCTCAAAGAAGAGCTGGATAAGGCCTGGAAGTTGAAGGCCTCAGTGGTGCCCGTGGTCATCGGAGCACTCGGGACAGTGACCCCCAAACTGGAGGAGTGGCTACAGCAGATCCCAGGAAAAACATCAGACATCTCAGTCCAGAAAAGTGCAGTACTAGGAACAGCAAAGATACTGCGCAGAACCCTCAAGCTCCCAGGCCTCTGGTAGAGGTCCCGAGTGTGGAAAAAGAGGGGTGCTGGTGCTTATACACCAGCCATGCCAGCTGTTGATTGAGAGCAACAGAGACAGCTCAGTTTGACCATAAGCTTGGACCTCTGGACAAGCCCCCAAAGCCCAAAATTAACTCTGCCTCCCCCTTGTGACACTTTAATCATGCCACATTTTTGACTAAAGAACTTAAATTCTTATAATAAAAGTTCCCTGGTGATCCATAATCTCTACTCTGAGGTGTGGTCAAGGGGGCCTTGACCGCACCTCAGAGATATAAAGTTGCACACTTTATATGGCTGGGCAATGGTACAATATGGCATAGTGTAGTGAAGCGCCAGAGTATTCTTTCATTTTGCTGTTTTGAGTATTAGTAATATTAACTTGTAAGAATTTGATGTTTGCTCTGGACATTTTCTCTACATTTACTAAACTGCCATTTTCTCTACATTTACCAAACTGCCCATTGAATACTACATATGTCATATTTAGAAATATTATAGCCAAAGGAACAGTATTTCCATGGAGACAAGCAGGATGAGAGCCTCTCCCAGGCCAAGTAAGAGTCAGGTTTGGTAAGATGCAAGCCCACACAGTGAGGAATATTTTTCAGTTCAATAAATACAAAAACAATGCAAAAACAAAACAGTAGTTTAGACCATGTAGACTATGTAGTAGATATATGTGTATATATGTATATATATATATATATATATATATATATATATATATATATATATATATATATATATATATATATATATATATATATATATATATATATATATATATATATATATATATAGATATAGACTGCTCAAAAAAAATAGAGGAACACTTTGAAAACACATTAGATCTAATTGAAGGAAAAAATAATCTAGAATTTCTTTACTGATAATGAGAAAGTAATTTATTTAGTAACAAAAGGATGCAACATTTATGTAAATGAAAATGATCTCCCACAGAGGGGTTTAAACCAAAAAGGGACACCCCAACAATGAAACAGAAAAAAATGATGCAGCAGATGGGTTTATTTTGCCAAAATGTCATTATAACAACTCAAAATGATACTCAGTAGTTAGTGTGGTCCCCTCGTGCTTGTAGGCATGCCTGACAACAGCAGGGCATGCTCCGAGGCGACGGATGGTGTCTTGGGGGATCTCCTCCTAGATTTGGACCAGAACATCACTGAGCTCCTGGACAGTCTGAGGAGCAACCTGGCGGCACCGGATGGACGAAACATAATGTCCCAGAGGTGTTCTATTAGGTTTAGGTCAGGTGAACATGAGGGCCAGTCAATGGTATCAATACCTTCATCCTCCAGGAACTGCCTGCAGACTCTGGCCACATGAGGTCAGGCAGTGTCGTGCATCAGGAGGAACCCAGGTCCCACTGCACCAGCATAGGGTCTGACAATTGCTTGAAGGATTTCATCCCTATACCTAATAGCTGTCAGAGTGCCATTATCTAACCTGAGATCTCTGTGTCCTTCCAGAGATATGCCTCCCCAGACCATCACAGACCCACCACCAAACCGGTCATGCTCAATGATGTTGCAGGCAGCATGATGTTCTCCGCAGTGCCTCCAGACTCTTTCACGTCTGTCGCATGTGTCCAGGTTGAACCTGCTCTCATCAGTGAAGAGCACAGGATGCCAGTGGCGCACTTGCCAATTCTGGTGGTCTATGGCAAATGCTAATCGAGCTCTACGGTGCTGGGCAGTGAGCACAGGGGCCACTACAGGACGTCAGGCCCTCAGACCACCCTCGTGGAGTCTGTTTCTGATAGTTTGGTCAGAAACATTCGCATCAGTGGCCCGCTGGAGGTCATTCTTTAGGGCTCTAGCAGCGCTCATCCCGTTCCTCCTTGCACAAAGGAGCTGATACCGATCCTCCGAGGGTTTGAGGACCTTCTACGACCCTGTTCAGCTCTCCTGGAGCAACTACATGCTCTTGAGATTGTGCTGGGAGACACAGCAAACCTTCTTGCAATGGCATGTATTGATGTGCCATCCTGGGGAAGTTGAACTGCTTGTGCAACCTCTGCAGCGTCCAGGTACCACACACTGCTATCAATAATGTTGACCCAAGCCAAAGGAAAAAGTCAGTCAGTAAAAAAAATTGCCAGGAAGAGATGAGGAGGGAAAAATACCAGTGGCGTCAACCTGGAAAACCATTCCTGTTTTGGGGGCTGTCTTACTGTTGCCCCTCTAGTGCACCTCTTGTTTATTTCAGTAAAACAAAGCCGCTGATTAACTGATTAACAACCCCCTATGCTTCTTAACTGACCATATCAATATGAAGTTTGATTGATAGGTTGCACACACACACACACACACACACACACACACACACACACACACACACACACCACATATATATATATATATATATATATATATATATATATATATATATATATATATATATATATATATATATATATATATATATGTATATACACATACATACATAAGGTTACACAATAGGGTTTAATTATTTGTGCAGTAAGATTTCATTATTTTAACACTACCCCCTGAACACTGTATTTTTAAGCTAACTCAGAGGTGTGAGTGAGTGACTGAAATCATGAGTCATTATACAAATGCACTGAACAATGAGAAGAATACACTTAAACTGTGAAATGGTATCACAGAAGGAATGGGCTTGCCATGGAACATTACTGTGTTTCACATTGTTAGATTCTTTATTCTCAGAACCAGTGGACTGCCAATTTGTGGAACTCAATTTTGCTGCTAAAAGGTTTGTTCGTGTTCTTAATCTATTTGCAAAGCCTGGAAATAAACTGTTTTTTTGTAGGCCAAATAACCACAAGGCCAAATACCCTTTAAGTTGACCTGTGGTCCTAATGGGCCATGCAAATTCAAAACATGCTGAGTGCAGACTGCTGCTGCATCTAACCTGGAGGAGGCTGCGGATTCACTCAATATCTCACCTGAAAAATTCAAAAGTACAGACCAGGTCGCTGGTTCTGACTGGCTTCACTTGAGAGACGTGGAATGTGGAGTGGATGCGGAGAGAAGGTAGTTCAAGCTGTACGTCAGACGGGTTGATGATTTTTGCGATCTTGAATGGGCCCAGGAAGCGAGGAGAGAGTTTACAGGAATCAGTTTTTAACAGGATGGTCTTGGCAGATAGCCAGACTGGCTCTGGGCCGGTACTCGGGTGCCGGTACTCGGGTGCCGGAACGCGATGCCGATCTGCCGCCCTCTTTGTGCGGACCCCAGCCTGGAGAAGGGCGGCCCTAGTCTTAGAGGTGGTGCTGAACGGAGGGGACCGCCAGATCCTCTTCTTCAGAGGGAAAGAGCGGGGGCTGGTACCCGAGGGATGCCTGGAACGGGGAGATGCCGGATGACGAGCTGATGAGGGAGTTATGGGCGTACTCAATCCAAGGGAGGAAGGAACTCCAGGACGAGGGGTTGGCCGGGACAACATAGCGTAGGGCAGACTCGAGATCTTGATTGGCGTGCTCTGTCTGCCCGTTGGTCTGAGGGTGGAAACCGGAGGTAAGGCTGACCATGGCACCCAACCTCTGGCAGAAAGCTCGCCACACCTGCGACGTGAACTGGGTGCCATGGTCGGAAACGATGTCACAGGGGATACCATGGAGGCGAAAGACGTGTGTGGTGAGCTGGTCTGCGGTCTCTTTGGCAGTTGGGATCTTGGGAAGTGGGATGAAATGAGCAGCCTTGGAGAACCGGTCGACTATGGTGAGTATGGTGGTGTGTCCTTGAGATGGTGGGAGACCGGTTACAAAATCCACAGCGATATGGGACCATGGTCGTCTGGGGACTGGGAGAGGAAGAAGCAGACCAGAGGGGGGTGAATGAGATGCCTTGGCCCTGGCACATACCTGGCAAGCCGTCAAGTATTGGGTGTCACGGTCCATGGTGGGCCACCAGAAATGTCTTTTGAGGAGCGACAGGGAACGGTTGACACCGGGATGGCAGGCGAATTTGGAAGCGTGGATGAATTCTAGGACCTGGGAACGGACAGAGTCAGGTACAAATAATTTGCCAGGCGGTCCGTTACCTGGATCTGGCTGGTCGGTTTGGGCCCCCCGGACAAGGTCCTCGATCTCCCAGTGGACGGCAGCCACGATGCAGGACGGAGTGAGGATGGAGTCGGGAGTGGGCGGGTTTTCTTCCTGGCAGAACTGGCGAGACAAGGTGTCGGGTTTAACGTTGCGAGAACCGGGACGATAGGTGAGGGTGAAGTTGAATCTGCTAAAAAACAAGGACCAGCGGGCTTGGCGAGGATTCAAGTGTTTGGCGGACTGGATGTAGGAGAGGTTCTTATGGTCCATCCAAACGAGGAATGGTTTCTCCGCCCCCTCGAGCTAGTGACGCCACTCTTCGAGTGCCAGCTTGACGGCCAGAAGCTCACGGTCCCCCACGTCGTAGTTTCGCCTCGGCTGGGGACAGGTGACGGGAGAAGAAGGCACAAGGATAGAGACGATCGTGGGGGGCAAACCGTTGGGACGGGACGGCTCCGACTCCCGTGTCCGAAGCGTCGACCTTAACTATGAACTGGCAGGATGGATCTGGCTGGTGAAGGATGGGGGCAGAAGTGAACAAGTCTTTGAGTTTATTAAAGGCGGACTGGGCTTCGGCTGACCAGGTAAACGGTGAGGCGGGAGATGTGAGTCTGGTGAGTGGGGAGATGACCCGGCTGAAGTCTCTTATAAATCGCCTGTAGAAGTTGGCGAATCCGATGAACCACTGGATTAAGTCCGAGGGCCATAAGAGGGGATTCCAAGGGCTTGAGTTTAACCCCGAGTTGCTCTGCCACACGTGAGTCCACAAAATCCTCCTCGGCCCCCGAGTCCACCAGAGCCGAAACCGGCAATGAGTCCATATTAAAACACAGGATAGCGTCCAATAAAATCCTACTTGAGCGGTCTGGGATTAGAGACTGACCCACCAGTACTCCCATAACTACTGGTGGGCGCCCCCTTTTGGCCGCACTGGGCAATCGGCGTTGTAGTGCCCCCTCGTGCCGCAGTAGAGTCATTCCCCGGCCAGGCGGCGGCGCTGCATCCGCTCCTCGGGGGAAACGAGGGTCCAGCCCAATTGCAGGGGGGGCGGTGACACCCGAGGAGGCGCCGGCACGGGGCGAGCGGCAGCTCTCCAACGGGTCTGGAGTCTATTGTCTATACGATTAGCCAGCATGATCGGAGCCTTCAGGTCCAGAGGCTCATCCCGGGAAACAAGTTCATCTTTCAACTGGTCGTTGAGTCCACGCACTATCCGTCCAGTCGAGCTCGGCTGCATTAGTCCAGAAATCGATTGTGTAATCCGCTACCGAACGGGAACCCTGGGTCAAATTCAGCAGGCGGGATGCAGCGTCCGCCTGATAGTGCGGGTGATCAAAGACGAGTTTAAAAGCAGTCACAAAGTCATTAAAATCCACAGAGTCTAGCGCCACTTTGGCAAAGTGCGCCTCGGCCCACTGGAGCGCCTTGCCCCGGAGCAAACCACAGACGTAGTGGATCTTGGCAGCGCCAGACGCGAAGCGGGCGGGGCACTGCCGAAACATCGAGGTGCACTGAAATAAAAATCCACGGCAGAGGCTGGGCTGTCCAGCATAGGGGTCCAGGTCCGTGCCTCTCGACTCCGGAGGACACAGCGGAGGCGCAGTCCTCACCGCGGCGGCTACAGGGGCGGCAGAGGCCGGAGAGAGCAGAGCAGACAGTTGATTGGAAAGTTGGTTCACCTGCTGCGTGAGAGTCTGATTGCACTCTAGGAGGTCTCTGATAGATTGATCGTGCTGTCCGATTATCACTCCGTGGTGTGAGAAGACCTGGCGCAGAGCCGTATCCAACCCTGAGTCGGCTTGGTCCATGTTGGCCAGATCGTTCTGTCGTAAAGTCTGATATGGCGGGCCAACACGCACGACTCAGGGAGTGGTTTAACAGTCTTTATTTACAGCAGTGAATCTATACAAAAGTGCAGCAAGAAGGTAGAGTCTCTCTCTCTGGGGGGTGACGGGGAACAAGGTGACGAGCAGGGAGCAGGGTGACGAGCAGGGTCCAGTGCACAGGGACAGACAGGTGAAACGAGACAAGCAGGAGGTAGGATTCTGTAGGCAAAGAGTAATCCAATGAGTACAAGGTAACAGGTAAAGAGCAACAAAAAACTGAGCTAGATTAGTCACGTTAGCACGCGGATCATCTCCGAGTGACTGCTCCCAGTCCTTCTTAAAACCACAGCGGGTAGAGGTAATCTCACTGATGAGGTGCAGGTGCGCATGGGAGGCACTGGGAGCTTCGCCCAGCTCCGGAGTCAGGCAGGCGAGGAAGGGGGAGAACACAGGAAACATGCAGGAACAGGCAGATCATGACATAAAATGAATTGCACAATTCATAGTTTGTTTTCTTGCTGTTTTAGTCAACATTGTTGTAGATAACACCATAATCAGATTGACTGATCACAATCAGGACAAAGTATGCAAATACAGGTAGAAGCATTGATTTTTATTCAAATTTGTTTCTATCACATTTGATCTGGTCATGTGACATGGCACAGTAGTCCGAGCAGAACACTTGGTTCTGCTTCAGAGGAGTCGACTCCACAGAAGTGCTACAAAGTTGTCTTTTGAGGAAGGATCCTGAGAAGTGAAAAACACCCAATGAGCCCAGATTTAAAGAGGTACTTTTAGTGTGCTTGCCTCACTGAAACTAGAGTCTCTGAACCAGGGGAACTGGTTCATTATTGTGAGTGAGAGAAGATACATGCACAGGGAACTAAGAAAACGTGTAACTAAGGGGACCGGTTCACTGTTGATTCTTTAATAGGAAAGGGAGTCTCATAGGACAAAGTGAGTTACCCAAGAGGTGAACAAACATGGATGTGGTTGTGAGCTCCACGGAAGTTTCAGCAAGTCCTAACTATCACAGAACCTGTTAAAAGGCTTTAAGTAAAAGTAAAGCTTACAACAAGTCCTTTTTACATAATATACAACTTAATGGGAACATGATTACAAAATGCAAGCTAAGTGCAAGGAAAGGCTGAGCCATAAATACACTTAGCCACAAGAAGAGCCATAAGAAACTGATCTAAAGTAAAGAAAATGTCCCATATTTTTTGTGTTTTGGTATTGGCACATCTGTTAACAAAGCACAAATGTAAAAAAAAAAAATAAATAAATAAAAATAATAATAAAATAATACGTGATTCCTGTGATTGTATGCGATTGTTAGCCAGTAGGACCTGCTTCTGGCATGTTCTTTCATTACATTGATACACAAATGAACCGTAGCCCACCGCTACTACATTCAGTGGAAAGATGACAAAAGCAAAATGGTGATGTGAATTTGCTGCAAGAGAATTCTACAAACAGCAGGGACCGTTTTCACCCAAGGACACTCCTGTTTTTGGCACAAGACACAAGAGCGAGAAATTGTCTTGGGGCGATTTTAAAACAGGACTAAAAACTATTGATTAAACTGTAGGGCTAAATCAGACAGGGACAACAGATGGAAATTAGCCTGTGGCTAAAATCTGGCATATTTACATATGTATCTTATGTTCATCAATATGCACTGTCCCTTTTCTAAATAAATAATAATAAATAGACAGTCTTGTCTTGTAAATCTAATTTTTCTGCAAACTGCATTTTCTGTGGGAGGTTCTACTTCCTTCCTCAGTGTCCTGACTATATCTGATTAGTACATCTTTATCATAACAATTTAACATTTGAAATTTGCCTCATGTACAAACTTAATTAAATAACACATTCATTGTTGTTACTGACAACTACTACTACTATTACTACAATGAAATAATAAAATAAAAAATCTCTGGTTCCATGCAGTAGAGGTAAGATCTTAAGCCCGAGCCCGACCCGGGTCTCGGGCCTAAAATGTCAATCATCGCTTCGGGTCGGGTCGGGCTCGGGCTTCTCGCTCGCTGACTTTTTTTTAAATAAATATATGTTTATAAAAATGTATACTAAAACGATGTGTGGATACTAAACTAAGGAATACTTGTTTTAAAATAAATCATTTGGATAAAACAGAGAAGGCGCTGTAATGTAATTGCTATTTAACTACTAAACAGGAGCCGCAGAGCCAGAGCTGCTCTGCACACGTGAACGCCGCCCTCTTAATAATCTTCCCCTCCGCGAGTCCGCATCTATTTTGACCTGGTATCCCCAATATGGAGGAGCAAGAAGTTAAGGATAAACTAAAGACAGGAGAACTGAAAAGACAAACACGCACAGGTAAGAGTGAGGTGTGGAAAAGCTTCAAATTGATTGTTGAAAATGCTACAGAAACTTCGGCTTCGCTGAATGTGTCAATGTGGCGCTTTGCATTCATACGAGAGCAAAAAGACTGGCACCTCGACGCTGAGCAGGCATTTAAACAGCTGTACTGGCAAAATTGATGATCGTCAAACATCTATATTATCATTTGTTTCAAAAAAACGCCCCTCTTCGCGCTAAGCAGGCCATCACAGACAAGTGCATGGACTTGTTATCATAAATCCCCCCCCCCTCCTCCTCACAAATAAAATATGAAATTTCGGGTTTGTGTCGGGCTCGGGCCTGCAAATCATGTTAATTGGTCGGGCTCGGGCCGGGTCGGGCTTTAATACCCGCGGGCCGGGTCGGGTCGGGCTGGATTTTTTAGGCCCGATCTTACCTCTACTTTAAGCCCGCCTGTACAGCTCCACGTGCATATCACTTCAGACACTAATGGTATAATGCTGAAACAGTGTGAGCCACAGTAAAAGCTCTCCATCTGCTCGGGTCAAATGATTTACAGAGAACTGAATTTGCTTTCCAAATGGATGCCTGCTTCCCAGACCTTAAGAACCATTGAAAATGGGTCTTTCAAAGGTAAAAATCGTTCCAAAACCCTAGAATAGTATAAAATGTACCTAACTAAGATCCTTTTAAAATAAACAACCTTCTTAAGTACAGGCACTCAGGCAATCTTCAAAGCATTGAAATCCATGCAATAGATGAGTCAGTCCATTAGGGTGACAAATACCAGAGGTTAGCGTACGCATGGGCAGGCTGCAGTGACGTGCGGTGAGGTTCATGGCTGGTGAGGCACTGATGTCGTCACAATCAGATTTACAAACATATAAACCAGGTGTCAGTACATTTGGCCCCGGGTCAGTTTCTCTCCCAGTGACTTGGGGCCAGAATAAAAAATAATTTCAAAATAAAAGTTCCGAAGTCCGTATGAAATAGCTCTAATAGTATGAAATAAAAAGCAAGCTGGTTTTGTATTGTTTTTTATCCTTATTCTCGTTGCCCAATTTTCAGTGGATTGAAGTCATTAAATTTCATATCATTTTGTAAGTCTCTGTTTGAAAAGAGCAAGTCTTTCATCCCGTCATCTGGAGTAAACCATTTAGCTCCTTTAGCGTTGGTCTCGGTCCTTTAATTATAACCTCCTTGTTGTGATCCTGCCTGTTCCTGTGTCCTGTCCTGCCCTGCTGCCTGTTCCTGTGTGCTCTTCCTCCTCCCTCACCTGTGTGACTCCGGAGCTGGGCGGAGTTTCCCGGTCCCGCCTGCACGCACCTGCTTCTCATCAGCCTGATCACCTGCACCTGCTGTATATAAGGACCAGATCTTCAGATGTGCGGTGCCAGTTTGTCCGCACGTCAATGTGACTACCTTGCCTTACCCTGTTTGCTTGTTGTTACCTGAAACTCTGCTTACTGGAATGTTTGCTCCTCCTAGACCCTGCACCCTGTCTGTTCCAGCTCCGTCGTCTCTGCCTCCGCCCTGGACCCCGCACCCTGCCTGGTATTGTCTCACCTTTTGTCTCTGTCTCCCTGCTCCCTGGACTCTGGCTCTGTCTGGCTCCCAGCCTTGCTTGGATTAATGCTTTGTTTGGACTCTTTATTGAGCTTGCTTTGGACTCTTGTTATTTTCACACTCTGTAAATAAACACTGTTAAACTGCCCCGAGTCGTTGCGTTTTGGTCCGCCACACACCGTTACAACACTCCTGCTTCGACTGAAAGTCCAGTTTAGAAAACTGCTTGAGCATATGTAATTTTCATCCATTTAAAAAGTAGGGCCAAACAAGTAGAAAAAAGAAAATTGCTAAAGTTGACTTGCTAACTGTAAATTGTAGTTTGCGGTCCCTATTCTGCAGCCCCTATTCTGTGGGAGTTACAAGAATCCCTGGGCTCACGAGTGCCCCCTAACATGAGGCAGGGTAAGTGTATGCCTCACCCGGCGTCTTTTCACAGCCGCTATAATGTGCTCAGCCCTTAAAGAGTTAAAGCAGCAGCTTAGCACACAGCACAGTCAGTCCGCAGTGAGGCACGAACGGCCTGTGCCTCACCACGCGTCTCTTCTCAGGATTTCCACGGTAAACGTAAATATTCAGCGATTTTGAGTAAAAAAAAGAATAAAATTGCAAAGTTAAATAGAAAATAACTTTACAGTACAAATTATAGGATAAATATAACTATTCAATTTATTTTTCTCTGTGATGACAGATGAGGCACTGCCTCACCTACCTCACCTGACTGTACGTCACTGGCAGGCTGTCAATAAAGTGCCAACAGGTTTATTCTACTCTCGTATAAATCCAACACAATCAACTTTATGTATCTCGCACATTTCATAAACAGACAACACAACAGTTCCAGATCTTAGGGTGTTCTGGATCTTAGCGTGTTCCAGATCTAAGGGCGTTCCAGATCTTAGGCCGTTCCAGCTCTTAGGGAGTTCCAGATCTTAGGGTGTTCCGGATCTTAGGGCGTTCCAGATCTTAGAGCGTTCCGGATCTTAGGGCATTCCAGATCTAAGGGCGTTCCAGATCTTAGGGAGTTCCAGATCTTAGGGCGTTCCAGTTCTTAGGGCGTTTCAGATCTTAGGACGTTCCAGATCTTAGGGTGTTGTGGATCTCAGGGAGTTCCAGATCTTAGGGTGTTCCAGACCTTAGGGCATTCAGGAACTTAGGATGGTCCATATCTTAGGGCATTCCAGCTTATAGGATGTTCCAAATCTTAGGGCATTCCAGACCTTAGGGAGTTCCAGACCTAAGGGTGTTCCGGACCTTAGGGCTTTCCAGATCTTAGGGCGTTCTGGATCTTAGAGCATTCCAGACCTTAGGGCGTTCCAGATCTTAGGGCGTTCCAGACCTTAGAACGTTCCAGATCTCAGGGCATTCCAGATCTCAGGGCATTCCAGATCTCAGAAACAAACAATAAAATCTTAATATCAAGCAAGAGTTCTAGAATAACTGTAGTGGGTAAAGTATGTTTTACGAGATGCCAAAATAAAGTAAAAAAGATAAAAGTCACAGATGATATAAACTTTATACATTTTAAGACACCACTGATCTGCTTATCAAATTTAAAATTGCATATACATTTTGAGGGGTCCCACATCAATGAGGGTCCAGATTTGAACAGTATCACATCCGTCTTTCCTTCATTCAGTTTTAAAACGTTTTGGGCCAACCAAGCCGGTTCACTGTTGATTCTTTAACAGGAAAGGGAGTCTCATAAGACAAAATGAGTTACCCAAGAGGTGAACAAACCTGGAGGTGGTTGTAGTTATGTGAGCTCCACGGAAGTTTCAGGAAGTCCTTAACTTAACAAGCTTTAAGTAAAAGTATAGCTTGCAACAAGTCCTTTTTACCTAATGTACAACTTAATGGGAACATGATTTCAAAATGCAAGCTAAGTGCACGGAAAGACTGAGCCATAAATGCACTTAGCCACCTAATGGATAAGTTAGGATAACTCGTCTAAAGAAAATAAAATATCCCATATTCTTTGTTTTTGGTATTGGCACATCTGTTGTCAAAGCACAAATGTGAAAAAATATATTTCCAAACGCAAACTCAGGCTGAGAAACTTCATTCTGACAAAAATACTCTCTTTCAGAGTCCAACACTACTGTACGTGATTCCTGTGACTGTATGCGATTGTTAGCCAGTAGGACCTGCTTCTGGCATGTTCTTTCATTACACTGATACACAAATGAACTGTAGCCCACTGCTAATACATTCAGTGGAAAGATGACAAAAGCAAAATGGTGATGTGAGTTTGCCCACATCAATGAAAGTCCAGATCCAAACAGTACATGCTTTGAAGCTTGCCAGTAACACTAAGATCCTGCAATAGTTTGATAAAATTGTGATATCGAGACCTGTTTTTTTTTATCAAACTGAACAGCTGTTTCACAAAAAGAGAGCACAGTGCCAGAAGACAGACTGTGGTTAATCATTTCTCTGACCAAATTGCCAATATATAAATGCCAATAAAAGAAAGGAGCAGCAGTGTCTGTCCATAGTCATGTGCTTACTGTTCTACCTTACCTGATGTGGCTGTAATGGAAATATTACTATTGTTGAGTAAGTGAGTAGGGTTATCTGTGGAGTTTGTTTGGTCACCATGCGGATAGCTCGTTCACTGCAGCGGCCTTCATGGCTTTACAGAGCATACTGCTGTTCTTTTTACTCTGTGTAAATATGTAGTTCTAAAAAGCTACTTGTGGAAAATGGAGCATTTGTCGCCTCAAATAGTTCCTCTCAGATTGCACAAAGATGATGGCAGACTTGTGAAGCTGACTGTCTTGTCAAGTGGAAACCTGAAGAGTAACTTCATATGGAGCTGTGGACATGTGTGCTGTGTTGATTGTGGGACAGGACAAAGCTACAAGTCTGTAATTTCTGAGCCCTAGAGGATAACAATATTGTTTTATTGCAAAATTACTCGTTTGGCTTGTTAGTTAAGGTTTACTTTATCATCTCTGTAGGGAAATGTGTCGTTTGCATTTGACCCATCCTTGAATGTCGCTGGGGCAACCTGTCAGGAGCAGTGGGCACTGTAGTATATAGTCGTGCTACAAACCATAGATAAACATTCTCTTACAGTCATTCAGATGATGAAATAAGAAATCCAATTATTTTTATATGTATGTTTTTATTTTATTTTCTAGCCCAGTGGCTTTATTTGACACAACAGCTGAAGTACAGTGGAAGTGGGGGAGAGAGACATTCGGCAAACTGTTGAGGCAGCAAAGCAAACCCAAGACACCAAGGTGGTAACAACCACATATGTGCAACGCCTTAACCAGTGGTTTTCAAACATTTTACACCAAGATGGAAGAATTTGGAAAGAGAGAGAGCGAAAGAGATACTCTACGTATCTCAGTTTGAGAACCACTGCTTTAAACCACTACTGGCGAGCACTGCAACTAAAAAGAAAAAAAAGGTATAAAACATTATAAACTGTGTGGTGGAAATTTTAGCATTGTGTGTTGTTTTTCTGTTGTCCAAGACACACTGCAAGAAGTGTTAAAAGCCACGCTAGTCTTTGTCAAATACTTTAGTCTCACTGAAGGCTATTGGTAACGTTGTGATTTCCATTTACATGTCTGCTATTTTATTTCACATATGTGTTGTTTGATCATCTGTTAGGATAAATAACTATGGTTAGCTATTCTACCTAACCACTGATATAGTTTGTTATTGTATTGCTATAGTTCATTATTGTACCAGTACTCATGTGAAGATGAGGACTAGATTACAGCTGTGTGACACAGATACATGTTCAGGACATGTACAAGATATTCTATATCTATTGATACAGCTAATCAAATATTAGGAGGATAGTGACTTGCTGATAGGCATGTGCTGCGTCAAGACTCGTCACTTTGGTCAAGCCAGCAAAATATGCTTCAGCAATCAGAGTATGAGACAACCCCCTGTAAGGATGCTCTTTGCAGTCTGTTAAGACAATGTAATGTGCCAAGAGGCCCGGCTGGCCTGTGCACCAACCACGAGACGCTAAGTCTAAACCATGGTGGCCTCCTACTATAGTATACATATAAAACTCATTGTATAGGTGTAAACATTCAGTCTCTGCCTGGGAATGTCAGTTGCACAGACTCTGTGTACAGGTATTGCTCTTTACTGGTTGATAGGGTAAATTCTTATTGAATTTCATCTCTGGGTCAAGGTTTTTCTTTGTCTTAACAGAAACGAACATGAGTGGAAAAGGCTGTTTTTTCCTCTACTCATATACTAATGTAAACGTTTTACCTCTCTGAGCTAAGAAGGCCAGCCAGACTGACCTAAATGTAAATTGTACATGGGGGAGGGCTCAGACCACAGAGAGTATTTAAGTGTTCATACCACATGGCTCTGCACCACTGCAGCAGAAACTCTGTCTGTCAGTAGTGAGACTGTTTGTTTACCGGTTCAAACACACATAGACAGTCTTCGTGCATGTTTTGGTTTTATTTTACAGATAATTTCCATGACAACTGACAATCGAGAAGCAGTTTAGGGCAGAGATGAGAAACACAATTAAAGTTTGTAATTGGTGGCTTTATGTGACTTGTCACCTTGTGCTTAGTCCTTTAAAACTGTTTTACTTCTTCAGTTGTTTGTCATGTAATTACAGTGACATTTACATCTTGGCTTTTAGTGTTGAGTGGAGCAGCCCCATTCACATCACAGTTCTTAGATCTTTAAAAAAAAAAAAAAGGAAAGGAAAATAAATTCTACACTTCAGACTGAGCAGCCCCTCACCCGTTTTGTCCCAAAGTTTCAGACTATTTGTATTTTCTGTTTACAAAGCAAAGATCATTGTGCAGTTGTTTCATTGCTATATGTGTATATTAGCATGATTGTGCTTGGTTTTCATGAGAAGTGGCTATTGCTGTCAGAGAGGGAGTACTTACACAAAACTAATTGCTTGGTCATCAGCCTGGTTCTTTCCAAATATATTATTATTTAAGTTCTAAACATGCAAATCATGCTAAGGTGACACAAACAAAATAAAGCATTATATTTTTTTAATGTCAGGGTTGACACATTGTAATAAAAGAGTATCTTCACATAACTGTTCATAATTGTTTCGGAAAGGTTTTTTTTTTTTTTTTTCACCCTCACAAGCACATTTAAAATATTTAAAGGGCCCATATTACTCTGTTTTCTGATCTACATTATAATGTTGTTTTCTCATCACAAACATACCTGGAGTTGTGTTTTGTTTCATTCACATGTTTAACACACAAATTTAGACTGAGTTCTTCTCTCAAACAGAAAACACTCTGTTCCACCTTGTGATGTCATGTGGTAATACAGGAAGTGCTCCACTGTGTTTTTAAAATTCATACACCTTCACTAGAATCATTTGGATGATTTCAGACCAGGAATCGCCAATCTCTACTAAACAGTAGGTAAATGGTCACTGTTCACTTGAAAACTACCTCTATATGACATCACAAGATGGAACAGAGAAATTTGAGGTTTGGAGATGTAGCCAGACTAATAATAACAAAGTGTTACTCAAACATGGGTGAATGAAATAAAACACAACTCCAGGTCTGTTTTTTGAGGAGGTAACAACATTATAACACGGTTTAAAGCTCACAGGAGTCCATTTTGTGTAATAATGTGTAGTTCAAATGTTTCTACTCCTCTTCCTTTGGCTCAACACCCACAACTAAAACAATTCAACACAGCAAATGAATGTTTTTAATAAACACAGTTGCAGTAGAAAAGCATACAGACCTTACATAACCTTCATAAAGTGACACTTCTACCCATGTCATAGATGGCTGAAGGTTTTCGTTTATTTAATGAGACAGGGATTGTATTTTACTGCTAATGTCAATGATGAACTGTTTGTCTTATAATGTAATTGTAATGAAATGTGTACTTTAATGTGTTTTCACCTGCCGAGGGCCTGCACATGGAAAGTAGCAGTTGCTAAATCTGGTACATATCATCTTTTCTTTTGTACAATTAATAAATTTGTACAAATAAAAAATGACAAATAAAAAAGAAAGAAATAAAGAAAGAAAGGGAGAGTACACAGCAGTGACATGCGCGGTGAGGCACGAACGGCCTGTGCCTCACCGCGTACTGACTGTGCTATGTGCTAAACTGCTGCTTTAAGCAGCTGTGAAAAGGCTCCGAGTGAGGCACACAGTTACCCTACCTCATGTTAGGGGGCGCTCGTGAGCCCAGAAATTCTAGCAACTCCCGCAGAATAGGGGCCGCAAACTACAATTTAGAGTTAGCAAGTCAACTTTAACAATTCACTTTTTTCTTCTTGTTTGGCCATCTTTTTAAATGGAGGAAGATTACATATTAAAGCTCAAGCAGTTTTCTAAACTGGACTTTCAGTCGAAGCAGGACGTTATAATTAAAGGAAGACCAACGCTAAAGGAGCTAAATGGTTTGCTCCAGACGACAGGATGAAAGACTCGCTCTTTTCAAACAGAGACTTACAAAATAGTAAGAAATTCAATTACTGACAACCACTGAAAATTGAGGAACCAGAATAAGGATAAAAAAAACAATACAAACCAGCTTGCTTTGTATTTCATACTATTAGAAATATTTCATACGGACTTTGGAACTTTTATTTTTAAATTCTTTTTTTTATTCTGGCCCCAAGTCACTGGGAGAGAAACTGACCCGGGGCCAAATGTACTGACACCTGGTTTATATGTTTTAAATCTGATTGTGACGACATCAGTGCCTCACCAGCCATGAACCTCGTCATCACATTAACCTTAACAAGATACACCAGGTCGTCGCACAAGTGCTAATTTCCACCTGTTTCTAACAGATGGGGAACAAATTAAATTGAGTAAGACGTCTCAATGAGGTAGCAGCTGCTGATAATCAAAGGAGCTAATTCAAAGCTCTGCCCAGTACTCCAATGTGTCCTGGACAGTCCACCAGTCACCTCCAGTGTCTGTACGCTGGTATGGACACATGCATGTGTGGGCATGCGAGCTTGAAAACATAAGGGTAAACTTTCTCTTTCAAAAGATCATTTTGCTTTCTATCAAACTTGAGTGTTGAGTGAAGACAAGATAAGCTGTGATCAGCCTGAACTGGTGAGCCTAAAATGAAGCTGCTGCTCTCAGTAACACTGAAGACTGGGGCGTGAATGAATTAGAATAAGCATTTTAAATGAAAATGTGCCATCACTTGAATGCTACCGTAAATGGCAATAACTGTGCACTGTACCTAGCAATATTATAATACCTTATGAGCAAGGTTGCCTCTGTGCTGACCCGGTTGGCATCAACTGCTTCTCAGTTGGAGATAGATAGGTTTAATGCCATATTCTAGATAGACATTCAAGTCAAACCAATACCATTTCCACTGAAGGTTGTGTGGAAACTGTGAATGAAACATTGAAACAGATTGCGGGTGCCTCAAAGGCCATTCCCCATCTCATGAGCACTGGGTTCAGCTCAAGATCTGAATACAGATATTCCAACCACAGAAAACAATATGTTCTTGAGGGGTTCTCGCGGCAGTGTTGGTACATTCTCTATGGAGTGACTGTTTAGTTTCTCCATTGTACCGCTCACTGCTCTCTTCACTACACTGAATGGAGTAGCCCACATTGCTTTGTCTGTGGCTCGGGGTTTTGTCCTTTGGGTGAACCAGTTTCTGTCTTAAAGTGTTTGTAGGTTTGAAATAGACTGAAATAGAATTTCAGACTGTCTGAAACTGTCTGAAAATTTTCTGAAGCATTTCAGATAAAGCAGTTGTGTAAGGAATGGTTATACCTTTTCTTCTCTCCTACAATGTTTTGTCCAATTGACAGATTTTATATTTTTCTTCTGCACTCTTTCTCTCTGCACTTGACAATCATATGCTTTTTTCTTGGACTCAGTTAACTTATTTAATGATGCCTTAATGTAAACATCTGTGAAATCCCTCAGTCATCCAGGTCTGATCCATAGCATTGTGCAATACCACTCATATGATCATGGGAAACAAGCTAAACATTTCTGGATTACCATTTAACTGTGTCATGCAGTGGATGAGAGTGGTGGCATACATGTAACATACCAGAAGCACACACTTGTTGCAGTCTACAGTTCTAAACAATGAGCTCATGAGCTTCTACATTTGTCTCTGCAATCGTCTCCTCTCAGAAACTGGCACAGGGTTATCAACACCCTTGCCATCCTTTAGCTTCAAACCAAGACTCATTTTCTGGTTCAGGGTTTCTTCATTGTAAGATGCTTTAGGCAGACCATCACTAAGATCTTAAATAGATATTCAAAAATGGAGCCGATTCAGTGTTTGGTTTGATAAGAGTGAAAGTATTTAGTGCAACTACCACCAGCATACTAGTGTTACATTTTTAAAAACGATTAAAAATATTAGTGTCTGTCAGCCAGAACATGTACTGCCGTACGACATGACCAGACAACCGAGAGTACCTGAAATCTACTCTTTCACTCTGGCCTTCGTTTTATTAAAGGTGATGGATTTGAAACCCATCACCGTTTCTCTATGGAAAAGTGGGTTGGCCATCGCTGTCTGTTAGAAGAGAACAGCACTGTATGAAATGTATCTATAAGGGACGACTATAAGGGAAGGCTAAGGGCGAGCCACACCAGAGCTGAGATGGAAAACAGACTTTTAGCTGTTTTGCTTCACAAAAATGGAATGACACAATTACAATTTAATAAAAAAATGTTAACTTTTTTACACACTCCTGCCCCTGTTTTAAATGTTTTATATGGACTTATATACTCATTTGTTGTTTTGTTTTTTTGTTTCTTATGTGTGCTGTATTTTAAACAGGGCACCCATGAAAAAGAGAGTCAGGATGGTCTCATTGGGTTCCCTTGTATAAATAAACAAGAAGAAGAAGAAGAGGAGGAGGATGAAAGGTCTTAAGAAAACTTTAAACAAGAAGCCTTTACATCACAGTGTAACACTATTTTGGATTTCGAAATCTATCAAATGTTTTGGCATGCTTGTCTCATTTTAAAGTTCTAAATCACATTTGTCCCTCCACCTTCAATGGATTTTATATGTAAAAAAAACATTGTAATAAGCACCATAGAATTAACTAGAGGACACTGCAATGTACAAAGGCACAAGGCTAAATGTAGCCAAATGATGGTTTCTATCACAGGCACACACTGATGGAATACATTGCCAGAGCACATCAGAAACTGAGAACTACTCAACCTGCAAAAAGTTCTTAAAAATTGGCAGCAAAATAACCAGTCATGCTCTCCTTTGACAGTCATATGTGTTTTTCTTGGATTCAGTTAAGTTCTTTAATGATGCAGATGTGATCTACAGCAAACACTTTACCAGCTGAGCTACTGTTGCCCCGTGTGTCATGTGTCTGTTGTCTTTTTAGTTTAATGTTTGATGTCTTGTAATGTGCCTGTTTTTGAATTCTTAATGTTTTTAACCTGCGTTAGAAATTTAGCAACTGTTTAGCAACAATTTAGCTGCTTGTTGACACATGGATTAGTTTGCATAGTCCTAATTAAAATAAAATAAATGAAAAAAAAAAAAAAAAAAAAAAAAAATATATATATATATATATATATATATATATATATATATATATATATATATATATATATATATATATATATATATATATATATATATATATATATATTTGTAATATTTTGCTTTTTTTTCCAGAGTAAAGTAGAAACGTATGTATATTCAATAGAAGGAAAGGGCTAGCCATTCTGAGCTGATAAATCTGATTTAGATCTTATGAAAAATACAACGTGGACATATCTGTCATCAAATATTTATTGCTTTACTTTTATCAGACGTTCCAATCTGCCGGTCAAAACAAAATAACAGGCATTAGTTCATCAGAATGCCACAAGATAATTTGCCTTGAGACAAGATGATGCACAGTCGCTGGTCGTGACATGCCACCTAACATAATTGGAGGGGAAATGCACATGTGCACTGTAAGGTGTGATGTTTTGTTGCTGCTTAAGGTTCCCTGGAAGTTCAAGCATGAAGCAAAGATAATGAAAGATAATTAACTACAGTAGAAGCAGTTCCTCTTACTACATTCTTACATGCAATCCATCACAGTATACAGATAAACAGTGTGAACATGCACAGGTTGCTATTATTATGAACTTTCGTGTATGGCACTTTTTGGGATATTGGTTCCTCCCTCTCTCATAGATGATGATGTTAGAATGAACATCTTAAACCTCGGACTAAACCATGCGACTTGTGTTGGTCCTAGAAGCAGCTTAACAATCATGCAGAGAAGGTTTCCAGCATCATATCATGTATTAGAAACTACTAAGTCAAGGACAGGACAGGAGAAAGGCAGCACTCCTGAAAAGTCTTGCTCGCAATTGGTTGCGTTTGTTTATTTGGTCTGTAACTTGACTGACAGCAGAGTTACCATTTCAAAGGGTCAGAGTCAGAATTTGAACAAGCGACCCAAGGTTTTAAAGGCTTTTGGTGTATCCACTTCACTACCGCTGACACAAACAATCCCGGATTGTTGGTTTCATGTTGGCTTCTCGGCTAATACAGTCAGGCTTAACTTGTGCCAGCAGTGAGGGACATGTCATGCCTGGTAATAAAACCTAAAACAGTCAAGGGAACTGTCCAAGTATTTTTGGTACATGTCTTGACATTTACAACATCAGGGCGAAGATTTACATCTGAAATAATTAAATGGCACACTGAACAAAACAGCACACTGTGTAAAATGTGTTCAGGAATGAATGTTGTGAAAAGTTAGAGTTCAAATATTTGAAAGGAGTGAAAAATATACAGCAAAATAAGGTATATACTATATGGCAACAGAAAAAGATGTGAAGATGTTTAAAGAGTAAATATGAGTTAAGAAATTATGAGTGAAAAGGCAGAAGGGATCCTGCAGAGGAAGCTATTTGTACTGAAGTGTTAGACCAGTTCAGTTCTCGAGGCTAATTAACACGTGAAAATGAATAACCACAAAGCAGGAATAAGCTGTACAAAGGCAAAAGAGGTTGAACCATATTTTTTTTTTTTTTTTTTTTTGAAAGGCTAGTGACATAAAGTGACACACCCACTGTAGTGTTTTTTTTCATTCTCTGCTGTACTAAAGACCCCATCTTTGTGTTAAACATTATCTAATTGGTATAACATCTACTCACAATTCTTGTCTAATCCTTAGTATTAATGCAGACGTTGGGCTGCTTTTCTTACAGCATTAGTGAACAATAAGACACCAAACTAAGGTTCCTTGTGTGGAAGTATATGCAGACTGAATGGATAACCAGATTACATCCTGAGGCTCCAGTCCCTGTTTTTTTCCTAACATGGAGAACATAGTTTCACCATTTTCATCACATGCAGTCTGAATAATAATTTAAAAAAAGTGTTTATTTGTGTACTTTTCACCTAGATCTTACGAGCCTTTCATGTCATAGTGCTCAAAGGAAGGGTCAGCTGTTTTTTTAGATTATGCCCTGCAGTGCTCCACTAAAATTAAGAAAATAAGAAGAAAAGGCCAAAAATAAAGAATGCTCTCACTCACTCTGCCCCAGCACTGGATAACTGTCTTCACACAAAAGTAAACACATTTTCAGGAAGAGAGTGAGAAATCAGAATCACAACTATTACTACTTCAAATATTAATTGTTTAATAAACAAAAAATGGCAGTTAGGTGGTCAGCTATGTCTCTAAATAGACTCATCATTCAATACATGATCCATTATTCACTGGGTGTCTACCTTCAGTTTGATTTTTAACTTCTTATAGCAATACACAGGCAAATAATTCACAAATGTCTCATAAATGTTTTTACTGAGGTGTCAATGCTTTTTAATTTATTTGTATTTGTATTATATTATATAAACCACACTTTAAAACATGTTATTGCGGTTGTTTTACCAGTGACCACAGAACATTGTCCTTGTGTTATAGGTCTGAAATCTAATTTTCTACATTATGCCATCACCCTTTGGGCAAGTAAGGGACAGATTTTATGTGACAAAGAATATGCCGTTAGATAGATAGATAGATAGATAGGTATTTTATTCGGTCATTACATTCAAAATCAAAACATTATTCAACATTCAACAAACACAACTCAACATCCACATCATGACCGAAAGGGTTTAGGCTGAAGTAAAATTTACTTATAATGCCTCACCCATTTTAGTAACACATGGAAATGCAAAAGATAGCAGCAAGAATCAGTTTTGCAGCGTGACTTTATTTCTGTTACTGACATACATTTACCAAGTAGCGTCTCTACCTGGGCTTAGCTTCTCCGAGTCCCAGTCAATGACAATCATGATCATTTGATAATTGTTGTGCTTTAAAATGGCAAATTTTCTGCAGCATCACAACAGGCAATAAGTTCAAAAGTACCAAAATAACACTATATATGCTTATTTGAAAGATTACACTGAAACCTTTTTGGATTATTATTAAAATGATCTCCCATCTCTACTACCAAAGGAGACGTTGTCAGTTGTCCAGTTAAAACTACACTGGTTCAAGATTGGATCACTGTCACATTGGTGATCTAATATAACGCATCATGGGTCCAAGGGCCCATCTTACACTGTTTTCTCATCTATGTTATAATGTTTCCTCATCACAAACATCCGTAGAGTGGTGTTTTGTTTCATTCACATGTTTAACACTCAAACTCTGCATATTTAGAGTTTTCTCAAACAGAAAACACCTTCACACCTTGTGATGTCATGAGGTAGTACAAAAAGTGCTCCACTGTGTTTTTAAACTCCATACACCTTCACTACAATCATTTGGATGAATTCAGCCCTGGAGTAAAAAGTAGGTAAGTAAAAGGTTAAGTAAAAGGTAGCTGTTGAAACTTGAAAACTATTGCTTCATGACATCACAAGGTGGAACAGAGTATTTCAAGCTTTGGAGATGTAGACAGACTAATAATAAAAGATTACTCAAACATGTGTGAATAAAACAAACCACAACTCCAGGTCTGTTTTTGAGGAGGTAACAACATTACAACATGGCTTAAAGCTCATAAGAGTCAATTTTGCATAATATAGGACCTTTAACTTTTGCTGCTAGTTATTCTTTAGATAACACCATATGTTCCTAGTTTTAATATGAAGCGACAGCTGTTATGTATTTTCTGGTAATATAATGTGTGATAGGAAATACACATGAGGATTTCTGCACTGTAATTATGCAATGTGGCTCCTTTAACCCCCCACCTAAATCAAATTGTCTTGAGCCAATTTGTGTTATTCAGTACTTGTAATTGTGTATGTACAGATGCAAACTGGATCCCACCTGAGCAACATGTTCGAAGCCATAGTCTTCCAGCAAAAAATAAATAAATATATATAAAAAAGCATGTGTTATTTGAATTATATAAGCAGCTGTAAAAAGAGATGGGACAATAAACAATAATATTGTTCACTGTGATAAAAATGGGTCGATAATAATCATTTGTGAGACATTTTATATAATCGTGAGCATCGCCAACAAAGATAATAAGATAAGATATGCCTTTATTAGTCCCACAGTGGGGAAATTCCAGCATTGCACCGCACACATAGAGAACAGAAGGAAAATCGTACATGCACAAAAAAAAAAAAACAAGATAATAGATAAATAGCTAGAAATAATTTAAGAAATAGACTCAAGAATAAACTCTAATATAAACACACACACACACACACACACACACATATATATATATATATACATCTCCGTGAGTGAGTGAAGTGAGTATTGCACATAGTTGAATGACACATGTTCAGTGTTAACAGTGTTCATTGTATAGTCTGACAGCAGCAGGAAGGAAAGACCTGCGGAACCTCTTCTTCACACAGCGAGGGTGAATCAGTCTGTCACTGAAGCTGCTCTCCAGGGCAGACAGAGCGTCCTGCAGGGGGTGAGACTCATGGTCCAGCATTGAGATGACCTTAGCCAGGACCCTCCTGTCCCCCACCTCCTAATGACCATTATATCACCAGAATGTGCAGGGTAAAGCCACTTCTCCATGATGGTCTTTTCTAGATCATTGTTGTTGTCACTTATAACCAAGTACAGTTGTTTAAATATGGAACTTAATAAATATAATATAATATTAAAATGATAAATATTCATATCCATTAACATTTTTTCACTGTCAGCAGCTTTAATAGTTATCATTTTATAATCATTAATTGCAATTTTTTTGGCCATGATATGACACCATATTTCACCATCATCCCAGGCCTAGTCCTCATTTGGTCTTGCCTGACTCCTCATGTACTTGTTTGGTTGTGTGATGGTCCTACTTTAGTCTTAGTCTTGTCCAGGTTTAATTTTGCATTTAATCCCATACACTGTCTCTGCAATATTTGACAAAGCAAACTTACTGAATATCACAGACCACACAATTTTTTTAATCTGGTGAAATAACAAAACTGTTTCCATGGCAATTAATGACACAAGGCAATTATGCAATCTCGTATCAGTCTGCTGCTGTAAAAAGATAACAACTGTTTCATTATTTGCTAATCATAATCACGTTGCATAATTTACATGGAAACACAGATGGCATGATGATTTACACTTTTGAAAAGTTTGTCTTTGTCATAATTCAACATTGTAACAATTACCCTGCCCTTTCTTCTCCTCTCCTAGAATGCACTGACTCCTGTGGCTCAGAGAATAGACTTTAAAACAGTTCTCTCCATGGACCGACACCAAAGTACATTTCCCACATATTAGTGCCATATGAACCATCTCACACTCTGAGGACTTCAGGAACCGGCCTCCTGTTGGTGCCCAGAGTCAGGACTAAACATGGAGAATCAGCGTTTTTAGTTTTATGCAGCTAAAACCTGGAACATTCCTCCTGAAGATGTGAGACAGGGCTCTACTTTGACAATGTTTAAATCCAGGCTCCAAACAATTCTGTTTAGCTGTGCATATGACTGAAAATTTTCTTTTTTTTTCTTTTCTTTTTTTTTCCTGCACTCTTCACTTTTAATGTTAATTTTATGTTGATTATTTGTGCTTGTATTTATTTGTATTATGAGTTCAATGTCTTTCTTATTCTGTAAAGCACTGCACCAATTGTGCTATGCAAATAAACTTGTCTTGCTAAATTGTCATCCTGATCCAGAAGTGGCTAAGGTCACAAACCAAAGACTTCCACCATGTGACTTCTGACACTTATAGGAATATGTATCTTGCCTGAGGTTAAAATGCACTATTAGAAAAGTAGCATGCATATTTATATAATCTGTACTGTGCCTTCAGGTGACATCTGTGAATGATAAAAAGTCAGATTTACCATGGAGAGAGCTGTGCCATGATTAGTGCTGCATGAGCTTCAAAACGGAAATGCAGGCAGAAGTTGTTGCTTTTCCACTGTAACATTTGATCAAGGAAAGGCAAAAGTATAATTTATTCCTGCACTTAATTCACAACATTACACATTTTCAAAAGGTCGACACGCTTCACTGCTGCCCAGGTGTATTGTGTATTTTAATTAATAGTTGGCAAAATGAGACATTGAATAAACAAAGGTAGTATCCAGAGCTGCAAAGGTATGAGTATCTCTTAGTATGTGTGTGTGTTTTTTTTTAATATTTACTTTATCTGATGGGCATGCAGGGCCTATTGCCGGGCCTCGAGAGCTCAAAAATAACTTACTAGTAAAACATGATATGGCTTTGAGGATACTTGATATTCAGAAATGTGATGAATGCAGTTTATTGCTAAAATGCAATAACACATAGGCCTGTCACGATAACATATTTTAAAGATTGATATATCACTGAAGTAAATATAGATGATAAATGATAATACTGAAACTAATTTATGCCACTGACACAAAAACCCAAGAGCAGATTTAAACCACGAAAACTATATTAAAAAATCTACAACATTATTTAAAAAAAACAAAACAAAAAAAAAAAAAAAAAACACTTACATCTGATCATAAAGCCAAAAAATAACCACAAATTTCACAGTAGTGCAAAGAAAATGTAACACAATAAATACTGACCACATAAAATATTGTTCCAGCTTAATATACTGGACCATAAGTCGATATGTATAAATTATTGTGACAGGTTATTAACACACAACATATTTTTATCATATCTGATCCAAAATATTCATAAAAGGAACTGAAACTGAAAGAATTATCTCTTTAAAAACTCAAATCGAGATTTTCAGTTTAATTTGAAGAACATGAGTCACATGTCCATGAGACACAAGGGAGCTATAATATAACTCACAACAGGATGTCTCATTGCTTGTGTTTGTATGTCAGCAAGAAAGCATTAAATTAAAACAGTGATGCTTTTAAATGAGCTATTTTAATAGAGTTTTATAATGGTATATAAGAATGTATCATAAATATATTAACCATGGTGGTGGTTTAATTAAAATAATTACAACAATTACACAGTCAGAGTGGGCAAGCAAATGACTTACTTCTTACTTACTTGCATTATGGAGATGTTATTTTCACAGAAGCTGCATTGCCTTGGCAATAAGAAGTTAATCGCAAGAACGTTTTCATAACATCTCACACGG